>UELX01000025.1:0-190625 GCA_900480035.1 Eupelmus urozonus
TTGTGTTTTAATTGCCTTGGGTTCCACAAGGCTGCAGACTGCAGATCGCCGAAACGCTGTCAGGAGTGCGGCGCAAACCACCACTCGATGCTCCACAACGGCTCGTCCTCCAGCTCCGCAGTGCATCTGGCTTCAACACCGTCGCTCTTATGATTCAAATTGTTGGTTTATTGATAGAGATGGTGGAATTTCGGTATTTGACAAGACTGGATCATTAGATTTAATCTACACAAGTAAAAATATCAGTTAAAAATCATCCAATTGTATCTACAATCCATCAATGGGTTTTGCGTCAAAAAATATTGTTATTTGTAATGGAGGTGGGTCTCTTGAATTTTTAATAAATGAAGATGGATCTTATAAAAATCTATCATTCAATAATATTGATAATGCAGTTATTATGGATGCAAGGTTTATTAAAGAATCATCAAAAATAATTGTAGATTTATATAAAATAGATGAAAATAAAGGTAAAAGATTTTCAAGACTCGTTTTTTTAACTTATAATTACAATAAAAATGTTGAAGATCAGACTCCAATAATAAAACTGATTCAAAAACAAATATTAAAAGTAAAAGGAGCAATTGAACATGTTTATGTTGAAGAAAATGGAAATTTTTGTCATATAATTAGTCAAGACCAAGTAGAATTTGAATATGACTCTCTAAATCCTATTAAATCTAAAGATGAAGAAAATAAAGACTTGGAGAGAAAAATTCCACAATATTGTTGGTCCCAAGATGAAGATTCAATTACAGTTTACATAAAAGTTCCTGAAAAATATACTGATAAAACAGCAAAAGTAGAAGTTGGACCAACTAATGTATCAATTTCAATTAGTGATATTATTCTCTTAAGTGGACAAGCTGCTAATAGACTGGAAGCAGAACTAACTACATGGAAGCGTAAAGAAGATACATTGGAAATTGAGTTGTCTAAATCAGAAAGTGGGTTGATGTGGAGTGAATTAATAAAAGGAGACACAGGAGGAGAATATTTACCTAATGAAGTGTTAGCAGCTGAAATTCATTCAAGGTATTAATATTGATATCGATAGAAAGAAAATAATTTGAAATCACAGTGAAGATAGATATTTTACTAAAGTAGAGTCAAACTAAGTATCCACAGTGAAATCAAATTTTTGATAAAATTATTCTTTAATCTTTCATAAAATAATTCTATTCTTTCATTTAATTTTTAACTTCTGCAAATATTTAATAAAGGCTTTAATTATTAACAAGTTTAATAAATTTTATAAAATTAACAAAGCAACAATTCTCTAAAAACTAATTATAAATTTTTAAATACATCACTTTTAGGTAAGATGATTGAATTAAAAATATGTATATTCTAGACTATCACATTTGGTCTCAGACCAACAGGAGTCAAACGCACAAGGACAACCTGCTATTGGTTTTAATTCAGAACAGTTAGAAGAATGTGATTTGAGCGGAGAAGAGAATATACTGCAAAGGATTAATTTTAATTCCCATAATGTTACTCACATGGCTATGCTTGGTAGTAGTAACAGAGTTCTATTTGCTGAAAAACAATCTTCTGGACAAATTGTATGCATAAGACATGATCATGATGGTTGCATTTGGATGATGAAAGAGACTGATAGCGATGAGTGGGATCTAGAACACATTCATACTTTTCCTGGTTTTGGATATGTTCAAGCTAGTAAAACTAATAAAAAATTCTGTATTTCTCCGCCTAGTAAGTATGTACATACATATGTAAAGTATGTAAAATATGAATACTATGATATTATAAAACATAGTACATTTTTTCTGACTACGAGTTTACATCTTTAATATTTTGATAAAACTTGTTCTTTAATAACTATGGGTATATATAATACATAAAACACTAAATTAAAATACATTAAATAACAAAATGATTTAAAATAAATTATTTTTTTTTTACAGATGGATCTTTTATAGCTATTATAGAACATACACGACACGCTTTTTTATATGAAAAGCCCGAAAATGACGCTGAAATCGGAAAACAAAGAATATTAGATGTTGGAAGTGAAACAGCTCCTATTTTAGGAGCTACAGCAACAAATGAATATTTAATATTATTAACAAAAGATACTTTGTATCAGTTACAAATTTATTTATAATTTTATATATTTAACTTTATAATTTTTTGAAATACATTTTTCAGATTTATATATTTACAAAATAGTATTGAATTCATAGTATAAAAAAGATTACTTATTTCCTTTTAAAAATAAAAGTTTTTTAAATTTTAGTAACAAATAAATTTACAAATCAATTCTTAACTGACAATAAGCAATAAATCTTATTCTAAGAAATTTAAAATTATTTAAAATTAAATCTAAATAGCTTATTGCTGGAACATTCAAATGTGCCTCTTTATGAAGTACCGTTTTTTTTTCTTTTTAACGTTTGATAAAATTATCTTTTTTTGTTAAAAAAGTACATATGTTTGTACTTTTATGAGAAAATAAAGGAAGATTTTTCCATAACTTTCACGAATACAAGGCTTCTTGGAATAATATAGTATGCATCTTTACTATCATTTTCACGGGAATGCTGCTTTGGAAAGTATCCTAATTCTATCAAATTATTTTCCATTCTCTTTGCTTTTAATGTTAGTTTTCCTTATAGATAATAAGTAGTTAATGATAATTTTTTGACTCATACTGGAGCATGGCCTCTGTCAGCTGTTTTTTAAAAATGTTTTGCAGAATAAGTGTATTCACTTAATTTTAAAACTATGAAATTTAAAAACTGGAAACTAAAAGGAAATATTGTTAAATTTAATAAATTAAATAAAGGTGCCTACATTTTAATTTTAATAATTAAAATACATAGAGCACATCGCTTCAGCGAGCTTTATTTGAAAGTATTGGAATATTGACTTAAATAAGTTTAATTAATTGATGTAAATTGTAGTTTCAAAGTTATTGTGGATAATTGTAATTTTATTAAATTAATAATCAAAGACTGAATAAAAATTGTTTAATATTTATATTTATTATATTTTTACGTTACTGTAATCTGTAAATTTTACTTTATTTTCATGGTTTTATTTTCCGGTAAATGATAAAAAAAAAACATTAAATTATTCATAAATTTATATTCAAATACTATAAAAATATAAATATTTACAGATATGTTTAAATACATCACAAAAATGTGTTACCACTTATTACAAATATAACAAGAAAATTTAATTATTCTATTAAATTGAACTCCAACTATTGTTTAAATACTTAGCCTTTTGAAAATTATGATTTCTTATGAGAACAAGGTAGGATCTATATGAAAATTTGGTGTGTGGCTCATATGTCTATTATGAAAATTATAAAGTGTTGAACTTGGTTTAAATAATAATTTATTTTCAAAGTATTGGTTTTGGATGAAATAATTTATTTAAAAAAATATAAATTTTTTATGTTGACTTAAATTGATATGTGATATGATGCTACCATATCTACAAGGAAATGAATTCCATTTTATGAATGTCAACTACTTTATGTTATTGTAAAAAATGTATTATTAAGTATCACAGTATAATAACTTTGTCATGCTAAAATATTCTTTAAAAAAATGTTATAGAAATATGTGTAAAATAAGGTCTAATTATTTTTTAGTTACTATTAATTCATTAAATAAGAATCGCTCCTAGAGGATCAACTTAATTTAAAACGTTGTAGAAATCGGAAGTTTAATAATCTCATAATTCTACCCATCTAATCGCAGTTTTTAGAGTCCAATAAAGCCATATGAACGGTATAATATGTATTTTATGTTCAGTTC
The DNA here is from genome assembly GCA_900480035.1 of Eupelmus urozonus. Taxonomy (NCBI): domain Eukaryota; kingdom Metazoa; phylum Arthropoda; class Insecta; order Hymenoptera; family Eupelmidae; genus Eupelmus; species Eupelmus urozonus. The sequence continues at coordinate 3,798 of UELX01000025.1, forward strand.
CCTTTGTTTTAGAAGAAATTAAAAGTGATTCCCAATAAAAATTCGTATTTTGCGATTATGTCGCTTTTAAGTATTTCTAATTAAATAAACATAGGAATCCCTATTTTTATTCTGTAAGAAATTTCATAACTAAATTATTAAATTCATCTGCATATCGTAAATGTAAATTATGTGCTCCAGCTTCAAAAAATTCAGTCCTAAAACATAAAACAAATAATGTAAAAATAATTATTTGATTTATTCTTAAATTATAAATGTACCTTGAGTTTTTAATATTTGCTTTCAGATAATCTGGGTGTTCTCTGAAGACAATAGGATCTTTTAATCCATGAACTATTAAAGTTGGACATTTTATTTTAGCTAAGTCATTTTTGCATATATCACCATTATTTTTCTCAAAGATTCTCTTCATAGCATCAACCCAATTACTCCAAGTTTCTCTGAAGTACTTGTCCCCGTAGATTTCAAGCAAAGGTGCGCGCATCCGCTCTGACCATGTGTCAATATTTCTTATTTCTGAAAATAAGTTTTCCGCATAAATTAAAATTCAAAACTAAATATAATGTAATATAATTATTGAAAATTATTTTAAATTTATTACTTTCATATAATTCCAATTCTCCTGGAAACATGTATGCATTTGATGCAGTGACAATCATTTTACGAATATGTTCAGGGTATTGTGCAGCTAAAAAGAAAGATGTTGTTCCACCATCGCTCCATCCAAGCAAAGAGAATTTATCATAACCCAAAATCTTCATTAGGTTAAATGCCCATGTAGCATCTCTTTTAAAGAAATCATCAGGGAATGTTCGGTTTGGAGGTCTAGACTTTCCGTATCCAGGTGGATCCCAAGCAACAATAGTTAATTTTTTTTTATCAAGATTTTCAATTTGTGGTTTAAAATCTGTCCATACTGAACCTTTAAACAATTAATAACAAAGAAAATTTCAATTTAATAATAAAATTATTGATAAGACTTTAACTTTTTAAGTGTGCATTTAAGAAGTTTTAAATAAAATCAAATAAATTTTTTTTTTAATCAAATGAATCAAATGTCAAAATATCAGCTATATTATTTGCTATTTTATTATTTATTTGTTATTATATACTATAATATTATTGTTTACAATATTTTATTTAAAAAAATACCCATAGATCCTGGCAAAAGAAGTACTGGATGCTCTCCTACTCCTGTTTTCACATAGTTGATATCAACTCCATCTACATTGACTTTTCGTTCCTAAATTTGGTTAATTATAAAGATATCAATCTCAAGAGTCATCATCTCAGAGTTGAGTCATTTTACCGAAAATTCTACATTCTTAAAAAAAATATACTTGTTAAGTTGTAACTTACTACTAAATTAGAACCTTCTAATGATGAACTTGACATATGTTTAAAATTTTGATAAATGGTATTTACGATTCTCTTATTTTTTGAAAGAGATTCAGAGAACCGTTTTGTTATGAACCACATGTTTACATAAACTGATGGCTTTCATTTCAAAAGCATCTAGATGATTATCTTTGATCTGCAGTGATTTAGGTAATCTATAATCTAATGAAGGTGGTATCAGAAAAATAATAAATTCAACTGCAAATATTACTACTGGAGAAAAGGTTTATTTAATTTGAATAGGAAAACAAGATATTTATTTCTTATGCTCTATTTATTCAGTCGAGCGTTGAAAGATACATAATAGATGATCGATACAGATTTAGCATTGATCAAAGTTCTCTGATTAAATCTAGCTGGTAAAGGTTGCAAAACCTATTATCTGCAAATATATTAGCCTTATAAAACACTATTTAAAAATATGCATACGAAAAAATTTATAAAAACGACGCTCTTCTACTAAAATAAAAGTGAAATGTATAAAAAAACTTATTGAAGTGTTTTGAATGCTGGTCTATACATATTATGAATTAGATGAAACTATCAATGTCATTTATGTATCTCCCTACAAAGATAAACTTATAAAATAATAAATAAAAAATAAACCTTTCTTTTCTTATTTCAAAGAGACAACTGATATATTTGTATACTCTTTTAAATAAATTTGTACCTTTATGTCGTTTTTAAAGATTGATACATAATAAAAAAAAAACTTGCAAAATGTTAAATGATTGCTCTTTTGTATTGACTATGTTTAGCGACGTAAAGTTTTAAAAAAATTTAAAATTACAAGAGACACATTTTTTAAAACTTATGTCCCATTTTGTTTGGATGTAATGGCTCTTACTTTTAAGAGACAAATTTTTAAAAACAGATCTTTTATAAGGTAAATCTTAAATTAGGTGAAATGAATGATTGCGAATGAATATGAGAATTGCTTATCATGAATCTTGTTGAGACTTGTCTTGTCCTTTATGATATTCATCGGTCACATGTTTCCTATATGTTAATTGATCCAGCCAAAGTTCTGCTGCCTGAGGATTTAGAGGGCTGTCATTGTTGGGTTCTGAAATAAAAGTTAATGATTTAATAAAAGAATACATTTTTTAAAACAAAACTTTTTTTAACAAGTTATTAGTTATTTAAACACAAAATAATATTTCAAATCTAAAAGAAAAAGAATTAGTAAATGCAACATATTCTATAAATTACATATTTACTAAAAGACTCTATAATTTAGAACAGAAAAATATTTTAAACAAATTATTATTAATATACATAAAATAAGAAACTATTAATTTTTTAATTACATTTTTTTTACTGGTATTCATGAAAAAGATAGATTTTTATTTGTGTTAGAAAATGACTAAAATCATTAAGAGTTTCAAAATTAGAGTAACTTTATATAGAAATATTTGTAAATAAAAATAAATGTTACAACTACCACAAAAGATAGAAATTTTTATTTTGTATTAATTCTAGTACAGTGTACTGTTTTAGTACCAAAAGCCACAAACTAGTAAGTTTGCTCCAATATTCATAAATAAAAACATCAAAACTAATTTTGTCAAAATAAACTCATTCAAATAAGTGTATGAAAAATTCTTACCACCGAGCAACGATTGAATTGATAATAGAATCGTACGGACATCGTATAGTGCGCTCCACTTATCCTTAAGAATATCCAAACATATATTACCCACACTATCGACATTGGGATGAAAGCACGGTGTGACAAAGCGGACAACGGGTGCACTGTAGGGGTAACTATGTGGAAATTCCAGTGTCAACTTGTAAGTCAAGCCAGCGTACACCTGAAAAGAAATCATCATCGTAAGGAACCAAGCAAGCACAAAATACAAAATACAATATTCCAGAAGCTTACCGTGTCAGCGGGGCCAGTGATCGTACCGACCCATTTGAAGAGGTTCTCGCCTTCAGGGAACGCGGACACACCTTTCTCGGTGCTCATCATCAGCACCATCAGCTCCTTCTGCAATCTGCAAACGCGTCACAAAAACAATCGTTAGCCATCGTACTAGAGGTTAGGTCGCCACCGTCGAAATTGTTAAAATCAAGGCTGGGCTTTGAGAAGGCTCAGAGCCTAGCCTCGCAGCAAGGTCACTCGTTGAGCAACAAAAAAAAAAAAACAACCAAAAAATCCAGCCTTCAGCAGGACATCTAAAAGAAAAAGCCAAAGACAAACCGTCCTCGGACCAACACATATACATATATCGTACCGTTTGCTCACTGCGTGATTGTCTTTGGGCATACTCTGCTTCTCCTCCCGCGACTTGCCCTGCGCCCCTTGCGCCGAGTAATACGGATTAACGTTCTGTGCCATTATCTCTCGCTTGATCCTCGCGCGAGGCTATTCTGGAGGAAAGACGGGTGCACAGGCCTATCGTTAAAAAAAAAGTCGTCGGGAAGAAAGAGAGAGCGTCGAAGGTCGTCGAGCGTCGTTGCTGAGCCCCTTGCGAGAGAGAGAGATATGTGCGCGCTGCGCGGATGTATATACACTTGATATATCCCCGTCTCGGCGGTCAGAGACTAACTCCGCGCGCGAGTATATAGGCCCCGTCGAGTGGATGTATAGAAGGAAGCAGTCGCGCCCCCGTAGCTCCCTCTCTCTCTCTCTGTGTATGTATACAACGCAGCTCTCGAGTCGTCGGCCAGAAGAACGCGCGCAGAGCCACTCTTTGGGATTGGCGGAGAGCTGGGCTTTTGGAAATTTGAATGCTGGCCTGATGTGCGCTGACGCGGATTACTGTCGGGCCGGAAAAAGTCGAGCGCAAGAGACGCGTCAACAGCTGTTTTACGGAGGCTTGGACGCTGGGCGCATGCGCGAGATCGAGCGGTTGGGCAGAACGGATTTTGAGGGATTTTTGGGTGGTTTTTGGGGGTTGAGGGAGAGGCTGTGGGTTTAGGGAGAGGGTGGAGATTGAGGGAAGGGTTGAGGGGTGGGGTTAGGGGTCGGTAGAGGTGAGATTCGGCGCTTTGAAAATAATCGATTTTTCGAACGGTGGATTTGGGGGTCGAGGTTTTTTGAATGATTAGTAGCTCGCTCGGCTTTTTCCTAGCTCGGTTGATAATTTCTCTTTGAAAACTTTCTAATGGTAAGCATGTGTGATGTGTAAAATCACTTGGATATGTATATTGTTGCGTCGAGTTTTATGATTAAGTTACGTAAACTGCTGGCTTTTACTCTGGCAATGTATATGATTTTCATTTTGGAATTTTTGATGAATCAGTGTGGAAATATTGCCGGTATACGCGCGACGCATATTTTCATGATTACAGGAAGTTACTCAATAATAAGCGTACGTAATTGTTAAAGTTGCTGTATTTACAAACATTACCTGTTCGAGGAGGTATTCAAATTGTAACAAAATAAACTGTTTACTCACTTTTTTTGTGTACTCTAAACTTACGAGTATAGATTGCTGGAATAAATCTATTAACTCTAAAAGTAACAGTATTATTTTATTATTTTAAATAAAGTAACATTTTTTTTCACTAAAATTTTCTTAGGTAAACTCGTACAATATCAACTATTTCAGTAGTACAATCAAACCTGCACTGGTACAAACCGTAAACATACCAATTTCACTATTTCACCTTAAACCTAGTTGCCAAAAAAGCAATCCCACAAAACATTCGAATTTCCCGCTCTCACCCAAACCCATCACACTGCGCATCCATTTCGCTCCTACCGCGCATAAACAAACGCCCCATCTCCATCTCCGCGCGTGCGCAGCTCGCTCCGGGCCGTCCGCCCGCACATCCAGTAAAACAGCCTCATCCGCGCCGCAGAGTGAAAACAGCAGGTCGCACGAGAGGCTTTGGAGAGCCGTCGAATTGACCCATCGGATATCAATAAAGAGGCGTCTCGGCGACACCAGGAAAGCAGAAGGCAGCCGCGACGATGTAGCAGCGCAGAGAGAGAGAGCAGAGAAAATCGAATTCCAGCTGCGCGCGCGATAAAGCAGAGGCGTGTGCTGAGGTGCCTGTCATCGTTGTCAGCATGTCCTGACGAATTGGGTAGCCGCAAGCGCGGAGATTCCGAGATATGCAGAGGCAGAACGAGATGGCTGGGCTCCAGGGTACGCCCGAGTCAGAGGCTGGGAGCTTCGAGTGCTTTCAGAATTATACGGCGCCTGAGGTCTACGTCCAGGGCCTCGCCGGGATCGTTGACCAGCAGGACGTCGAGTCCATGATTCGCGCTCAGAAGCAGATGTGGGTATTTTTGGATTTGTTTGTTTGTTTTTAGGCTTTTGGGAATGATTGACTGATTGTTTTATGATTGTGGTTTTTTGTCGGTTGAAGTATTTGAGAATATTTATTGGAGTGAATATTGGTGACTTTGCAGAGTGATGTTTTGCAGTATATAATTTGGATGGCTGAGGTGACGTATTTTGATTTAGAGTTTGAGGGAAAGTGATAAATTGAAAACTGATGAAAATGATTTCTGCGATACATTAAAAAATATTTTTAGAATTTAATAAGAAAAAAATTTAATTTATTCAAAAAATTATTCTACATACATATCAATGAAAATTGATAATTTTTATTTGTAAAAAAATTTATTTGATATTTATTGATTTTCTAATCTTTTTATGTATTTACAGGCTGCAAAGGTTTGAGAAAACAAATGAAATGTTAACAAATTGCAATCAATTATCTGTAAATCGACTGAAGACTGCTGGTAGTGAATTTAAAAAACATACAGCCCTTTTAATTGAAATGAAAAAAGACTTGGATTATATTTTTAAAAAAGTCAGAGTTATTAAAAATAAGTTGAGTCAACAGTATCCACAAGCTTACAATGGTAATAATATACAAATGTTAAAAGAAATTAAATTTAAAATTACTATACAATATATTTAATTTTAACTTTAATGTATTGTAGAAGCAGTACGAAGTAGTTTAGCTGAAGAGGTAATTGTCGACGATTTAGAACAAGCTCAAAAACCTTTAGAACCAGAAGTTTTACCACCCACTCAAGCTAATGTGGAAAAAGATCCTGATTCTGATGGTAATAAATAGAATATTAAATAATCATATCAGTCTACTAGCCTTAAGCATTTATGTGATATAAAAAATATTAATGAAATATTTTTTCTTATAAAGTTATTTTCTCTTGTTAATCTTTTTACAAGTCAGTATTTTAGAACATATTTAATAATATTAATAATGGCTGTTACGATTTGAATGTTATAAAAATAAGTAGATTACGTGACTATTTAATAACTCGTGCTCTATTGTACAAATCTATTTTATTACCACAAAAATGGTGCTACTGTGCTTTTTAAAATCTTACCATAATAAATAAGCTTAAAATTGTATTAAGGAAATGTGAAAGAATTTAAAAAAAACAGTTTTATTGAAATAAAAATAATTCAGGATAAATTATTAAAAGTCATCTTACAATCTTTTTGGATTTTAGGTGATTTCTGATAGTTTTTCTTATTAGTATTTTCTAGTTTACAAACATGTAGTTGATTTTTATAATTTCTTAATTTTATTTTTGTCTATTTTATTGGTATCAGAAAATACTGAAAGCTGAGTAAGTAATTATTTTAAATTAAATTAAAACCATAATTTTTTAAACTATAAAATATTGCATAAAAAATGATAATTAAAATAAAAAAGTTATTCAGTGGATCAAAAGTTATGGCATATATAGCATAAATATATATGAAAATGAAAATTCATAATTTTAATTATTTTTTTCTAAAAAATTTGTATAAACTTTTTCACATTTTCTTAACTTAATATAAATAATTTATACTATTGCTTCTAGTGTAATGCATAAACTTAAAATGTATTTAAAAGTTCTTGTTCTCTTAAAAATTTCTGGTTAAACTAAATATATTTATTGTTAAAAAACCCAGGATTGTTTTTTGATGTTTTACGTTATTTTCCTTGAATAACATTTACATTCACATCAAAATAATTAACTGTTATTTCATATGCGGTTGATCTGCAGTTCCAATTGAGGAGTTTCAATTTGCGAAACTACGTGAAAGGCGAATTCAGAGAAATGATAGTTCATCTACTGACACTGATGAAAATGAACAAAGCAAACAGGATTCATCATCATGCTCCTCTGACACTAGTTAATTCAAGTACAACTGTTTTTTATTGAAAAAAGATGTATGTTAAATACAAAACTGCAATCAGCAGTAAATTGTATATAAAACTTGTTTAAACTTACTGGTGGGCATAATAAATTAATTTGTATTTTACAATAATTACAAATTTTCAATTGATTTTTTACTACTGATATTATGTTAATTTTGACTGTTGTAATTGAATAATTGAATATATTATTCGAATATTATTTAAGTTTTACCTTAAAAATGTTCTTTTCAAAGTTATTAATCTTTAATGGAAATATTTATTCAATTATAATCTTTTATAAACAATATAAAAATTAAATTAAAATTTTTACTCAATCTTTTTACAGAGAAATTATTATTATTAATGGTAATTGTAGTAAATGTCGAATTTTTTCATTTACATCAAATAAAAAAGTTTTTCCTGTGTATAAGAACGATTAAACGAACAAAAAGTTATACGTTTTAATATATTTGCGATTATGCTTAGAAAATCTTGAAATTTTTAAATATAAAAATTACAATTTATATGTTTTGTCATAATTTTAGTTTTAACTTCATACAAACAAAAATATAATACAATACTGCTGATTTAATGATTTATAATGAAAAACATTAAAATTTTCTTAAAATTTTTTAAAACTTTTAACTGTGAAACTATATTTTTAAAAGAAAATGTTTAAAATTTTTCTGTTATAATATAAAGAAATTTCACTTAATACTAGGTATACTAATTACGAAAAACATTTGTACAGAATTAAATATTACGAAATTAGCATTTAATTGAAATAAGTATAAAAATAAAAATACAACAAAATAAATGTTTTAGATCTTCCGAAATAACGTTTTTGAAATATTTCATTTATAGATAAAGATCTATGCATTCTATTTTAAATATTTTTCTAAAATCTTAAAATATTTTCAGATCTAGTTAATATTTAAATAAATATTTTATGCTTTTTAACATTCTGAGAAAATGGTTCCATTAGTGAGAAATCAATAACTGCATATTTATATCCATTGCTTGTTTGAGTTTTTATTAATCATTACAATTTTCCAATTAATATTTAGTTATAATTACATTTGCTTTGAAATAAATAATTATAATTGTATTATAATTAAGTTTATTATTAATAAACGTTGTATAAAAATTATAAGATAGTAGAATAATATTTTATAAAAAAATTCAAAATAATTATTAAATATCACTAATAATATTAATGCCGATAAAACAGAAATCTGTAAATAAAATTTTTAAAAAAGTTCATTAATAATTGAAGTTTAATAGCATTAATAGCATAGATTCAAGGACGATGTTATTATCTACAGTTTAAACCTATTTGTTGATTAAAATCATTTAAATGAAAAAGAAAAATGAAAAAATGAAAAATAAGACATGAAACATTTTTACTCACTAATATTTGTAAGTAAAAATATTTAATAATACATTTAAATTTGCATAAAATTTCTACAATAAAAATGATTCATAAACTCAACTTCGTAAACTCACATCAGTTTGTCTGACAAATTTACCATCAAAATACACGACTAAAGTATTCCGCAACAGCCGAAAAAAAAAAATCGAAAGAAAGAAAAAATTCGACACGCATCACACGGTCTCATACACGCGAAGTGCGCAAAGCGTACGATATGGGTCAGTTTTTCTGGGCGTCGTCGAATAAATTAAAACCAGCGCCTTTTTATCAATTCAGGTTCCCTCGCGCACGAAGGCACGAAAAAGGCGCGTCCGCGTGTACATTTAAAAATCTTCGCGCGAATTCGACTTGTGTGCTCAAACAAACGCCCAGTCGGTTTTTCGGCGAACTTTCACCGCCGATTTCCTTTTAACTGTACGATATATGTGTTGTCCCTTTAATAGCCTTGATTTCGACTTTTGCTGCTGTTATGATGCTGGCAGATTCTAAAATTAGAATTGATCGTTGAACGTTCATTTAATAGTCAAACGATGACGATCTTGAACATTTGCGGTTTAATGTATATTATAAAAAGTAAGAGAGTCGCGTCAAAAATGGGTCGTCGCCGCGAACAACAATGATGTCACAATTGAATGCGGTGCGCATGTCAATGCGATTTACATGTGTTTACCGATGCGGATTTCTCTTTTCGGTACATTACGCATAAAGTAATATAGCATTAATTCATAATTTTTCAAAAATATATTCAGAAGCTTTTATGACTATCTCAAATAATTCAACTTCATTAAAATTCATATTTTCTTCTACATTTCCAGCTTTCCCGGAAAAAACCTTTCTGTATAAGTGCATATTAAAATTCGCGCGGGCCCAGCTGTGCAGGACCGCTCGTAAACTGCAATTTCTTAAAACCACGTACTCGAAATATATTCCAGAAAGCTCACACAGAGCCACTCGCTCCGCTTACCAAAAGAAGCCAGAGCGTCCGCGAGCCTTTAACTAAATCACCTCCAACGCACTTTCGTTAAACCATACCTTGGGCTTTCGAAACACGCGATACACAAGCTCATTACGCGTCCTCCCAAAAACTCTCGTCGATCATCTTCCCCGCTCTCTCTCTCGCGTTAATCCCCCGTCAGTAACGCAATTTTTCACCCTTCCCAAAATTAATCCGACTTTTGTATACACGAGTCACAACCCATTAAGCCCGCGGGCCTGGGAAGAAGAAAAAAAGTCTCGGGCCCTTGGCGCGTGGGTGCGCGGAAGAAAGGCGCGTGTATGTATATAGGTGGTCGAAATTCACGCGTGGGCCAGAGAGAAAAAAAAAAGTCGAGCGTTAGTAGCCGCGAGCGCAAGCCTCTGCGCTTGTCTCTCTCCAATTGAATGATTTTAATGGGCCAAGCTGCGCGCGTACGCCCACGCGTTTCCTTAGCCGGAAGCCGGCTCTGAACTTGAGTAATTTTCGTTAATTCGTCGATCCGTGATTTATCGAGCTGTTTATGGGGGGAGAGGCGAGGAGCTGCAATTAGGCTGCTCTCTCGCGATGCTAAACGTTTTTGAGTGTATGCATGGGCGTTTGCAGGTGGATATACAGTGTAGCGTTTGTGCGTGGTTTGAGAGGGAAGGGAGATTCTGGGTAATTATCAAGGATCTGTGACGAGATTGACATAATGAACCTTGATCAGTCGCAGAGTTTAGGTGTTTTGGTGTGTGTATGTGGGTTTATGGATTTTTGATTGGTCGGAGGGGGGTGCGCTGAGGAACTGGAAAGGAGAGAGAGAAAGTGATTTGTAGCATTTTTTTTTGTTTTTGTGTTGTTTCGAAATTGTTTGGCTTTAGAAAATTAGTTTTAAATTAGAGTAATACGACAATTTGTATATAGGTTACCGAAGAATGACATCAGAATCTTGGATTCTAAACTGTGCGCTGTGACATCATGGTAGGACTTCGACGCTAATAAATAACTTCCGTCTATTTTATCTATTTAAAGAGAAAGAAAAAATACAATTGGTGCTCTTGAAAACAAGAGAATAGTTTTTTTTCACACGTGTGAAAAATGTTCGAAGGAGATGGCACGTGATAAAGAGCTAATTGTTAAAATAGTAAGTCTAGACTATTTTAACTGTAAAGTAAATATGAAACTTAAAATTTGTATGCAACTGGAAAAACATGAATAGACTCATTTCAATACTGGAAATATAAAAGTAGTAGTTTTTGCACTCTGCACCTTCTTTTTATCAACGTCCATTAACATGCTTACTTCAAAAGTTTCTCGTATGTTGATAATGATGTAATATTTTAAAGATAAACATTTTATATCCTCTTTTTATAGATTTCTCTAAATAACAAGTTTAAAAGCTCTACAAAATACAAGAATGTTAAAATAAATTTGATATTAAATATATGCCTATCATCAAATGAATTGCCAATAAAAGCAGAAAAATAAAAAAACGAAAGTATAAAATTACTTAAAAAATAAAGGTTTTTGAAATTTCTCCTTGAAGTTTTATGAAATCTTCGGCAATCTCATAAACGTCAATTAAAACAAATAACACGATTAAAAAGTGAAAAAACGTCACTGGTTCCACGAGAGGCTCGTTTCTTGCGCTACCTCTCGAAGTACCTTTCATTGTAAACTCCTTATCGAGAACAGATATAGACAGAAACAAGTTTTATATATTGATGTTTGCACAAGACTGTGGGCGTCACAGACGCCCGTTTGATATACGTTTTTTGTTTTTATCTTTTTTTTTTTTTAATAAAATGATTTTAAAAAAATACTTTGTATCCATTAACAAATTAGTTTCATTAACAGCAAATGAAGCATAAAAAATTAAATAGCATTCTCTATTTATTAAATAAATGTAGCTTGCTAAAATTACACAATCGGAATATTAGTCCATGTCATTTTGATAAATGAAGTTGATCATCAAAAATATTTTTTGTTTCCTTATTAAAAAATAGGTTTTTTTTTCACAGATTTACTTTTGAGAGCTTAGAGAAAGTTTTTTCAGATAATCCTAATTTTGACAAACCTAGTTTTAATTTATAATTTGAAGAACATCAATAAAGAAAATAAAGGCTATCTGTAAGATTTATATAATTAATAGCAGCTAATTTAGAATAAACGTAAATTTATAGTTTGCGATTTTGCTTAGCGAGATTTCATATCATTTACTACAAAGCCATTTAAATAATGAACAAGACTTTCTGCACAACACAATACGATAAAGTGTAGGTGCTAATAAATGAATGAATACGTCTCGCCACAAGCCCACAGCCTTAAACAAATTCACAATAACTTAAATACTTAAAAAATCATTCATTCATTAACAAAACAATATCCTCTTAAACCACATTCTCCTTCTTTATAAATTAACCATCAATCATCCAAGATTACAGCCCTCATCCCGAAACGTTCATGCGACAGTTTTCTCCGGCGCATAAAGTCCGCTCAAGCCGACATCCCGGCCACACTCGCGCGACATTTACGGAAATTAACGAGCTCGCCGCTACGAGTTAAGACCTTTTTGTCACGGACGCGCGTCGCTCCACATTCATCCTTTTTTTCCACTCTCCAGCTTAATTAACAAATTAAGCAGCCCACCCCACCCCACACGGGATTTCCAAACCCATCTCTCCGCGCAATATTTTCGCCAAAAAACGCAGCCTCGCGAAATAAAAAAAAAGAGCAGCGTGTGTCGCAAGACGTCCGCCAGGCTCGCTTATTGACTTTCGAAGTACAGCTCGCGTATATACGCTTGTAAAAAGGCGCGATCGCTCGCGGGATGAGTCAGCCCGCGGCGCAGGCATAATACCCCGGCTATATAGCGCGCGGTGTATAGGTATATATGTGAGCGCGCGCGCGCCTGAGAGCGAGTCCGCCGACTCGGCCGCCTTTGCAGGAGGACGATGCCATTTACGGAAGCTTGCTAAGCCGACATTCGGGCCGCGAGCAGAGCCTTTTCGAATCCGCTCGCGCCGAGAAAGCGGCCTGAGAGCGAGCTCGCGCTATCAAAATCCAGCGCGGCCTCGATATCATTTCTCAGCGGAGTGGCTGGCTGAGGCTGTATGCTTGGCTTTTGGTTGCTGTAGAGAGGATGTGGAAGAGTGATATGGGCGGGTGGTGGATTAGGGAACGAGATTTGTGAGTTTGGGGGTTTATGGTGTGGTTGGTGTGGGTAATCAAGGGGTGGAAGGATTTTTGTTTGATGTTTCGATGGTCTGATTTAGTGTCGTATTTCGAGAGATGGTTAGTGGTAGCGATTATGTACTTTGAAAGAATAAAAATTAATATTGTGAATTTACTGAAATGAAATCCGAATTTATTGAATGGCGGTTTAACAGAATAATAATACTGAATCAAGGAAGTTTTACTAAAACTCTTATATTTGTAGGTGATTTTAAACGTATAGATTGAGACAATAAAATCGATGGAATTATAAATAGTAATATGTATGTCAAAGATGAGTATATTATTGAGCTATATTGTTTGAAGGATAATAACACATCTCCGATTAAAATCACGTATAATTTGGATAAATATACGATATTTGTATCTGAATTAATCAAGAGTGGAATTCAAGAATAAAAAAAGTTCTTATTTTAATTGTACCGTAACTCATATACGTGCGTAAGTAGTTAATAAATTCTTTTGATTACAGTCTTTACGATCGGTCATACCTACAATTATAAAAGTATGTTTAAGAACCTGAATGATTAATCGTCAACTTTTTCTTTGCGAAAAATCTCTCAGAACTCACTTAAACTTACTGCATTCTGCAAAATCTCTTACTAATGAAGAGATTTTAAGTAAAGCCTTGATTTTTGAAGACATTAATATGCAGTAACGTAACGCTTCAAGCTATATATATAGCAAAAAAAATTTTGCGCGCCTAATTATACAGAAGTCGAAAAAAAAGTTCTAATTTGCATTGAAAATACCGAAAGACATGCTCACTTTTAATGGCCTTGATATTTCGCTGTATTAATTAGATAGTGAATAATGATCTCATAATAACCTTTCAACGCTTGCGAATATTATCAAACTCTCAAAAATAAACTAAAAAGACAGCGCTTACAAGTCTCTAATATTATTGAAAAAATAAAGTACAGTTATACAGTTGTTTCAGATCGCTGCAGACTAAAGCAGAGTATTTACATATAAAGAAAATATAAATTATACTCTGATGCTCGGATTTGTACTACCTCAAGTTTCCAACTTGACATTGTTTCGTTAGACGTCCTTAACATTGTTATAGCTTGCCGGAGCCTTTGATTTGCATATTTTTTCGATCGGCTGTGATTCAAGCTCGAGCTTCGCTCGTGCCTAAATACAGCTTTTTAATCTTTCGATAAATCAAGAACGAAAAATAGAATTTGCTAGAGAATCCCGCTAAATAAATCTTTGGGAATGACATCACTCCAGCCTGAAATGACCGTATAAGAGAGTTCTTTTTTCAGATTTGCACCTCAGGCTCTGGTAAATTATTTTAATCGGATGCACATAGAATTTCCTATTTTACGCTGTTGCTGTTTCTATCCTATTATGGGTAGAAAGGCCTACACCAAATTATTTTCGCGATTTCTAAAAAAGGATATTTTTAATATACATTCAAATTACCATAAAAATTAATTTGTTTTTTTTGTTCACCATTCACTGTCATCTTCATAAAACAAACAATAAAAAGGATTATAAAAAAAAAATGTCAAGGTACTTCCATTAAGAGAGCACCTTCTTTGCGTCAATCCGCAGCAAAAACATCATACCATATGATAATTAAACAAACTCATTACAACTTCCATCAACACCTAGGCTCCCCTCTAAACCTCCGCGGCAACCTACACGACAATAACAATCTAATTCTCCTTAATCGCATTAATAACGAGCGCAACGCGCAAGACCCGAGCGGTAAACAAAGGTGACCTCATCTATCATGACTCAAGCCCTCTAAACTCGCACACACACACCCAACCCAGTCCATCAACGAAAACTCGCGCAAATCTTAAATAATCCACCCAAAAAAAAAATCATCTCTGAAAGACACATCGCGCGAACTTACGTAAAATAATTACGGCGCGTGTGCTTTGACGCGCGTATATCTATATATCCACACGTGTAGCGATACGCATTCATAATTCAATCGCCGCGGGGGGTATAACACAGCTGAAAAGTCGCGCCACCGCGGAAGTACTTAAGCCCCTCCGTATATACACAGAGAGACATGTAGAAGCCAGGGGCGGCTGTCGTCGACGTCGCCTGCGCCATATCGACGGGATCAATAAATACGAGGCGCGCCGCCCTATACCCGCTATAACGTGTATATACACATTCACGTATATATACGTACACGTGCACGCGTGCCGCTTTCCTTTGACACTAGTGCATAGACAGAGCGATGTGATCTATCGGGTTATTAGGGTAGTCGTGTGTCTCTGTGTGCGCGCCGAAATAAGCAGCGGGGCTGGCGCGTGTAATAGCTGTGTATGTATATATATATAAGCGATAGTCGCGTGATTCGAAGGGGGAGGGAGGCTGTATTGTCAGCCGGCTAGACGATCGATCCGCCGCGACAGACACGGATGTGAGAGGGGGCAGCTGGTAGGTTACGCTCGGAGTATTTTTTATTTTAGGTTTTATAGAGCTGCGGGGATACTTTCGGCCGCGAGGAAGTCGGGCTATGGAGGAGTGTTGGCCGGTTTATGGTGCGGAGAGGAGTTTGGAGATTTTGGCGAGATGTTGGCAGGCGGGTTGGATTTAAGAGGGGGCGGGGGGATGGTTTTTGGTTACTTATTTAGGTTTGCCTCGCGGACTGTAATAAAGGAGCGGTGTTACTGTTTTTTTAGGTTTATTTATTTCTAGCGCTTTGACGTTGAGAACTTGTTTTTCATTGAGCAGCGCAAATGAAGAGAATTCGCGTAGGCAGAATCGCTCGTGGTTATTGTAAAAAATATATTGATTTTTATTATTTCATTCCGACGGCCTTACAAATTATGGAAATAGCTCACGTTCCGCGGAACTGCATGCTGGCTTATCAAATTAATAAAATACTTTGAACACGTTCTTTTATTAAGTAGGGAGAAGCAAAACTTAAGGTCATACGCATCTAACTCAATCGTGCAAACTGACAAAGTGTCGTGCAATAACTCTAATTTAAAGCAATTCCATAATACACTTTACACCTAAGTGGTTACAGACAAAAAGGTCAGACACGCTCCATCCCCACACCAGCCATCTTCTTTATTCGATATCGCGTTCTCCGCATCTCCTTTTATCAAAAGATTGATGTGAAAATAATCTCTGCTCAGACTCACTCTAAAATAGCATCAATTTAACTTAAAACAAAGAAACTCCAACTTCCTCGCTCGCCCCCTTAAAAATAAAAATCACAATCAGCGCCAATTTCAGCCAATAAAACAGCCGGGAGCGCAAGAAAACCGCCGAAAATTCGCAAAGCGCCAGAGCACAGCCGCGACAAATCATTATCCGGAGCGCGCATTTCCAGGCCGAATTTATCGGCGACAGCACTGCAGCTCTGCCGCAGCCCGCAGGCCGTATACATTCGTGACAAGCGAAAAGTGGCCGGTATTATAGCGTCTCTCGAATTTCTCGGCGAGACTACCAGAGGAGAGAGAGAGACGGATAGCCGACCTAAAAAAGCGAGCATGATGTCATTGTCACAGGCGCAGAGAGCCGGGCCAGAACAATGGGCAATGAGATAATAAGCCGAGCATATCCTCTCTTTCTCCCGGCCCTGTCTATATTTTCGGTGACAACGTCCTGAATCCGTTGCGCAACAATGACGAGCCGTAGGTAAGACAATATATCGATGCTACACGCATGTAGACACCGTCTCTCGGCCTCTAATGCGAGCTACAGCGCCTTTGATAAGTTATTTCCTTTTACTCCCAGCGAGTAGCTCTCTTAATGCCTGGCTATATAGTTGCGTAACGCGCGCTGCACTTATGGCTGAAATTGTATGCGTTTAAACGACGAGCCATGGGACTCAATGGTCGAGCTTTTTTCTCGGCGCTGTTCTTGCCGCGGTAGGATTGGGATAAAAGTGGAATGAGCTTGGGAGATGGATAATGTTGGAGAGAAAATAATATGGCGTGCGCGAGTGTATGTGAAAGATATCGGAAGCGATCTGACCGATTTCGATCTAATGGGCCGTGCTTCTCTTTTTTTTCTTTTAGTTTATCGCCGCGCACGCGATGTGGGAAATGTACGTGCGCTCGTGGATAAGCGGATAGGAGAAACGAGAGGAGCGGAGCTAGCTGGCTGTTCACGCGTCTGTGATCATTGGAATACGGTTTTTTTTTTTTTTTTTTAATGAGAAAAGTGGGGTACTGTAGTATTTTAAAAATGTGTAACGTTTATTCACTTTGTGAGCTTTCTCTAACTGGTTTACTGTATAAAATATGAGTTAACATCGATTCCGATACTGGTGCAGTCGTTATAAGATAATTTATATTTGGGGCAGTATTCGTATTTAGTTTAATAAGTATTGGAATCAGGTGGCTTACTTATTTATGTCATATTTAAGTAATCAATCGCCAGAAATATTAAACGCTGTTATTAGAATAAAGTTCATTATTATTGTAATGATGGCGATTTTTTATTTATTTAAATTTAAAGAAATATTGTTATAGAAATAAAATTTGTAAAATTGTTTAATATAACAGTACAATAAAAAAAAACCATTAAGCTGAATTTTATTTAAGACATTGGTGTTTGGTACAATTTCAGTACCATTTAAAGTGCTCCAATTTACACTTAATTTCGAGTGTTTTTTTGGTATGGGTAATTTTCTCTTTAAATGAATGATTGGTATTTTCGTATACATAGTATATCAATTGTTTAATGTCATTTTCACTGCTTTTAAATATTTCAAAAAAAAGTTATTCTTAAATCTCGATGTAAAAATATATATATTTTCCACTTTACTCATTAATTATTACAATTATTATTTTTGCAACGTGGTAACTTTCATAGTCTCCTTGTAAGTACATCTTGGGTGGTGTGACATCATTTACATAAAATAAGGGGAGAATCGTGGTCGTAAAATAGCGTGGATAACAAAGGAAATAAAACTGCTTTGGCGTGAAGGATAGCAATTTACGACCAACATATAATACTTTTTATTTTGGACCTATTTTTTATAATTGTTTTTCTCCAAGAACAAAAAGTTTTATAATAATGCGAACCAAATTAAGAAGCGTTATAAAACCATAAAAGTTCGTAACGTAAGTATTACCCACGTAGCTAAGCAAACACCATTCAATCTTTACAACCATACTTTTTCGTATAAATTTATAACACTGCACCTCTTCCTCAAAAAACACCCTGACACTACATCGAAACACCAAACCCAAAAACTCCTCACCCTCACCAACCAAAAAAGCAGCGCCTAATAAGAACCCATCCTTATCCAGCCATAAACCCAGCAATAAAAAGCCACCCACGCCAGAACCAGCTCACGAGCAGCAGGCAAACCCCGGCGTCATTTAAATTTATCCAGCCTCGAGTCTCCGCTCTCGAGAGAGAAACTCGCGCAGGCCTCGCGTCCAGGCATGTATATCGCGTTGGCCAACGTCCGCCATATATTCCGGCCGATAATCTCGCCGCTTCAATCCTGCGCTCGCTCGCTCGCGCTGCAGCGGCTCTCGCTCGTGTGTCCGGCACCGTTAAGCTCGCTCTCTCGGCGCGCCGTTAAGGCCTGCACATCACACATACCATACCGGCACCCTATAGCTATATAACCGATGCGGAGAGCCAGGGCACCGCGCTCCGCTGCGCGCTCTCCGTGTAGCTATATAACGCGAGGATAGCTATATGTATGTAAGCTTGAGAGGAGGCTGCTATGAGCAGAGTTTCTCAAAGAGGCGATAGAAAAGTAGCTTTCTGTATATCGCGTGGAAATGGCCGTGGATGAGGTATATAGTGGATCGAGTTCGTTGTCTTCGAGCGTTCCGATTAAGCACCGATGGATTTCAATGTAATCCTCTCTCGAACGCCGTAATTATCTTTCAAATTACCGCGCACTCAAACGCGCCGCTAACTTTCGCTCGGAGAACAGTAGCCTGCGCGCAATCGACCAATCGGATGTATATACTCGCCGCGTCTCGAGTAGAGCCGGCATATCCCGACTGCAGTCGCGACGCTGCAAACTCTACTTCAACGCAGATGCATATATATGTATATCGTACGGATCGTCGGACGCGTATTCGCGCGTTGTCTTTGTGTATATGCAGCGTCGGCGCTTTATTAATCCCCGCTGTAATCGCGACCTCGTGGCAATTACGGCGTCTCGTTCTCGCGTGCCTTAATTGCCACGATAGCGCAGCTCTCGATGTATCGGGTTTTGTTAAGGGGGGGATGTATACGGAGTCGGCGAAAAGTAGCCGATTTTCTCTTTGTAACGTGTCTGCGATGCAGGCGAGCGCTGGGTGAAGCGAGGTCGTTGTGCTCGATGGGTTTTTAGTGGGGTGTGGTTAGGATGGGTTTTTTTCGGTGGGATTGATGGTTTTTTAAGGGGTTTGAGGTTGATTGGTGGAAGGGGGGAGGGGTTGAATTGGTTGGTGCGACAGTTTTAGGTTTTGGGTAGTTTGGGGGTAATGGCGCTAAAGCATAATTAGAGTTGAAGTTGGGGGTAATGGATGGGCTTTTATTGTGTGATATTGTTTTTAACGATTTTTAAGTTTACAGTTATACTCACTATAAATTATCAAAGGAATTGTTTCGTAGCAATTTATTCTAATCGCTTTTAAAAGTAGATTCAATGTTTATCGTTGAACTTTTGCTTTTTTGTTGTATACATTATCATTAAAAAAAAACCTTTAACTAGTTTGAAAATTAGTACTTCCCACGTACAAATAAAATTAAATATCAATTAAACAATTTACATACGATACATTTATCATTATTATGTATTCTCGGTTGGCTGAGTTTCAGGAATGTGTATTGATTTCAGAATGAGCAATAAAATACTAATTATGTTCTTATACACTTACACACTTTTTCACTGCCGTAAGGAAATAGTTTATACTTAATGAAAATGGGCTTTCATGAAAACAAACTATACAACTTATTCTTGCTTATTTTCAAAATTTGATCAAATAAATTTCTTTAACTCTGACCTAATTTCTCCTCGTTTTAAAATAACGCGTTCCTCAACATGCATCCTTTTAAATTTAAGAAATATTGTAAAGACGACCTGTATACATCCAACTTTACGTAATGTAATTGAAAATATCTATATTGGTTTAAAAAAATCCTTTGATATATGACATCGTTACTTTTTTTAATTAAAAAAGACATTCGATTCTATCGCGTACCAAAACTGTTTATAATCCTCCTAAACAAATAAACCGTATTGTAATACATTAACGCCTCCTCTCTCCAAATTCCTAGACACGCGTCCATAAATCCAGCCATCCAATTGTACGATTTTTTTTAAACTCGCGGCTCGCCGATTAAAAATTCGCAGAAGCCATCCTTCACAAACCCACTACCTCCGGCAATAACAAACAATTTTCGAAAAAAAGCCCAACTTTCGCACTCTCCGGGAGAATCCAGCCCGGAAAAAAACATTGATTTTTCGATGTCCGCTGCAGCACTGCGCCACGAGCTCGCGACGAGAAAGCTTTCTCCATGCAGGTACTTCATGAAAAAAAAAAAGTTACGATAACTCAAACTCCCTGCGGACAACTGTAAAGCTACCTCCACATAACGAAGCTGCTCCTTCTCTCTTTTTCTCTCTCTCTCTCTCTCTCTCTCTCTCTTACATACACTTATATAGGTAAACAGGCTGTCGCACACGCATACATACACATATATATAGATTCGCGCGCGAGAGAGAGAGAGAGAGAGAAAGATCGCAAATTTTTCAGCTCGAGCATACGGCGAGGAGCCTGGCGTAGTGTGTTCCCTACATATAAGGTAACGAGAGCCGCGAGAGAGAGAGAGAGAGAGAGAGAGAAAGAGAGCCAGACCGGCGCCGCAATGCGTAATCCACCCTACTCTCTCAGCCCGCTCGCCTACCATCCTTCTCTCTCTCTCTCTCTCTTTTTCTCTTTCTCCCCGATTTTACACAGGTATATACGTATATTATATTCGCGTTCCGGAGTTTTACAGCGCGCGGGTGTATCATAAATGTAATAAACGAGAGCGACAAAGGGAGGGGAGTATATACGCGCTCTTTCCGCGTTTATTTGTCACGAAGGCACATATACACAGCAGGCAGACGGATGCGCTGGGAATCGCATTAGCGGCCCGGCTCTTATTTCTTCTTTCTGTCTAGCAGTTTAATTTTTTCCTCTACTCTCTCTCTCTCGTCCGTCTTTATTCTCTGCGTTCTGTACGAGCCTGCAGTCATAGGCTGGGAAATTTTCCCGTCTGGCTGCTACTACTGGCGAGATTCGCGGCTCTGCGTGTGGGTGGATGAGACGTGGGTATATGGGATGAAGTCAAAATAAAGCTTAGTCGCGATTAAATGCTGGGCTTGCTGCGCGGGAAGGTACTTTGGGAAATTGGAATGCTGGCTGGGTGGCGGAGATGTGTTTTGGAAGTGGGATTTGTGAGTTGGACTAGTTAAATAAATTATGCTAGTTGTTTTAGATAGGCAGATGGTTAAGAGGTTTTTAACTTTTAGCTTTTATTATGATATTGTATTTCTTTAGAAGTAAGGTGCGAAATTTGCGCAAAGTCGCGAATTGTCTTCTGACACCGAGTTTTTATCAAGTGCATGCTGATACGTGTGTTTTTCTTAGATTAGTCCGAAGCCGCTCTGTAGAAAGATTGAATCATACGAGCTTAGTGCTGATTACCGCTGAATAATCTTTGTAAAGGTATACTCAGCTAAACATTGTATAGTTGCACGTGAAAGAATATATAGGAAATTTGTAGAAAAACATTTTTGAAATTTTCAAATAAAAATTTTAAATAATAATCTTCTGTAAATATTATAGTTTTTATATTATGAAAAGTGTTTGTATTTAGTATTAGTAAACATTCGAAATTATTTTTTCCGATTTCGAAAAAAATAACTATCAACAATAAAAATATTTTATTTTTAGTACTATATTGATTCAGTGTATTGATAATATCTACTTCATTAATTATAAATATAATTATCGTTAATGTGACATTATAATATGACATGGAAGGAAATGAGACAATCAATGAAAAAATATTAATCCATCACTATTATGATAAAATTGTGTTGATTTTCATATGAAGTATTTCTTTAGAAGCATTTACATAAAAAAAATACGAGTAAAAATATACTTTTTTTATTTCAAACTATTTACGTTTTTAATATCAGAAATACTGAATTCAATGTTTAAAATTACAATTCCATATTACCTTATTTACAAGCGACCCAGCAAACGACTCTATACGTGGAAATTAAAGCGAAAAGGCGCCGAGGATAGCCAAATCGATTTGGCAAATTACTAAAGAACTGCGTGATTAATTGGATTTTCCTCGAAAATAATAGCGAGTTTGGCTCGCGCCGCTAAAGAATAAAATTACGTTAGCAGACCGATAAACACATCTCATTGAAGTTAAAGAAACCCGATCGATCGACAGACGGGAACATTTACATGGTGAATTACCTCGACGAAAGTCTAACCTACGATATTACAGAGCAAATAGAACTAATGTTTTCGTTATTAGTTGATTGATAATTTCAATATCAGATCGGTATTATTTAGTAACCACCTGGCAAAAAATAACTATGTGGGTTGACTCAAACAGATATTATCTATTAGCAGGAAACTCGTCAGCTTGTAATAGAAATTCTTTTATTTTACAATTGTTCATAACGCCACCCACGTTTAATTACCACTTTGCATTCATTAAAATTCATACTTGATTGAATCCAGTTAGCAACACGCACCGGCATCTTTACTTCAAAACAATAAACAATTTATCATACACACTTTCTATTCAAAACTTTTCTAATAATTCTATACAACTCCTTCCTTAAAAAAATTTAAAACTATACCTGACTCATACTCCCACTTGACAAAACTTCGTAACAAAAATAATTAACGCATTTCCCCTCAACGAGCCTATTTCGTTAAAGCCCATAATCCACAGCGCTGTATTCCAGGCAAACTATTTAAGTACGCGTGTAAAACTCGTCAATTATTCACCGCAGAAAAAGCGCTGATCGAAATATTTTCCCCGCCTGGCAACCTTGAACCTGCGTCAAACCGCACGTCGAGCAGCTCTCGCGGTAACTTCGCTGCGGTAATATCAATTGCCCGCGTGAAAAAAAAAATATTTCCCCGACACATAGGCCGAAGAGAAAAAAAAATCCAGCAAAAAACGACGTTCAGACCAGAACTCATCGCTCTTATCTGATTCGCCATCGCTATATAGTATATACGTGTATATACAGCACGCGAGTCGCGGTAATAAAACGGCAGAGCAATAGGCGCGTTGTCCAAATCGATTTGGCGAGTTACTGAAGAAAAGAGCCGGTGATTCTCGTTGCACACCCGGCTCTATATGTGTATAAAGCGTGTATATATACGTGAGGCGCGTGGCTCGCAAAGCGGTGAGTCACATATCGACTTTCCTCTCGTCGCGAGCACCACCCGAAGCGAAGTAAAGCCGAGCTGCTCTTCGGGACTGGCTATTTGCTCTGGGCTCGTGAGGCGCAAGGCTGGGAGGGCTTTAAATGGTGGAGAATGGTTGAAGTTGAGTTTTTGAGAAGTTGGATTCTTGATGTGGGATTTGTAAAGAGAATTCATTCAATTATTCTGGGATTCATTAGGGTGTGTGGTTGTTCGTTTGATTTTCGAAACTACTTTTGCCCTTAATTTTAAGGGTCTAAATAATTGATATTCTAGTCGGGAAAGGATTGAAGTTATAGTCCGACCCTTATTTTGTAAAAGTAATTTTTATTTTGCAGAATTTTTGTTACGATTGCGCTGCGTTTTTTCAGTAGAAATCGAGCTTTAGAAAAAATGTTTCGACATTTTTAATTTATTAAAATAAAAAAAAATCAATGAGTTTGATGAATTTTTTACGAGATGCAGCTGAATTGCAGTTATTTTGAAAAAAAATGTTTCTAGGCCAAAGATGAACTCGGTTGATATCAAATTTTTTAACTTATTTTGAATTTAGCTTTATTAATCTTAAAACGTATTGTAAATTAGAAAAAATTAAGTCGCAAAAAGTAAATATAAGTTAAAAATCCTTATTGTTTTGAATAACTTTTGATAAAATTATTTCCACAAATAAATGTAATGAGTTCTGATCTTTTTAATCATCTCTTAGGTAAATCAATTAATATTTCCTCTCGATGACATACAAAAATCAGAATCGATAACCACTTACATGAAGAAATTATATTATTTTCTCGCAGAGGAAGCTCTTTTTATTGAATAAAGAAAATAGAAGTATAGGTACGAACGCTTTCCTGAAAACGGATGATTCATCCTCGTAGCAATTATTTTCGAGTAGAGACGGATCGATACGCAATAAAGAAGTCTACCTTCTGTCCCAACCAACTGTAAAAGTGCATATGCACCCAAAATCACAAAATCTAAAAAATTCTTTATCCTATCCCCATTACATTATTTATCCTTCGACCATGAACTATACATATATTTATGGGCAGAAATATTTTCTTTGAACTTTGATATATTATTTTTTAACTTTTAACAGTATTTTTCAACGTTCTTTCATTATTTTACTTGATTTGACATTGTTTTCATGATATTTCCTGGGCCAAAGAATATTACTTGTCTACATAAAACCTTTTTATATAAATATTTATTTGTATTATGTGTTATAAGTAATATTAATAATATATAACTTACATTATATTAAATAAAAATTCTATGGAAAAATAATAAGTGCAATTTGGGAAAGGGGAGGAGGCGGCTTTTGGTTAATTAATGACATTCAAAATAACGTAAAATTTGAAAGAATTTAACGTTATTTTGAAGAGGAGTATGAGGAGAGGGAAGAAAGGAGAGGAGGGAGTGAATTGAAAAAATCAACCATATTTCTATATAATAAGCGATACACACACACATACACACACACACACACACACACACACACACACGTTTATGTATATATAAACATAAATTACTGAAAATGTATGTTTTAAAAAGTGGCCATTAAGTTGGAAATAAACATTATAAATCATAATAAGTTTTAATATTAATTTATTTTTATTTCTTATTTAATTATTATATATAAATAAATCATAACTGTATAAGAAAATATAATACGATTTTATTACCAAATCACCTGTAAAGGCCACTTTATGGACTCAGCAAAAATTGAAGAAACATAATTTTAATGCAATTTTAATAAGTTGCTTTACAGTTGAGTCGGAAATAAAACATTATATGCACCTCTCAAATAAAGTCAATTAATCTCTCGAGTGATTACTGAAACCCATCCGCAAAAACAATCTGCGATTTTATACCCTTAGCGCATAAGTTACTATTATTGCATGATTAAACTTGATTGAATTTATCCAATTTTGCAAAAGTTACGAATATAATAAGTAAAGGCTGACTATTGAATATAATAATTTAATTACTTACACAAACAATTTCCAATAAATATCTGTATTCTTTCCGAAATTAATTCAAGTACAAAAGCAAATAGTGATAATAAATATCCTGTTAAAAGCAGATAAAGCAGTATTATGAGAAATTCTGTTTCTTCATTTAACTGGTATTCTTTATTCATTTTTTTCGGGAAATTAATATTGAATGAATAACGTCTAACTAATAAAATTTTGATGCTTTGATCAGAATTTTGTTTTTGCATTGCACTTATAAAACCATTGTTCATCCAGAAGTTCAAATGATTGGATTCAAAAAAATAACCGATGCATTTTTTAAACTTATTGATATAAGGAGAGTTTTTTGAGAGGCGTATCGAAACCTCAGTTTTGAATATGTTTTCTCTCGGATAACTTATCATCGATTTTCTTTTTGACGATAAAAAATTGTCAAAAATGAATGAATCTATTACCTGTTTAACTGGTACAAACATTAGACACATATTAACTTCATTAAATCTTAATAACCCAATACAACTTACTTCTTTTTTATCTTTAACACCAATAACAGGAGTAGAAAACAATTCGTTAATACCAGTATCTATCATAATATTTTTTGTCGTCTCATCCGTAATCAACGGTATTTTTAAATCAGCGACGTCCTGAAAAGTTTTTAAGTCGTGGAACATCCTTTGATTTAAATTTAGACTAAGTAATTGGTTAAAAAAATCTGTTGAAAAAAATAGGGATAAGTATACTAAAAATAAAAAAAATATTTTTTCTGTTGGTTTTCGCGGATAATTTGTTGCGGAGATTCCAATTAAAATCATTGAAATATTTAAGACTGTTAAAAACTTGTTTTTAGATTTACATGAATATAAGAAGACAATCAAAATAATGATCAACATCATAACAATAACTATTATGAAATTCCATGGAAATTCCTTTGTAAAGTAACCATATTGCTGAATTATAAGTAGAAAATGATAAGTTTCAAGTGGAAAAAAAATTCTTAGCACTTTTGATTGTTTGTTGATGAGACCATTTGCGTGAAAATCAATTACGTTATTGTATAAACTGTTTTCAATTATATCAGGGTTTTGTTGTGTACTATTAAAATTTTTTATAAATTCAGGGTGAATTTTTATGGTGAAATTCATATATTGAGCAATCGTATTAAACAGCTCAATGTTAAAACCTGATAGAGCATTCCATAAATTTATACCTGAAAAATTTGATTGCAACATTACCAATAGCCCTCCTAAATAAACTCCAACATTCAAGGAGTAACCATGTAAATTCCTTAATTTATCAGAAAACAACTTAATATTTTTATTGTACTTTGTAATAGTATATTGGTTATTGAAAGGATTGAATTCGTGCATTAGAACTTCCGTATTATTAATGTAATTTATGTTTGATGTAATGTCATTAATGAATCTAATAGTGTGATTTTTTTTTATTATTTCTATAATAGAAACGTATAAAAAGTGTTTTGACCATAGCATTTCAAAGACATGTTTGAAATTATATGTCTTATTTTTGTTTGCGTAAAAGATAATACAGTGAGGTCTTTCGCCAGGATATAAGAATTTTTCGAAGGAATTAAATATATCTGTTAATTCTTTTATAGTTTCGGAAAGGTTATAGGCCTCTATAAATATAATATATAGTTCTGTAAATTTTTTATCTGGTACTCTGCTATAGCTTTTAAATTCAGTTTTTGTTTGACTTAAGGTTTTTTTTGGATTTATATTGTATATTTGAATTTTTTTTACGATTTCTCGAATAATAAATTCATGTGTCATCAAATTTTGTATTGGTGTTGGAACCAGTAAAGTGACTTCTTGTATATTCATTTCTTCTGTTAAGTACTTGGTTATATGTTGCATCCAATAGGCATTAGAAGAATTAACATTAATTAAATAAACAAAAATGTATAATAAATCCAAAGTTTGTGCTTTCACACTCATCATCAGATATTTCATGACAATTGAATAACTCGCACACTGGAGGTTTTTTTAGCATAAAATACGTAAATTTTGGAATTTTTTTATTTTTTAATTATTTAATTTACCTTTAGATTTTATCAATAGGATAAATAAACTGTTAAGGAACCAAGTTGTTCTTAAAATGAATTTTATATAATTTCTAATATTTTAAAAAAGACATATTAAAACAGGTAATGTCTATACTATTTTAATAATTGTCTAATTTATTACGTTAAATGAGTATGCTAAGAAGGTTCTTACAGATTCTCTCAGTGTAGGTATACTGTTTTAAAATTATAAATACAGTCCCATTTATTAAGTTTGACAATTTCTTTTTTTTAAATTATAATATAACATTGTTTATTTATATTTTTTGTTAATATTTCAATTGAAAATACTACCAATTAGATTATAATATTTAATTGAGATAAATATTTTTAAAAACGTATATGAAAAAGTCTACATATATTCTATTTTAAATATTTATTATTTGTAGTATACATTACTTCAAGTATAAAATGTTTTAGTATAATAAATGAATTATATTCAGTAAAATTTTTTGTTTGATCTAGGAAAAAATGCGATTGTATGAACCATATTTTTGTATTTGCTGATAAAAAGATTATTGTTTTATGTATATTAATGCTGAAAAATAGTCTTCAAAAAATTTATTGCACGATTTTGTTACCTAGGTAACAAAGTATAAACTCTAAATTATGCGCATGATTGTAATGCTAATTCTTTTTGAAAATATTATAACAATATTGTGGAAGTAGGAAGGAAGAAAAATTGGATATTTTCATCTCAAGCGCCTTCGGTGCTTTCAACTTAAACATCATCTGAATCTGAAAAGCTACTCCCTCCCTTGTTACTAGACCCCGTGCTTTTTATAACAAGAGCATTTATAGGCCCTTTTTTATGCATGTAAAAGGAATGAAAAATTGATGGCTTAACAGTGAATTTAATTTTCAAAAACTTTAAATTATTACATAATCTCCAAATATTTGAATATATTTACGAGTAACGGGAGAAGAAGTAATTTTTTTTTTCACTGTATAGAAAAATTCGACTTTTTATTTGTTTTTATGCACGAAAAAGGGCCTTTTACATTGTACGTGTTGATAAAAATAAATTTTATTTTTATCTACTTATTAATTCTATTCGAAACGTTATTTATGAAAATGAAATTTTATAATAAAAAATATTTTGTTGGAAAAAAAAATGTGTTAGAATTAATTTTTTTTATAATATATATTACAACGCTATCAAATAGCGACTCGCACTGCACAATAGGGACCTTGCATATGCGGAAAAAAAATTATTTTGATATTTTAATAAACATTTGACCTCATGAAAAATTAATATTAATTAAAATTTAGATTTTTTAACAATTACATTTTGTATTATTAAATATTGAATTTTGGAATCAGACTAACTCAGCTACTCCAAAAGCGAGAGAGATAAAAGCGTGCGTCTCATCGCAGGGCAAACCAGTTCACCGGCATAACAGTCCGACGGCGCAGAATAAGAGACGGAAAAGCCACGCGGTACGAGGATGGGAAACTAGACTCGGCAACGCCGGGGGTGAATCATCCCCCTCGTCCACATGACTAAAGTACGCCTTGTAGACGAGAGACACCTGTATGCATGCCTTACTGCAAAAGAGATGACGATGACTTTCAGGCCGCTTATGCTGAGCCACCCTCGCATAAGCCGCGAATCGTGACTTTTTCCTTGTAGTAGGGGGGTAAGGCGGCTCTTTTTTACGGCGGTGCTATGTACAGACGGCGAGCCAAGAGGGGCTAGTTACATAAGGCTCCGAGAGCGGCTTTTGATTGTAAGCCCTTTATCGGGCCTGTAAGTAGACGCGGGAGCCCTGGTGTGTGCGATGGCTCGGGTGTCCGGTGTTTACAGGGCTAGTTGCGGGGGCTGGGCTGTGTAAGTGGATTTTGACAGATTGAGGGGTGGCTAAAAGAGCCGGGGGTGCCGGGTGAAATTGATGATTGTCGTTGGGCTTGGATAGGATGGAGATATTTGGTTGAGCTGTTGATAGGTTTATTAGAGAGGATGTTAGGTCCTATTAGATTTACATTCGTTATTATTAATATATTTCTGTATAAGTAGTATATCATACTGATATTTTGCTGACGTTAACGTTTTTCCTTTATTATTTGATTATCAAATTTATTAAGTGCAATAATTGATAGATTAAATTATCAAGCGCTATAATTCAGATAACCAGTTCCATTTTTATAATTTAGTTCTTTATCTAAATAGGAAAAGATCGAAGGTCTATTTTTTTATTTATCAACACGCATTTTATCCCAAATATTTGTATGGTTCTGTTTTCTGTTTTTAATTTATGAAAATGTATGTCCGAACTAGTAAAAATTTATATAACTTAAAAAAAAGATAATGTATAATGAGAACTGAAGCATGATGCTTCTTACTTAACGCCCTAAATTTTAAATTTAAATTTATACGAGCGTGCTGTATATCTGAAAAAATCTCTAGTGCGTCTAATTTATTCTCGAAAAATTATCAAGTATAACGGGAATTCAGTGCACTAATTGCACTGTAATTGGAAGAAGAAATTAGAAAAATTATAGATAATTTTGTTTAAAACATTTTTGATGCGATATTTCAATTATTAAGTTTATAGATAATAATACGGTATTTCTCTGAATATTTTTTTAGTACATTATGATATAGTAAAATATGAATATCATGAGCAAATTAAATAAGCAAGAAGTATATATTTGCTAAAATTAAAATTTTAAAATATAGAATATTTGTTCTGGGTACTAACACTTACTACTTTAAATAGATTAAAATTTAACAAATTTAAAAAAAAATGAGAATGCAGTATTATGAGAACTTAAAAGAAAAATTCACTGTATGCTAAATTATAAAAAGTAAAATGTAAGAATGGATTTTATTTTTAATATTGAAAAAATATTAATTATTTTCGATACACTGTATGATTTTTTTTATTTTAACTGTAAGGAATTTATTATGGGAGATATTTTATTTCAGGATCGAGGAAGTATATGCTAAAATATTTAATTAATTATAATCTATTTAAAGTAATTCGATAATTATAGCTTACATGGGATATACGGTAAAATATAATAAACACTTTAATCGCTTTTGATTGGCGAAATTAATTAATACATTCTATGCAATAATTTCTAAATTAGAGGCATCCTACTTGTGAACAAGTACAAACACACGGAGAAACGTAAACAATAGATACGAAAATAAATCAGAATTGCTCCAAAATATTTCTATTTAATCCTTACAACCCTCAAGTATTCAGTCTCAAAATAAACACAAATTTTTTGTTTGTAACAGATTGTTTTGAGCGATAAAATGAAAATACAAATAACTTATTTGCGAACAGTTCTTTAAAGTGAAGCAAGTACAGCTGAGAAATTATTCTCTGAGCAGCTACTTTCTGATATTCCAAGAAAAGCGAAATCTTCGTCCTTTTAAATCGACACTGAATCAGCAATCCCAGATTCCCGCAAAACAAACCATCACAAGCAAGCCTTCACAACACCTCCTCAATCCAACTTACTCACCAGAAAAACTCAAAAAAACCAAAGGACCAGCACAAAACACATCGAAAAGAAAAAACCCAACGATCTATGCCGCGAGAGAAATTCAATACCCAGAAAATCTTGAAAGAAACAATCCCATTTTCAGATGCTTATAGACAAGAGCGAGATAGACAGATGCCCGATGCATCACCTATAGAGAAAGAGAGAGGAGAGCTCCAAACTCGCGCATAAACATCCATCTCCTTTTTTCCTTCTCGCGCGCGCCATACAGTCGATTCGGCTCGCAGCTTCGCGCAGTTCCAATGTTATACAGCATATATACCTATATATACACAGCGCGAGGCAAGAGAGAGAGGGAGAGAGAGCGGCCGGCGTCGATTTATGTCTACAACGCACACATACATACTCTATCTCATACACGCGGCAAACCCTTCTCCTCCAGGGTATTATAATTGCGCGAACTCTGCCCGTCTGTCTGTATGCGTGCGTCTGTGTATTTCGCGCTGTGAATTCTCATGAGGCGCAGAGCAGTTGGCAACACTGCTCCCTCTTTCTCTCTCTCTCTCTCTCTCGGCCGTTGCTCGACGAGTATACACGTACAGAGGAGCGAACAAAAAGGAGAAAGAGCCGCTGCGCGCTTGCGTATATATTCCAGGTATATAGAACGAGCGAACGCGAGCGAGAAAGACAGAGAGTTAGAGCGAGCGAGAGAAACGCGCGGGCGCGAAATGCCGAGTGGTGGGGAGGTCGGAGCTGCTGGCCAATGGGATCGCTCGTCTCTCCTACCTCTCCGGGCGCGCGTTGAAAATCTCTAACGGACGCGAGGGCCGCCGGCGCACATTCGTCTCCTGGCTCTCGTCGCGACGCGCAGAGTTCCGGCAGAAGCAAGCGAGCTACAGTACCGAGAGGTCGCAGACTTTAGCAGTCCCACTTTTTAACTCGTCGAACGCAGCAGTCACAAACACAAAGCCACCATGAGGGAAATCGTGCACATCCAGGCTGGTCAGTGCGGAAACCAAATTGGAGCTAAGGTGAGTCCCGAGACAATTGATCCTTTATAAGCCAACCTACCTATATCTACCTAGCTATATGCGCCAAGCCAATTTCCCTCGCGCTCGACGCTTGCCTTTCGCGGACTAAGCGTCCTCTCACTTGTGATTCTCTCTCTGTGTGTGTGCGCGCAAGTACGTCGATGTGTCTGGATCTGCTGTGTGTGTGTGTTTGTGTGCGAGCATGATGTGTCCCAGAGAACGCGAGAGAATTAACCGTTAACCGTTCGACTTGCCTCCATCTCCGAGGTGAAATTTTCGCGAGCTCTCCTGCATTACATACCTGCATCGCGATGTTATATCTATTATATCTACGTGGAACTCGGCGAGTCGCTCTCGCTTTTCTTGCATATACCCCTCCCCTTCGAGCATAGTATATACATACACACTATACTTGAATATAACAATAGACAAAAAAACCGTTGGAGAGAATTCGGCAGCTGGAAAATCCGGAGGGGGGGGGGGGTGACGGTTGAAAAAAATGGCGAACGCGCGCGGGGATAGAAGAGAGAGACGGAGAGAAGACTATTCTCGAGGCCGGGCGAAAACACGCGAAATAGAGTCCAGCGCGCGAACGGGTCGAAGAACCCAGCATGGCGACAACGCCGCCGCTAGACAGAGATAGAGAAAAAGAAAGGCGGGCTGTGTGTTCCTCTGTTGCCGGCCGGCCGGCGCGCGCTTTAACGGTTTTTCACCGAACCAGCGTCCCCCCTCCCCCCCTCTTGCTCCAGCTATTTCGGCTGCGGGCGAGTTTTTTCTCCTCCACCGGAAATTCGGCGATCGTAGTTTGTTAGGTTAGAAAACGGCGTTCTGGAACGTTTCTACAACAATGTCGAACGCTCGCGCACAGTGGTTTGTTTTATTCGAAAATGAAGTGCGCTTGGCGAAAGAGCGAGGCTGCAGGAGAGTCGGCTTGTTTCGCGCGGGGCGCCATTTTTTTCGTCAACTCCGGATGTTACACAAGTTTTCGGAAGCCTGCATTTTCGCCTCGTGCACACGGAGAGAGCCAGCAGTGCGCTGCTCCGGTGCAGATCAATACGCCTCGGGGGAGAGAGAAAGAGAGCGAGGAGAGCATTTCGAAAAGGGCGATCGCTAGCTCGCTGTGGGTGTGTGCGTGCGAGCCGCTCGATCTCTGGGTGTGGCAGATCTTTCTCTCTCTCGGGCGTCTCTCGCTGGCAGGACGTGTATACGCGGCGCGCACACACACAGACACACAGGCATAGACAGCCCGGCGTTGATGCGGCAACGGCATCGAACGGCCGGAACGGCTGCGCGCGCAGACTTGCCTGCGTACTCTCCGTCTCTGTTTCTTGGCTGCCTGCGCGAGAGCGTGTATATACGGGCTGTATGTAGCGCGCTGCTGCTGTTGTGTTGGTCACCGGCTAGGCGGTGTATATGAGCACGGGGAGTAGGGGAGGATGCGGGGCGGTATGAGGAGCCTGGGTTGGTAATTTTGCTGGTTGACGGAGGGAGGCCGGAATTTTATTATTTATTAAAGGGAAAATTGGATTGCTAAGGGCTTTTGGAGCGAGGTGAACGAGGGAAATTGTATCGACAAAATTTTTATGTCGTATTTCAGTGATGTCCAGTTCAATAAAATGTCAAAATTTTTCATTTACTGTCATTTAGATTTTTTTATTATAATGTAAAGTTACTTTTGTAAAATTAAATTTTAGTCTTTTATGCATATTTTTTACTTAAGATTTTATAATTAAATTCAAAATTTAACTTAATATTTATTTAATGAATCATAACTCCTTTTTCAGTATTATTCATTTTAAAAACCTACATTACAAAATTAAAAAAGCTAGAATTCATAAAAAAAGTACCACACTAAGCTCAAATTCAATACCTTTTTCCTTTCTACCAGACAATCGAAGTATATCAAACCTTCGCCTTCATCGTGACGCCCCAACCTTCTCCTATCCACGATACACCTTCTTTCTCCTCTAACGATACCAGCCTCGGCATTGTGTGTATCCGTGAATCCCCGTGCCTGCTCGTCCTCCGTGGACTAGAATTTCTTTAATTTCTTTTTCTCTCCCGCCATTGTGTAGGCTCATCGTAGTGGTAGTACACATCAGGCTCTCCTCGCGTGCTTCGCCTCCTCTTTTTTTTTTAGGCGCCCGATCACGCGGCCTCTCAGAGGTTCTCATTGAACTCGAACGCGCGTCCTTTTTATTCCTCCTTTTTTCCTTCTAATAGATGAACGATCGTTCGCTTAATTTTAGCTCTGATTTTTCACGACCTTGCGTCTCTAAGATCGCATCGCGTGTTTCCTTTTCTCGCCGATGCGTAATTTTATTTTTCCTCGATGCTCGCCGCTGCGACGCTATTGCTGCTCGTCGTCGACGTCTGTTTTCTGGGCTGTTTCGTTGCTTTGTCTCCGAGTTAGAGACAAGCCGGTTTGCTCTACGGGCTCTGCGGCTGCTGCCACGGCTCGGCGAGTCGCCTCGCCTTGACACGACCTTACAATTTATGTATTTTCATGTGCAAAGTTACCACGATTTCACCTCGCGCAAGCCGCACTGACGTGTGCCGGCTTTTTACTTGCGAATATTTCACGCCGATGAATAATGTTAATTTACGAGCGTTCGCTGTAATTTTTGAGCAGGAGATAAAATTTGAATGTTAGTAGTTTTCGTTCAATGATTTATATTTTTTATTTCATTTTAAATTTCAAAGTTTACTGATGATTCAATGAACTAATAAAATATGAAATCGCTTTTTCAGTTTTAGAATTTCCGTGCTCTAGATAAAATAGTAATTCTGATCCTATCGAGTTATTAAAATGAAAAAAAAAAAAATTAGAAACACGTACCATACTGACGTCATACTGCGCCACTTTTGCCTTGTAATACTTTGATATCCGCAAAAGTGTTACGGAATGTTAAAAACATAATTCCAGCATTTACCGGTTAAAAGGAAATGGCTGTCAGAAAGCCTCCTCAAAACTAAAATTTTTATTCTCGCGCTTATAAATTTACATATGCTCCAAAATGTTGCGACTAGCGCTCATTAGTCATTAAAAAAATTCAAGAAATTGCGAACAATCGGCGAAACAATCTCTTGTAGCTTCGGACCGCGCAATAATTATCTTTTCAACAACCATTTCATAGTCTCCTCGCTCTTTGCCGATCATAATCTTTTCGCAAAACGCTCGATTACCACGATAACCGGCAATAAATAGCCAACAGACATGCAACATTTATCGATACCAGCCACAAACCTAACTCACGATTACAATTATTAAAATTAACTTTTCTATTCGAAAACATAAAATATTCTCATAAAATCCAGCCTAGAACCGAAGCATCTCTCTAATATCCAGCTCGCCCCGGCGACGCCGAGATTCCCTCCAGGCCGAGAGCTTCTCGGCCACCGTGAAAAAGATGAAGTAACGCCGCTCTCGGCGTGCTGGCTGGCTTGCGCTTGTATCGTCACGCTCCCGCGGCTTTCAAGGATATCGCATCGAGTCAATGTCCGCTGCGCCGCGCTGCTCGCCCCGGATGCCTTTCCTCCTCGGCTCCGAGATAGCTTGCTGCCTCTCCTTGCTTCTCGGCCTTTTTTTCTCTCTCTTTCTTTCTCTCTTTTACCTTTAATCGCGCACCTCTCCGCGCCTCCTTTTTTTTTTTAATTGATCGAGGAAGCTTAAAAGCATGACGCGGCGAAAAGCGAGCGCATTCCGAGAGGCAAGAAAGTAGGTGCGCGCGTTGGGGAACACCGAATGATTTGTACTTACACGAATTTCTCGGGCTCTGTGGATTAGAGTGGGTGGGCCGGATCGGATGTAACGAGGTGGGCGCGAGTCGCGCAGCTGGGCTGTTCGGCGATCAGCTGTCGTACGGTTTGATGAGTTACAAAGCGGAATAGGGTTTTTGTGTGGTCGGTTTGGAAAAAATTTATGAAGATTTAATTATTTTTAGGCGTTTGTTGGTTGAAAGAGAACGACGAAAATTGTAGTTTAGCTGGGAAGTTTGTTTTTAGATATTGATATGATGGTTTAAATATATTAGCTTAGGGAGCTCGGTGTTTAAATTTAGGTAAATTGTATTGTAATTAATTATAGCATGAAATTTCGTATCTAAAATTAAATTAAAATATTGAGCGCTCGAGTATAGTCTTCACGTGACTCGAGGTACTAAATTTAATTCAGAGGAAGCGGACTACCAAGAAATGATGAATGAACGGAAATATATTTTATCTTTTATCAGATTAAGCATCGCAGCATTAACGGGCTCTTTTAATTTCATAATACGTGAATCGTCCATTATTTCAAAGTAACGCGCTTGTACTAGAGAAATTCACAACAGAAAAAAATACCCAGTATAAAGTATTAAATTTATGTTTATAGAATTTCGTCTCTTAATGTCATGACTCACGACAATCTCAAACTCTCCAATAAATCACCGATCAATCACGCCGAAATTTCCGCCAAGATAAAAAAATCATTTTCAAAGCACACTCCCATTGCGTAACCACAAAACACTAATCAAACGCAAAAAAAAATCATCAAACCCATCTACAATCCTCAAACCTCTTTCCCAGCACTCTCCACTCCGCCATCTCCCTAGCAACCTGAAGCCGCGATCGATCGAAACGGCGGCTCCGTTATACATACAACACGAGCCAGGAGCGCGCCACCTCGATCTCATTGAAAAGGCCAAAATCGGACGTCCGCGCTGGATCGTTGCGGTATTGCGCAACGATTACGCGCCTCTCAGCCGGCTGTGCGCGGCCATGCAGGGACACGGCGAAGTGTCGCCGTGCGCTAGTGTCTTTGGGACCAAGGACAGCCGGCTCTTGCACAGAGCGAGAAAGAGAGTAGTGCCGCGCGCCGGCCAAATAAAGGAGGCAGCGGATATCTTGTTTTTCTTCGATGCCCCGTGTCGCGACTGCTTCCTTTAAAGCGACATCTCGGGAGCGTGTTTGCCGATGATTTAACTGGGTGAGAGAGCTGGATTTGGCGATGTGGTAACGGGGCTGGGAGTTTGCTGTTGGGATAGTGAGGTGTTGTATTTATTTTTGTTATTGAATGGTTCTTGATTCGGTTTATTTAAGTGTTATGAGAGGATAGCGGTGGTATTCGAGGTATTATAAATTGCGAGAAACTGATTATATTCCGCGCAAGGCCGAAGTGCATATCGATAATACGTTACGTAGTCGAAGAATTGATACCGCCTATTATTGTAGAGATAAGTGTCTCATGCGCGCCGACGGTGCTTGATTAGCGACTTCTACTCGTGACCCAAAACTCAAATTTTACGTTTACACATTCGCTTGGTTTATTCATAATTCGACATTAAATTATTAAATATCGCTCTACAACAATCCAACTCTTTCACACGCATGCCAAAAGCTTTAACGAGGACAGATAATCTTGGACGAAAAAAAACTTCCTTTTCCGTATAATTATAAACCGAGCGGGGCGACGGCTACACTTCTCCTCTGTGTGCGTGCATGCAGCTCTTCGAGAAATTGTAGCTCGCGCGAGAAGAGAGAAAGAGACCGTTGGCCCAGGCTCTCAGGTCATCAAGAGAGCGAGCGGGAGAGGAAGAGCGCTCGCGCAGCTGTTACTCGTTCAGCTGTCGTCGAGGAAATTCCAAAGTCTGCCTTCGTCCGCTCGAGCCGGCGAGACTCCCGCCTGACTCGAAAACTTCAGGCTTCTCTTCGCTTTTCTATTCTTCCCCTCGTTCGTCGAGGGTTGAAACTTTCTTTTTTTTCCTGGGGGCGTTGAGAGCGGACGTGAAAAAATTATTGAAATGCTGGGACGGGTTTTTTTTTTTGGGTAATTGAAAATTCGGAATGTGGGAGCTGAGATAATGAGCTTCGGCGGGGGAGCGAATACAAAAAGTGGTCGAAAAAAAGCAGTTGGGTGCAATTTGAGAAATTTACATAATTAGAGCACGCGCGCGCGCTCTGGCTTACGTCAGCCTGGAGTCATATTTATGAATCATGTCGTAGTAAACGTAATACCGCAGAGTCGTGGGTTTCCTGCTAAAAATGTCAATTAACAAAAGAATTGTTTCCTAAGAACACGGTACACAGCTTTGCGAAACTTGGCTGCATGCGACTTAATTAAAGTTTTGTAATTATAATGCAAGAGTTTTTAGTTAGTGCTCTGCGTGCAAGAAACTTTTAGATTTATATTAATTAACAGAAGTCATTTTTATTATATATTTTATAAAAAATTGTACGTTTTAATACGGTTTTAATATGGGTACATTTTTTTAACTAGTAATATTGTGATGTAATTATCGTTTTTATTGACTCGAGCTTTTGTAAGATTTCTTTGATCTAATTTTCCAACTATGATATCTGCTTTATTTTTATTTAAAATTTTTGCGCGATTATGAGTGTATTCTAAAATTAAGTTTTATTTAATATCGAGAAACCGGCTTCAAAACTTGTTTCTGGAAAAATCGAGCATATTTCAACTAGGCAATACGAAACCAAATACATCAGTTAATCGATAGTGTAAAATAAATATGATTCATCGAGTAGAATGGAAAAAACAAAATACCGTTACTGACGCAATTACCGTTTTTATCCTCAAAAAGTATCTCCTTAAATTTTAAAACAATACAAAAAACTCCGTTTCACCAGCATTAACTGTACTTTCTTTAAACGCCCAAAATTGTATGCAAATCATTCACCTCGTATAATTACCTTAAAAAATTCGAATTTAAAAACGAATTTATCGTCTCATAATCAAATAAACCTTCACCTCCGCTTAAAAATCTCAATGCTCCTTTATTAACAAAACTCCCAAATATCACCAAACCCTTATATCAACAAAATAAATTTTTCGCCAACACCAAACTCCTCCACACCTCCATTAAACCTTCACTCCTCGCACATCCAAAAAAAGTAGACCCACACCGTCCGCGTGAACGTAATCCGCGATTCCCACTCTCTCCCCTTTATTTTTTAAAGACAAGACACACACGCCTCTTTTTTTTCGCTCGCTTATGGTCAACGCTGGCTCTAAATATAGCGCTGACATTGGTGACTCACCCTCTCTCTCTCTCTGGCTCGACGTAATACACGTAGGCTCCAGCAGGCGTTCGTGTGGGAGGTGGGCGCGGAGGAGGCTTGCCCTCGAGGAGAGAGAGAGAGAGAGAAAGACTCTCGGGACATGTATGAGAGAGTCTCGGGTCTTGAGGCGACGTCGGCGCCGATGCACTTATATGGGCATCCGTTGTCAATACACCGGCGTGTGTGTTTCGCCTTTCCATTTAAGATACGGGAGAGAGAGAGCGAGGCTTTGTGAAACTTGCTTCTCGCTTGGCTTAGAGAGAGTTTGGGAGCCTGGGGGTGAACGGAAATTCGCGAAGAATTTTGAATTGTTAGTTGGTAATGTATGTTTAGGGATTTATTAATGCGGTAGAATCTCGAATTTGTGTGTGGTTTTATTGTATACGTGCTTGTTATATGAGAAGTTTATGTGACATTGAAATTATCATTGAATAACGAACGATCTTTATTTTCTTTACTAGACATTGCTTATACTCGTCTACGTAAGTCGCTTAGAGCTAGCGAGACACGCGCAGGCGCCCAATATGCACTTTATAAAATCATTAAAGCGTTGGCGTAGCAGCGTGACGAAAATGAAAAATGCACCGATGCAGGCCGTAATTCCTTCGTTGCTCGCCAAATACTTGCAAAGTCTGCAAATTTTTATATAAAGCAGTTTTTCTCGTACTCTACGGTCAACAAAAATTTTCCATTTCATTTATCAATTGTTTCGTGGTATCACTTGATTTGAGAGGCTGGAGCTTCCTCGAACTTGATCTTGAAGCTTTTAGCCTTGAAAAGAAAAATCGAACTCGAGTGGTTATTTCGGAGCGCCTGCGGTAATCTTCATGTTTTATAGTGTCATAGTTCTTTGATAGTCTCCGGCAAATGATAAAAATAGATTCGGGAGTATATTTTAGATCGATGAACAGCTGACTTTCAGTAGCTGAAAAAACTTGCGTAGCAAGTGACGTGGGCGTTTTTGTCGACATTTATCATAAGTTTTCGTCTTTTAAAATAATTTTATGAATGAACGCCCAATGTTTCGTTCCATTTCCTTATCAAGAAACTCATTAGACATTGTATTCTTGCATAGTTGTATAAGAACTACTGATAACAAACGTCTATCCATTTTTGTTCTTCTATTTTCCAATTTTTCACGTAAACGCTTTGCGTTTAACATTTCCATATTTTTACTACACAATAGAAATACATTTTAAAGAACAATATCTTGTGTATTTGTTACTGCCAAACGTAAAACTCGCAAGGTCAAACGGCTATTATCCCAACTATATTTTTCATTTACTTCCTACCATTCAACAATAAACCATCCAAAACTTGAATAGAACCATTCCAATCTCAAACACCGAACTCCTCCACCCAACAAAGCGTCCGAGAAAAACAAAAAAATTATGACCCTTAGCCTCGTTACCAAGCCTCGCTCTCCGGCAGGAAAGAGCCACAAGCGCGTCTCGACAACAGAACCTTCAGGGGCCCCCGCGCCTTTCATGACCGCGCGCATACCTCGGCGGCGGGCGTCTTGCATTAATGTAGCGCGTCGGGCCAGCTGCACGCCAGGCTCGCCATATGCCGGCCGCGCGGTGTCGTTCGTGCATGTCCGGTGAGGCCCGGACGGACGCGCGCACGGCTCGGTCAGGAGAGACGCTAATTGGTCTCGATTGCCACTCGACTGCGACTATATGCACGTACTTAACTCGGCGCGCGTGTCCCGGGAGCCTGTCTCTCTTTCTCTCGAGGAAATCGAGGATTTCGCGCGCGCGAGATCTTAATTGGATGAGCGAGAGAGGAAGGATGATGCGAGAATGATTTTTTTTTATTGGTATGTGAGAGTTTTTGCGGTTTGGGCGTAATTGAAATTTTCTGCAGATGCTTCGTTGCGTTGGTGGTTTTTTAAGATTGATAGTCTGTGGTTTGAGTTGATTAAAGTAAGGGAACGCAATAAAATTTAATACTTTTTGTTCTTAATAACAAGTAGTGAATATCGAATCGAAACTGCCAAAATTTAAAGCATCTGGAAATTCTTTCAATACCAATAAATAAAACTAATTATAAAAATGTGATATATTAATGTTGAAAATTTCCTTTCAGTTTTGGGAAATCATCAGTGACGAGCATGGCATTGACCCGACTGGTGCTTACCATGGCGACAGCGACCTCCAGCTCGAGAGGATCAACGTCTACTACAATGAAGCCTCAGGCGGCAAATACGTGCCCAGAGCCATCCTTGTGGATCTGGAGCCCGGCACCATGGACTCGGTCAGATCCGGCCCCTTCGGCCAGATCTTCCGTCCGGACAACTTCGTGTTCGGCCAGTCAGGTGCTGGTAACAACTGGGCCAAGGGCCACTACACCGAGGGCGCCGAGCTCGTCGACTCGGTCCTCGACGTCGTGCGCAAGGAGGCCGAGAGCTGCGACTGCCTCCAGGGCTTCCAGCTCACTCACTCGCTTGGTGGCGGTACCGGATCCGGTATGGGTACTCTCCTCATCTCTAAGATCCGCGAGGAGTACCCCGACAGAATTATGAATACCTACTCGGTCGTACCGTCGCCCAAGGTCTCTGACACCGTTGTCGAGCCTTACAATGCTACCCTCTCGGTGCATCAGCTGGTCGAGAACACCGACGAGACCTACTGCATTGACAACGAGGCTCTCTACGATATTTGCTTCAGAACGTTGAAACTCTCTACACCCACATATGGTGATCTTAACCATCTCGTCTCTCTCACAATGTCTGGTGTCACAACTTGCCTCAGGTTTGTACTATTTCTCGTTGATCCAGTATTCTGTATAATTACTTTTAGATGTTTTGGAAGGTTGTTGAAGAGAAAGTAGAGACGACGCTCAAAAGCTTAATTTTCAAATTTAAAGAAAGTTTTTATTTATCAAAGTCAAAGTTATATAAAGTATTTATTGGAAACTGCGTTGCAGCTAATTAATGAAATTTTTGAAACTCCTCCATTATTAATATCAGATTAAAATGACAGTTTAATAATGATGAATTTACCATTCTAGGTTCCCTGGACAGCTTAACGCTGACCTCAGGAAACTCGCCGTGAACATGGTGCCGTTCCCACGTCTGCACTTCTTCATGCCCGGTTTCGCTCCTCTCACCTCCAGAGGTAGCCAGCAGTACAGAGCCCTCTCCGTACCCGAGCTCACCCAACAGATGTTCGACGCCAAGAACATGATGGCTGCTTGCGATCCACGACACGGACGTTACCTCACCGTCGCCGCCATCTTCCGTGGACGTATGTCCATGAAGGAAGTCGATGAGCAAATGCTCAACATTCAGAACAAGAACAGCTCGTACTTCGTTGAATGGATCCCGAACAACGTTAAGACAGCCGTTTGCGATATCCCACCACGTGGTCTGAAGATGTCTGCTACCTTCATAGGCAACAGCACCGCCATCCAAGAGCTGTTCAAGCGTATCTCAGAGCAGTTCACTGCTATGTTCAGAAGGAAAGCTTTCTTGCATTGGTACACAGGCGAGGGCATGGACGAGATGGAATTCACTGAGGCTGAGTCGAACATGAACGATCTGGTCTCCGAATACCAGCAATACCAGGAGGCTACCGCCGACGAGGACGCGGAGTTCGACGAGGAGGCTGAGCAGGAGGTTGACGAGAACTAG
This sequence comes from Eupelmus urozonus, assembly GCA_900480035.1. NCBI lineage: Eukaryota > Metazoa > Arthropoda > Insecta > Hymenoptera > Eupelmidae > Eupelmus > Eupelmus urozonus. Next base: position 46,564 of record UELX01000025.1, read on the forward strand.
AGCGGAGGGGACGAATTATAGGGATTCTCTTTACCACGTACACGTACACATACACACGCCAAGAGAGAAAGAACGTACACACGAAAAATGGAAAAATTTGAAAAAAAATCCGCTTCTTAACTTCGCCTCTCTGTGTCTTTCTCTCTGTCTGTATTTTTATTTCTCCCCTTTTTCATTCCTCTTTTTACCCTTTGCGTTTGTTAATATTTTTTACGAATATAATGCACTTGATTGCGAATCTCTGCGAGGCGCGCTCTTGTTTCTATTTCTATATTCCTTTACCCCCCTTCCCTCGTTTTTCATTACATCGTATCCGAATTTATTTTTCTTATCTCTTGGACTTTTTTTGTCGAACGTCGTCAAATTGTACCATACAATATGAAGCGGTGTTTATTATTATTTTTTTCTTTTTTTAGAAACAACAAAAAAGCCCAGTTCCGAAAAATATCGTAATTCCGTTGTACATTTTCGAGATTGTTTTGTATAGCGTGAATTTCAAAGCGCTACCGCAGCTGCCACTGTCATATTTGATCATAAATTCTTATTATCGAATAAAGGTACATTTGATTAACAAGCAATCATTTGAAATCGACATATCACCTATATTCTTTTCTTTCCAGGCGGCGATGGGATAATAAGAGAAATTTTTCTTTTCGAATAGCGTTTAAAACTTTATTTATTTGCTTCTCTTTCAAAATCAGCAGATAATTTTTTTTTTTTCTTTTAATGACTTGAGATTTTTTAAGAGATGTTTATAGGTGTTAAGATTCAATAGTATAGTTTTTATAATTATCCAGTAAATTATCATTAAAAACCGCTCAAAAAAATTTCGTTTTATTTATTTTCTTTAATTTTTCATATCAAACGCAACCTTTAAGTTATAAGAAATTAAAAGGTCCTTTAAGTTATTGTACATTATACTTGCATGCTGTAATAAATTTTGAATCGTTTTAGTTCTGCTATTTGTATAATTAATTATATAAATGGAAACAGACCTGGCATTATCGACAGTAGATGTAAGCGCAAGTTCAGTGTAACTTGAACTTTCCTCCTACAGATGGCTGTACTATACGGTTTTGTTACATTTTACCACAAATTTTAAAGTATTTTATTGTTTTATTGCTTTGGCTCATTTATTTTTTAAGCTCCACTTTTAAATTTTAATGTAAAATATATTTTTAAGCTTTCTTGAAATTAACAATTTATAATTTAAATGCAATTCTCAAATTTAAATAAACTGTGTATCAGAAATTGACTTGTTCTTAATTATATAAATTTTTAGAATATCGAACCTCTTCTCCAGATGCTTCAATATTCTTGTTTTATAATTTAATATTAAGAAATTAAAACATTTTCATAAAAAAAGTTAATTTGCGATTATAGCAAAATGTATATTCATTAACATGTTTCGTAAGTTAGTTTTAACTATAATTAGTGTATTTCTACTATTTTTTGCAATTAATATAATTCGATTTGGAAAATTAAAGCAATAATGTGCTTAAAATCATATATTTAACCAAAGTAATTCACATTTTAAAATAAACCATATTTAACTACAGATTTAAAACAATTAACTTGAATTAACTTTTTGTTTTCAATTTATTTTATTACTTTATGTAATATAGCAATGAATGAAAGAACTTTGTAGATCTATTTGTTTCCTAGTTAAAACTTTAATTTTTAATTGAAAACTTTGTTTCTAATTAGGTAAAATTGTTTTTCTTAAATTATGTTCTTTCGCTTAGGGATAAATATAATTGGGGTCATATGAGTCCCGTTATATGTTCTAGATATTTTAAATATTAGAAACATTTATAAAGAAAAATAAAAAACATTTTCGTTAAACTGATTAAAAAAGGAAATAAGATTTATAACTATTAAAGACTTCATAAATTGTCCTAAAAATTAATTAATAAAAAAAATTCATTTAAATTAAAAGCTGAGGGATTTGTGCTAATTGCGATTATTTTTTATCATTAACGGTAAAAACTTTTTCAAACTTTCGTCAATCTCACTTGTTCTTTTTATAGAAATTGGTTTTCTTATAGTTTGTAAAATATTGGATAGAACTATGAAAAATATTTAAAAAAATACAAAATAAAACATGCTGCTAAAATAATATACTATATTTACATAACTAGTCGATTTTTAAGATTACTGATCTTTTGCTTGGTCGACAACCTATTCTAATATTTAGCCAAAATCAAGATACAGATTCTACAAAAAAAAAAAAATACTTGAATTTTAAGAATTTTATTAAATTGAAATACAAAAAAATATAAATATTAATTTTCAAATAGCACAGCTATATAGCATAAATGTAGTGCATTGCAAATGGGTAGTGCATTGTAATTCAAAAGGTAAGATATATCTAAAATTTACGCAGTTGACAGTAGCAATAGCTAAGTTATATCAAAATCGAATCAACCTAAAATAATTTTATTAATATTCGATAATTGAATAAAACAATAATTATGTATATTTCATTATTTAGTGACTTGAGCACCCTAGCTATTACCTTAAAATAGCCAACGACTTCACCAGATTTGTTGTACAAATAATATACGCGCCAGAAACTTGGAAATATGGAGCTGCTTGATTCTTCGTTTCAACAATCTTCGACTATCTGATGTAAAATTTGTCGCATTATATGATTACTTTTATCGAATTTACAATTACTTTGTGAGTTGAGCACCGTAGCCATTACCATAAGGAAGAAAATAGACTTGTCAGAGTAGGTGCGACATTAATGATCACATCAAAATCCGGAAATATAGAGATGAGCATGTACTGTACCACCCCCAGCCCGGTAACAAACACGAAACGAAAACAAATTTTTATTTCTTGATTCTCAAGTTTAATTAACAAAAAACCATAATGTGCACTTATCCAATTAAAAAAATTTCAAAAATTGAAACGAATTTAATAGTAATTTTCATGCTTTACTAAGAAATACTTTTTGGGAGTTAAAATCATTGGTTAACGAGTTAATTTCTAACTTTCTAAAGTAATCTATGAAATTCAAATATTTTTAAATGCAGTTTTATCATTATATTAAATATTATAGTTTTTTTTTAAGTCACTGATAACAAATATTTGTTTGTAATACTTAAACAGTTAAAGGAATAAAAATATTTGATAGTTTTTTCATTAGACAGTTTTATTTTACATTCACATTCTATGCCAATCTCAAAATGGAGCGAACCGAGAGAAAAAAGAATACTAACTAAGCTAGCGCAAACGCTAAAAATGCAGAGAGACTATTTCAAAATTCACAATCAGCAAAGCAAGGTAAAATCGCGAAAAACGTCCTACCAAACCAGCCTCGCTTCTCAAAAAGCCCAAGCCACTTTTAATTAGTCCATTAAGCATTCCTCGCTTGCCACACTGAAAATCAATGAAGCGCAAGTGCCTAACGCGTTTCTCCTCTCCACAACTCCAGCCGCTCTCTCTCGCTCGCGCGCAGGAAAGCCTTTTAAATTCCAGCCTCAAGTTTAAAACCCCACGGAGCTGTAGAGCCTTATTTTTCAAAGTGCTTCCCCCTCGTCTCTCTCTCTCTACGCGCCTTTTTCTTCCTCGCGCACGACGAGAATCAGGAGTAAGAGAGGAAAGAGAAGAAGAAGACGCATACGCACAGAGAAAGAGAAAACGAGCGCAAAAAAGAAGAAAGCGAAGAGGCTCAGCTCAAGCGGGTAAAATCCATTTTCGAGCTGTATACGCGCGAGCTTCGTCTGTCTTGCTCGAGTAGCGACGAATGAAGCTCAAGCGGCCGTCTTTTAGCTTCTACGGCGCGCCGCTGTCTTTTCTCCACTTATGCGTTTTGACTTGCGCTTTGAAGGAGCTGGAACTGCCGGAGGCGCGGCGAGCTTTTTTTTTCTGCGGAAAGCGGCATTTTTATGGGACGGATGAAGTGGATGCATGTGCTGAGCGGGCTGCGTTGTTTAGCTGTGCGGCTGCGTGAATTATTCGCGTCTTGGATTTTGTAGATTTTTGCGGAATTTTTATGGTGATAGGTTGATTGCTTATGTTTATAAAAAAAATTGATACTGCGTCAACGCTGCTGTTATAGGTCTGTGCTTACGATTTTTTACTACAAGTTTATAGTGTATTTCTATATTTAAAGTTTAATAATAATTATATAATAGTAATAAGATTTACAATGTTTTTCTATAGCGACACATTAGAAAATTCATTTTAAGAAGGAAATACAGTTACAGTGATGATCAATGGTAAATAATAAATGTATAAAAACTGACAAGTGTACATATCTATGAGTTTCCCGCAGAAACCAAATTTATACACTTTTCGTACTTTCGAGAAACTAAGGTTTTAATGTTTAAATGCGCACCCGAGATCAGAAGGAACGAGTTGAAATCTAACACTTAACTAAATTCATTTAAGTATATACTATTATAATCATTCCTATATCTTTATGACATAAGTTTTTCAATTTAGTGAAACTTTTCAGTCATTCATCAAAAAGCTTGGGAATTGCATCGCTCTGAATAATATCTATTTCATTATTGATTTTATTAAAATAATAAGAAAAATAAATTTAAAAAGTAAAATCTATTATCAAAAAATATTAGTAATTTATGAAAGCATACTTTATTTTAAACAATTTATTATTTAATTTGGTATGACTTTTATATTTAAAGACTCGATTTTCAAAAAAAACTTCATAAATCTGTGTTCCGACAATTCAACAAAATTTAAGTTATCTAAGTAAATCTACTGAAGCTTTAACTTTTCTTCTAATTTACACTTGCTATCTTTTGAAGAATGGTTCTCGGTTCTTTAATGAGGTAAACGATTCTACTTAAAACAATTTTTTTTTGTTCTAAAGCTAACAAAAGAATTCCAATATTTTATTAAAAGTATTTTCAAAGTGTTCAGCCAAATATCGAAAATATTATAATTTTGATTACATTTTTACACAAGTATTGCACTAAAAAACAGAATTTTCATAGAAAGTTTAATCTGAATTAGAATTTGAATATTTTTATTGGAATTTTATACTTGATTTTTAAGATAAAAACAAAGTATTTAAGCTCAAAATAGAGTTCTACACTTTTTCAGAGAGCAAAGGAACAATTTTAGAATATTAAGCAATAATAACATAAATGTTGATATATCTGTTTTTTTACTTAACAGGCACATGGCTATCTATACGGGCTCAAATTATTCATCTTGAAGTTAAGAAGTATAATATTCTGATAAAAGTACTACAACAAAAACTGGTTATGAGAATTTAGAAAAAAAAACTACAAATTTTGTGGTTAGTATATATTTATTTAAAAACGTTATCTATTTCACAATTTTTTAAAAATCTCGAGTGTGCGCGTTGAAAGTATTTGGATTCAATTATTGAAATTCATTTTTTGGCTTCAAATAAAAATTTGAGTTCGAATATACTTGAATACGTTCTCAAGAAGTCGATAAAAAGCCTGTAGAAGATACCAAATGTGGTTTACAAAATAAAAAAAATGAAACCAGTGAGTGTACGAATATATAAACTAATTATTAATTACTTTTTCTATTTTAGAACAGGTACAAATGTAAACGAAACTTTAACATTTTAATTCTTCATAAACGATTTCTCATCGATTCATCATCAAACTCACCCCTCAACACTAACACAACCGAACAAAAAAATTTCTTCACCAACCCAAAAAAAAACCTATACCATCTTCCCCACATACCTCCCAACAACCGCGCACCCAACATTTCCACAATCGCGCAAAAACCCGCATCTCATTATCCAGCACACGAGAGTGGATAACCAGCATACAGCCTACACACAACTCCTCTCCTCCACACACACACATACATCATAGCGGCGCGGCTGGCGCTTTTGAAGACTCCCCTTAAAGCAAGCTAGAGCGCGCGCGTTCACCAGGAGGCGCACACGCATAAAGAAGCGGGCCGATCGACGCCTCGCTCGGCCATTCGCGCTCGAGACTCCGAAGCAGCAGCAGCAGCAGCAGCAGTAGCAGCGCGTGCAAGCACGTTGAACCCGATACAGAGCCGCAAGTTCGCGCACACGTACGCCCAGATAGACAGGCACGATGAGGGAAATCGTACACTTGCAGGCCGGACAGTGCGGAAACCAAATCGGAGCTAAGGTGCGTTGCTTTCTTTTTTTTTATAGTTTTTAATTATTGGTTATTTATCGAGGAAGGCTTTTATATATATAGTTTGTTGTTTTGTAAACCGAAGCGGTTATCAGCGGCTGCTTGCGCGATTTCGCGATTTATCAATGAGCCGCCGATCGCTTTAAGGAGGATCGGTTTGTTTGCATAACTCCGGCCGCTCGTTGCGCTCTGCAAATGTAACGATAATTTTTGTTTGCTCGTATTGTGGCGTAAAGTCGGCGCTCTCTTTCTCGCGTTATCCATTAACGTTTGTTCAGCAAAGCGTTTATTTAAACAAAAGCCATCACCTCAAAATCTAAATAACTACATTACTCACGCTCACCCGTATAACAATGCCATTACCACTCGACAAAAAAAAAACAACAATTCTCGGACTTTTTCTCACAGCATCGGAACGCCGCGAAGCGTAAGCGTTAAAATGCCGCACGTGCTTGCGTGCCTGAGTCGCGCCCCGAGAATTAAGCGATCGAACTCTCCGGCGCGCGATCAAGACGAGCGAAAAAAAAATTTAAGGGGGCCTGATTGGAAGATTGCGACGAGATCGAGAGAGCTGGAGGAGTCGTTTCGTGCGCGCCTCTTGACACATAGTCTTGTTTCTCTCGGGTAATTGATTGTTTTCGCCTGGCTTGTCTTTATGTATGCTTTGTGGTGTCGGGCGTGTAGACGGTTTCGTGTCCGTAGGTGAGCTTTTATTGCTCGTTATGGCTTTTTTTTACTGCGCTCGCGCTGCGAGTGTGTGTTGACTTAACGTAAGCGCTGTGAATTTTTTAGCGAGGGGTTATTGATTTATTTTCACTTGTGGATTATCTCGACGGTTATTCGGAAATTCTAGAAACTTTATAAATCACGGTGAAAACGTCTCTTCGGTATTAAATTACAACTAAAATCATACCGAGCCTCAACTCCCCGCTTACACAACTGCAATTTTAATAACGAATTCGCAGGACCCGCTAATTACCGGCGCTCGTATCATAAATTCATAACTCTCCCCGTGGCACAGTCGCACTGAAATAGCCAACTCTGCCACTGGATTCCCTACACAGCACTGCACATACACACTCTCAATTTTCTCTCCGTACGAGCGGCTCCAGCTATATATGCGCGCAGCTGCCGGTCGCTTGTGCGACGCGTTTCTGAACTCTCCCGTCGCGTATTTATGGCAAAACTCGTCAGGACTGGCTCTCGGCTATTCAGCGGGTGAGCGAAAATCGATCGGATACTTTTTACACGGGGAATTAGCGTATTGACAAGGTTTTTTCGTCGCGGGCCGCTCTTGCTTTTAGCGAGAGCTGGCTGACGGCTGGGAGGGATAGTGTAATGATGGGGTTATCGAATTTTGCTGTATTGATTGGTGGGTTGGCTGGTTTTAATTATTGGTATTTACGTTATGTAAGTTTAGGAAGAAATGTATTGACAGAAGAATTTTGAAAAAGATTAAGTGGAAATCTTTTGTATAAACGAAATTTCGATTGCTCGTTAAAATTATTTTCATAATAACTCAACTTCCAATAATAAATTTCATAAAATCTTAAAAACATACAAATTTATTCAGACTAATGATTCGTGTACTCCAGGTACCCATAATTAAAATACTACGCGCTGCAAAACCGCAGCGGTACTCGATTTGATTACATAAAATTACATACAATTTCATCTCCATCAAATAAACACTAAATTAACTTTCCACTCTCATACCCCTCATCTTTAACAAAGCATCAATTAAGCACCACACCACCTAATCCGTCAAGTGTAAATTTTAATGTTTACTCCAGCAGGAACTCACTGGAATATCGGCCAGGCGCGAGCCTCGTCATCCTCTCCGTACAATTAAGACGGATACTCGTAAGCCGATACCCTAGGCTCGCACATATCCGTCCTTGTAGTACTTCCTATAACACACGGCTCATTGGAAAACTCGATACTCGCGTCTTGGTTTCACCCTGCGCTCCTGAATTAATTTTTTCCCTGTCAGCCCGAGGGCCTCTTTTTTTTCTCCTACTCTGCATACACGCAGTAAAGTACGAGAACACCCAGCTAGTCTCGCGCGCGGACGTGGCGAAGTGTGCGGTTCGCAGAAGCATCCAGCCGCGAGCTGGTGGCGTGAATTATTGAAGAGCAAAGCCTTGGAGTGCGTAGTTTTGCTTTTGTTTTTTCCGTTTGGGTGAGCGTGGATTTATGATGCTGGGAGATTTCTGGGTCGGGGTGATTGGGGAGAGAGGGGGTTTGATGGTTTTGAGAAGGTCGCGGGTGTGAATTATTGAGGCGTTTTTAATGTTTAGGAGCGAGGAGTTGATGCGTTGTTATGCTTTAGGTGAATTGTTTTTTTTTTATGACACTTTGACGGAAGTTCTACTGTATTGAAATTTAGTTGTACAGTATTTAACTTTCTTGTACAGGCATTTGATTAGGGGGCCTATACATTTAAAAGTACTTTATTTTATGTTATTTACTAATAATTTTAGGAAAACAATATCTCGGCTTTTACAATCTTCAAAAAGGTGTGGTCCTTTTCCTGCTTTAATCCTACAAGTTAACTTCTTTTTAAAAAATGCAGCTGAAACTTTAATTATTTTAACTAATGAGCGTCAATCTTCTCACTTACACACACAAATCAAGCCTCTCATTTACAACAAAAGAAATTAATAAATCTCCATCGTCATAAAATCCAATTTATCGACCCAAAACACAATATTCCTCATTCTCCATAAAAAAAAAACCGGCGCTCCGATGACTAACCGTCCGATACACATCGCTTCAATCATTATCCCCAACTGGAAAAAAAAGCTCGTGCATGCTCGCGCGAATCCAAAACATCGCTCGTCGATTCGTCAGGCGACGCTCTCTTATCGACTATACTTAGCCTTCCGAGGAAAGTCAGCTTTCAAAACGCGCGGAAAGAGAAGAGAGAGAGACTCTTTAAACTCCAGACGGCGAATTTTTTCGCTAGTGTGTATATAGGAGAGTAGAAGTGAATCACTGCGAGTATATATGAAGTTTGCGCGCTGAGAGATATCGTCCCGCATGCTGGCGGATGAGAGAAAGAGAGAATAGGGTATGTTTGAAAGGAGGGATATTCCACGAGCTGGCTGAGTCGCTGGGACGCGAGAGATGTGTTTGCGAATATTTTTATGGCTTCCGGATGGCCGGTTTCTTTTTGAGGAAAGAGTTTTGGAGGTGATGGGTTTTTGGAATTTTTTGGGAGGAAAATTTTGTACGTGAGGGCTGTCGGTTTTGAAAGAAATGGAAAATCTGATGTAAGTTTTTTTAAGGAAAAATGAAGTTTATTTTGTAGAATGTTAATTCTAGTAATGATAGGTAGCTTTGATTACACTCTTAAAAGGTATTTCGTTCACAAAATGTAATTTAAAAAGTTATCATTATTAAACAGTGTAGCGCGTATTTTGAATATTCATTGCAAATCGACTCTAATAACATCGTCTTACACGCACGCGATAGCGTTATCAGAAACTCGAAGACTACTCTACACATTGAATGCATCATCAGTGAATAATTAAGTGCATCTTACATACACTATATCACTAACGTTTTTAAAAAAACGCATCCGTAATAGATTAACTAAAATTCCATTATTAAGCAAAAAGCCTTTGGGACCTCTGAGCCGTCCTCACTCTTATTACCATCGCGTGATCCACATTTTTTCCTCTCAAATCCCAAGCGAGCTCAATAACCCCAACCTATAGTAGCTATCCAGTTAAACCGGCGCGAAAACGCTGCCAACTCTTTCTCTAAAACAGCTCGTACTATTCCCCTCGAAAAGAGTGACATTTCAAGGAAAGCCAAGCCCCCTCATCATCCGCATCAAAGCACTCTGGCCTAATCAGCCCGTCGACAATACACTTATTGTACTCTGCAGAAGCCCTCGCTCACTCTCTTAATCTCCGGCTGAAAAAAAGGCTATCCGAGAAATTGGCTCTCGAAAGATCATCAGACGCTGGTCTTTCGAGTGTATCGCGCGCTGCTTAAACACACACTCATATTCTCCTTATCGCTCTTCTTTTCACTCCACTCGTCTGCCTTTTAAAACAGAGAAGGATGACGCAGAGGAAAAGGCGGACGCGAGGACTGCGTTTGTTCGCGGTGGAAAAACGGTCGGAAAAATTAGGCCCTGAAATTCCATCGCGTCAGGCGCGGATTTAATAATTTATAAGCGCGAGAGGCGCATTTTAAGGGGAAGCGCGCTTCCGATCACCTGCGCGTACGCGCCGGGCATTATTATATCGGCTGCGCGCAGCGGCCAGCTTGGCTGAATATTCAAATCGCGTTGTACCGGGAATCCAAGAGCGCTTGCGGTTTGCCCAGGACTGACCGTGTATATAGGTGTGCAGTGGGAACTTTGGAGAACGCTATTTTTAGATTCGCCTTTTTCGAGCTTGCTGGGAATTTGAGAATTTTTAGGGATGGTGGGTTTTTGCGTGGGAATTGTTGGGAGGTTTCGTGGTAATTGATAAATTTAAAGGTTTAAATTTTTTGTAACGTCAGTACAAAGAACTGGATTATTTCAAAGTCAATTATTTGTAATGAAGCTCCGATTTCAGCCCGAGCAAAAACAACTTAATTTAACATGAAAGTTAATTTTCCATCTGCATTTGTAAAAAGTAGAGAAGGGAAGTAAGACGATTTGCAGTTTTGTCTCATTGCTAAATTGATACGAGTTGGAGCCCGCCGTTGACATTCCTTTGTGACATCATGTCATTATCCTTTGTCAAAGCCTGCCGCAGAATTACGTGAGGTCATAACAATGTAGTTCTCTACACTTTTATCAGTCCCATGGATTCACATAACAAGCTTTAAAAGCTTGCTCAGAAAATGTGTTACGATTCGTTGGAATTTATACTATATCAGTGTAAAAAGCAGCATTCTTTCGTTAATAGAAGTTTTTACAATACTTGATTCTTTATCTGAAAGCAAAAAACCCAAATACGGTCACTTAATTAAAATTAAAGTTTAATAAGCAAAGATAAATCATTTTAAAGCAAATTTCAAAAAATCAGTGTAACTGTAACGCGATAGCTAATCATCTTTTGAAAGCGCCGGGGTCACGGAATATACCAAAGTTTACCGACCTTACGCGAATCGATAAAATTCTAGTTATCAAACATCTAAATACGAGCAGTGAATCACACAAAATATACTATCCCTCCGTAAAAACCAAACAATCACCTCTCAACCCTCCTTCAAAATCCAAACGTCCACTTCCCAGCGCAAATCCCAACACTCACCATCTCCCATCAAAAGATCAAACCTACCTCCTCCAACTCTCAATTTCTCCAATCTAATTAAGCCCCTCACTCTTTCCATCTCCATTCCCAAGCACAGAGAGCGCGCGGACAAAATCGCCTCGGAGAAGTTCCAAGATCCCGCAGCGCGGAATTAATCCCGGCGAATTGAGCTGCATATTTAGCGCTCGGGGACGTTAATTAGGCGGGCGCATTACGTAAGCGCCGCGACGATTCGGCCCTGTCCAAAACATCCTTTTCGAGAAGCCGCTTTTGTGTCGTTGACTTTTGGCCGCGGCGCTCGGGCGCATATACCGGAAAACCATTTTTAGGCGCTCGGTGAACCGCTAAAAGGAACGGACCTACTCTACATTTAATTGCTGCGATCACGGGGAATGGCTCCGGCTTGATGCGCGCAAGGCTTTTTCAGCTTTCTTAGGACTGGAGAGGAGTCTGGATAATTGTACGGTTGCTAGGTGGAAATTGGGCTTGTAATTAAAGTATTTGGAGAGCTTAATTAAAGCAATTGGTTTGTTCTAAGAGTGCGTTCTTTAGTCTGCTCGGACGGTTCAAGTTGGTTGCTTTGTGATATTATAACGATATTTTGTTGGTTTAATATATTTCTATTGACTTAAGAATTATTATTATTTTTTGTAATACGAAAAAAAGTTAAAATTGTCTAGGGTTAGCAGACGTATAGTCATTACACCTGACATTAGCCTCGCGATTATTATCTTGATTTATGCCCGAAATTTCTAAGGAACACTGAATATACAGTAGCGACTATATATCATAACTCTGATTATCCGCATGATCTATACTTTTCGTCGGCTTCCAATCAGTTTATCAATCTCCAACATTGAATAACTATACCAAAATTTCATACACTCAGTCCCACAAGTCCATTCTCACACAACCTAAAACTTCTCTCGCTTTCCCTCAACAACATCTACATTCCTCACGAATTATCCTCACGCATGCCACTCACATTAAGCCCGCAATTACATCCAATTTTCCCGTCTCCGTGAAAACGCATTCCCGCCTCTGCTCCTCGTAAAAAGCCCCGCCAAAGAATCCTCCGCGCCGTAAATCTCAATTCAGCTCAATACCCTCGGCGTCAGCTCGCTCGAAAAAAAATGCATCGACGAGAAACAAAAAAAAAATCGACGCCCATCACGATTTATCGCATCCGAAAATTTCCCATTCGTCCCCGCCCTGTCCTCCCATTAACGATTCACGTCACGGCCAAACTTCGCGTCCGCGTTTTGTTATATTGTTTAACCAACGGCATATCGACCGGATACCCACCGGTAATACGTATCGACGAATTATATGTGTATATCCAATCCGTAGTCAGACCGAATACACACAGAGCCGAGTTTTACCGTTCGCTCGTTTTCAGTTCGATTTTCCGCATGACGGCCGATGCTGGATATCGTTTATATATAAAGGCTGCAGTGAGGTAGCAGGCGACACGGGCTAGCTGAGAGTTTTCAAGCGTTCCGTTTCATAAAGCAGATTTTACGGCGTTTCCTTGTAGCCTAGCCTCGCGGAGAGAGTACAGTTCGTGGCTATAATTATTCTTAGCGAGAGGATGCGATTATGGCTGCGCGCGAGCGGGCAGAAGAAGCCGGAGCGGTTTTAACGCTGATTGTTATAGCGAAGGAGAGCGGAGATTATACAAATATTTAACGGTGCATGTTTAAAAGAGCGGTTCGACTGCGGCTTTGATTTTTGTTGGGGTGCTTTTTGTTTTGGGAAATGCAAGGGTTTTTTGAAGAAATTTTTTAATGATGGTTGTTGTATTTGGGATTTTGGTTCTTAATTAGTGTGGAAATATTAATTTTTATATTTTCTTTAATAAGTGATTAGGTATAATCTTAAAAGATAATTTTTAATATATTGCAACATATTAATAGCTGGTTTTTCATGCAAATAGGCGAATTATAAAATGTTGATGATCCGCACGGCTCATAAATGCTTTAAAATTCATCCCATAAATTAAGATCTCGTTACAATGTAGATTACCGAATTAAAATAGGCGCAGTAAAAATTATGAGACACTATGACTCACCTCTGGCTCGCAAGGGTGACTCGAGCGTCGCGCATGTGTCATCGAAAAAAACCCAGATTTATTAATACCTAGTTCATTAAAAGAAAACCACTCATCTTAAGTACCCACAAAAGCGAATCTCATACCTCATTAATACCGAACCACCTAAACCCCACTAAAAAATTCATCCCACCCAAACTCCCTACGGCATCTCACTTCCTTCCCCAAAATTTCAATCTTTCAAACCCAAAAATCCCAACCCTTCACAGCAGCCTTGCCTGAAAATCCTCACACCCAAGATTTGATACCCTCGCGATAAATAATTCAGCCGAGGCCAGCGCAGTATCCGCGCGTGTCCCAGTCCCCCCTCAAGCGCCTTGGCGATATTTCGGCCGCGACGGCTGTATTTCCTTCGCTCTGCTCGATTTTGCGCGACGCTTTCGGAACGTCTGCAGTCACGAGCTATAAGCTAAGCTAAGCCTGCACCCGGGCTACGCTGGGTCAACGGCACTTGGAGAGAGCACGCCGAGATCCCTAAGCAAGCCGGCTACGCTCGCAGGGACTTCGATATGTGTGCGTTGTGGTCTGTATATATAAGAGATGGTAAAGGATTTATCGGCTGGCTCGTGCACGTGCTTCTCAAGGATCTTTCGGAAATTTTGTTGTCCTTTTCTTTTTCGCTTTGTGTTGATTGTAGACACGTGTTTTCGAGGCTTGACTTTCGGTTATTTGACAATTAGACGTGATGGACGGTGTTGCTTCAGGTCCGGATATTGTTTGCGTTGGGGGCCTGAAATTTAGGCTGGGTTAGTAGAGCCCATGCACGCTTCCTGGGGCAAATAAACAACTATAATTCAAGAGGATATATAGCTTGTAAAAAAACTTAGACTGGAAATATTTTCTTTGGCCTGATAAATCTGTCGCCTTAACGCAATCCTGAAATCTCACCGAAAAGAATAACATGACCGTTCAACCGTCAACCCCGCTTCTACACCAGCGACTCTATCCCGTTACTATAGTTAACCCAGTGCATTCATACCAACCCAAAATCCCCCGAAAGCATCCGTACAATTCGGTCATTTTCGTCCCCTCGGAAATAGCGCATACCGATGATAATCCCCGGGCTGGAAAATCTAATCAATGCCCCGTCGCGCTCCGCGAGAAATATGCCAAGGAAGTCCTATTAATAGCCTCAAGCCCGAGAAAATAGAAGCGCATCGCGCTCCCAAGCGGTGAGACTAATGTGGAGCAGGAAAGAGAGTACTAAGGACCGCGCGAACCCATAGCTCGCGCAACGAGAAACCTGCATCGCTGAGCGAGAGGCCGGTTTAAATCTGTCCTTCCCCTAGAGCCGCGGCTCGCTATTTTTAGCGCTTGGTTAATCTTAAAGTAAATCATGCCGTCCTTTAACGGCCGATTTTCGGCTCTTTAAAAAAAGCCAGGCCGGCGTCATTAACGTCTGGCCCTCGTGTCACTGGAGCGAGCCGTTTGTCAGGGGAGGTAGGGCGCGACGTTTTTAAAAACGAAAATTAGCCGATTTGTCAGGGGGGAGATGAGAAGAATAGCCTCGTTGTGGGCAGCGTTGATGTATGTGCATTTTCTTTTGTCGGCTGGGCTGGTGCTTGGAAAACGAGATATTTTGGTGGTGGAATAAACGGGAAAGCTATGGAAAAGACTTATGTTAATTAATAATTGTGTCAAAATTTTATCTGCCTGTCACTTCGACAAATCTTCTATATAATTTCCACAACTGATCGCCATCAAAGTACCGATCTCTCCTTAAACGTCCAAAAAAAAAAACATTAAGACCAACCCTATAAATAAACCGCAATTCTCAAAATTAACTAACGGCCCAAAATTGAGGAACGGCAATTAACCGAAAATACATTTTGCCCGCAGTTCTGGGAAGTAATTTCCGAGGAGCACGGCATAGACCAGACGGGCATCTACCATGGCGACAGCGACCTGCAGCTCGAGAGGATCGACGTCTACTACAACGAGGCATCGGGTAAGAACATCCTATACAACAACCCTTCCATTAAACACCAAAACGCACTTCGACAAAACAATAAACACTCTCACGTCCCTTATCTTATCGTCAAAGAGTTAGCCTCTCCCACCTAGAAATAGTCGTGAACACGTCGAAGAGCGCGCTTTTTGAGATACTTTAAAGGCCAATGTCTAAGCTCTGCGCTCGTACCGCGGGAGGCTTCTTAACTCTAAAAACAGAGCGAGGAACGCGCGGAAGCCGGGGCGGCGAAGACGAGCAAGACGAGAGCAGGGGGATTCCAGAAGCGAAATAAACCTTCTTCCAAAGGAGCGCGCGCGCCGCGACAGAAATAAACGCTTTGTAGGAGTTTCTTCTACTCGGCGACAGCGACACCCTTTTAGAACTCAATTTTTCGATGCGACAAGAGCTCGCGATGTATATTCGGGGAGAGGGCCTATATGTGCCGTACTCGAGTGTACGTGACCACATGGGATTTCGTCGCGTGTTGCTGGCTTCGTGGGTTTCTTGTTTTTTGAAGGAGCGTGCTCCTTTTTTCGGGGGGAAGAGGTTTTCGAGGTGGGCTTTTTGAGAGCGTTGTGTTGAGAGTGCTAAAATTGGGATGGGTTGTGGAGCTTCTGGAGACTGGTGAATTTTTGAATGATAAATGCTGTTTGGAAATGACGATAATGTGAGGTTTGGTGAAATTTTCTGTAGCGTTTATTTATTTAGAAATTCGATAAAATTTTGTTGAAATATTTTACATGTTGCAATGATATAGTAAGCTAAAACTAACATTAAAGTTACGATAAATCGCAATTGGCTTATCAAACAGAGACAGTGACAATTACAGTCGCTTCGAGAAAATCGTGTTTACTATTTATTAAAACAGTCGTGCAAGAATTTGCACGTTCTCAAGTCATTACTCATAGCCTTTTTTTCAACAATTCACTGAAGTATACATACTCTAAATTCAAAAGTGTGAAACCTGGAAGTCAAAAGTTTAAAACCTATCATTTAATTCTTGAAATAGGTGCAACATATACAATTGAATTACAAAAGAAGAAAAAAGTATTAAGAAATTTCAAAAAATAAACAATTTCAAAAAATAAAATGTTGCTTTGTTTAAAATTTTAGTAAATATTTTACTTACTAAATTTAATATCATAAAAATGTATGTACAGTATTCAAAAAAGAAAATTTTAATAGAAAATAAGTCTAGTATACGAAAATTGAGATAATAAAATAGCTGAATCATAAATATAAATAAAAAAATTGTGTGTAGTAATTACTTTTTTAAATGCCTAATAATTTTCAAGTATTAATATTTCTACAATATTTACACAATGTTGCTCTAATATTGTTATAATACTGGTACAATATTGTTACAATATTGTTACGATAATGACACAATGTTGCTAAAATATTCCTACAATATTAATCCAATATGGACAGAATATCAATGCAGTATTTTGTATAAAATCTCTGAAATATTGCGTTTAATGCAATTAAATTACGTAAAGTTTAAAACCTATTTACGTGAATAATCCTTAAAGTTGGTTTATATTATACCCAGGCAATATATTATTTCAACCAATCTCACTCGAAACTCATTAAACTAACACTCATCAACTATCCTTTCTTCTCCAAAACCAAAAACCAGTGGCCACCTCGACGAATGGCGGGAAATACGTACCGCGCGCCATCCTCCTGGATCTGGAGCCCGGCACCATGGACGCCGTCCGCTCCGGTGCCTACGGCAAGCTCTTTCGCCCGGACAACTTCGTATTCGGCCAATCCGGTGCGGGTAACAACTGGGCCAAGGGCCACTACACCGAGGGCGCCGAGCTCGTCGACTCTGTCCTCGATGTCGTGCGCAAGGAGTGCGAGAACTGCGACTGTCTCCAGGGCTTCCAGCTGACTCACTCGCTCGGAGGTGGCACTGGATCCGGTATGGGTACTCTCCTCATATCCAAGATTCGCGAGGAGTATCCGGACAGGATTATGAATACCTATTCGGTGATGCCGTCGCCGAAGGTATCGGATACTGTTGTCGAGCCGTACAACGCGACGCTCTCCGTGCATCAGCTGGTTGAGAATACGGACGAGACCTACTGTATCGACAATGAGGCGCTCTACGATATCTGCTTTAGAACGCTCAAGGTAATTGGGAAATATTAAGTTGTTTAAATTTCAATGGGCTTGTTTAGAGTTGAATTGATTTTTATATGGCTTTATAATCTTTATGAAAAAAAAAAGAAAAAAAACTATTATAAACATTTACGTAAAAATTGAATTAATTTCATAGTCTCAGGATTAATCATTCGAACGTTTTTTTTTTTTTTTTAAATAAATATAAATTGGCCAAGTAGAAATATTTTCAACCATTTATATCACCTTAAAGTAAAACTTTTTTGAAAATAATTTAAAATTACAATAATAGTCATTTTTTCATTCAATCCTGTATATAATAACATTGAATAACAATACTTTATTCGTACAATAATAATACCAATTAATAACAATACCAATCAATCATCGCAGGTCTCCAACCCATCTTACGGCGACCTGAACCATCTCGTCTCCTTAACGATGTCAGGCGTGACGACGTGCCTCCGCTTCCCCGGCCAACTCAACGCCGATCTGCGCAAGCTCGCCGTGAACATGGTGCCGTTCCCGCGTCTCCACTTCTTCATGCCGGGCTTTGCTCCTCTCACCTCGCGCTCCATGCAACAGTACTCGGCCCTCTCCGTACCCGAGCTCACCCAACAGATGTTCGACGCCAAGAACATGATGGCCGCCTGCGATCCTCGACACGGACGCTACCTCACCGTCGCCGCCGTCTTCCGAGGTCGCATGTCCATGAAGGAGGTGGACGAGCAGATGCTCAGCGTCCAGAACAAGAACAGCTCGTACTTCGTTGAATGGATCCCGAACAACGTTAAGACCGCTGTATGTGACATACCACCTAAGGGTCTGAAGATGTCGTCGACTTTCATCGGTAATACAACGGCCATTCAGGAGTTGTTCAAGAGGATTTCAGAGCAGTTCACCGCCATGTTCAGAAGGAAGGCGTTCTTGCATTGGTACACGGGCGAGGGCATGGACGAGATGGAGTTCACCGAGGCCGAGTCGAATATGAACGACCTCGTGTCGGAGTACCAGCAGTACCAGGAGGCCACCACGGAGGAGGATTTCGAGACCGAGGACGCCGGAGATGATTTCGAGACGTGCGATCAGGAGTAAAGGGGAGTGCTAGGCAAAAGTCGTTAACGCGGGATAACGGATTTGGACGCGGTGTTTATATTGTTCGATGATACAACGAATTGCTGTTGTCCAAAGATTTTGTAGCACGATGTGGTTGATGCGAAGGCCTTTTTTATGAAGCTTATGGTAGTTACGGTGTGAAGCTGGAATGATTCTTTATTTTGTCTGAATTTATTTTTTTTTCTTTTTTTAGAGAATATACATGCGCTCCAATTCGGTGTACGAAAATGTGCAGTAGTTACTTTTATAGAGTTTTGAGAATTTGATCGGTTCGTTGCTTTGGTACTTAAGAAATTGTTATTGTCCCATAATAATAAAAAAATTAATTTCTGTAATTAACTGTCTTAAATTGGACAATTACTTGTATTAGTTTGATTATTATAAAATAAAAGCAAATTCTCAGATCTTTATAAACATTTTCGCCCCAGGGAGCCGAAAGAGCTATTTTTGCTGCCGGCTCGGAACTAAAAAAAATGGTCATTTCAACTCATTAGTGGTGAAAAATCGTATACGCATCACAAAGCAAAAGAGGGTTATCTCAATGCACGTGTTTGTTCACCCTCGCCTTCGCAGAACGCGGATCCACACAAATATTGAATTAAATTTTTTCATTAACATAAAAATTTTCTACTTAAATGAATTATTAATTTAAAGTAGTTTATCAGAGTCAAGAAATTTTCTGAAGTCGTTTTCACAGCTAAAAAGAATATTTTTAGTAGATATTAATAATACGAATAGATTTAATTGATTTAGGTGTAAAGCTTAAAAAATATAAAAAAAAAAAATTATAGAATTTATATAAATGTCTTTTAGTCGGGCATTTGTTAATAATTTTTCACAGGAATGAACAAAAAATCAAAAGAAAAACTGAAAGAAATATTATAGTTTTTATTCACTGCTATGATCTAAATATATAAATTTACGTATACTTTTTATTAGTGTATTTATCAATTTTATGATACCTATGGTGAATATTTAAGAATTTTACAATCACTTTTGTATAAGAATATTATTACTGAGAAATCTAAAGCACAGATTTTAATACTTCCAGATATTATGTATACCATTTCGTTTTTCTAGTAATACCAAAGTACATTGGCCAAAAAGTCTTTCGTTTGAGATTACAACTTGATTTACTTACTGTAGTATTCGATCATTTGATTTGATATCCACGAGTGTATAGACTGAAAATCGTATAAGTAAAATAACTCGTATCCTTGGAGGAGTTTTGTAAGTTGTTTCGTTCGAAGATGATAACGAATTGTGATTGCCAAGGATTTAACATTTTTTTATCACCACTTACGAGCATTTATCTCTATGTGAGTTTCACAAGACGAGGTTTTTTTTTTATTATTATTAATATTATTATGAGACGAAAAGCGCGTAAAGGGCATGGAAGTGTGTGAAACGATGTAATAAAATTTATTAAAAATACTCTTTTTGCGTTCTTTATTTCCTTTTAGATATGTACAGTATAATTATATAGCCGCTTTAAAATATCTTCGATATTAGTAACATAATTGTTAAATGAAAAATACGTGTAAAATTGGACAAAAATATCCTTGTTTACATTTACAACACCATTATTATTTTTGTGTTTTTTTTTTTTTTAATTTTCATTCACTCTTTCTATTTGAAGACTGTCCAAGAGTTATAAGACATATATTCTTAATTTAAAATCCCATTTCTTTCAACTAGAAACAGCTTAACATCATAAATATATAATTTTTCATAAATATTGTAACAGTAGTTATTACTCATAGTTGAAATACAACGCACTGCGTCATACTTTGCGTATTATAAATTTAGAAGTTAACTAGACGTAGAGTGACATTGACTGTTAATTTCTGGTAATTTTATCCATGATACTTAAATCATTGAAAAATGATTTTGGCAGTATTTCCTTCTAAATTAGGCCTGTGCATAAATGAACAATCGATTATCGATTATAAATTAATGCGCAGATTAAATTAATGCATCTATCAACATTTCAGTTACCTATTGGTATTTTTGAAATACCAAATTATTAATATAGGAAAATAACATTTATATAATAATCTGGATTTTTTTATATACCGCTTAACTTATGAGTCTTGGATACATTAGTATTAATAAAAAAAAAAGATTTTCAATAATCAATTTGTAAAAATAGCTGCAAAAATAAATTTACAAATGTTGAGTATTTCATATTTTTATCGAAGTACATTATATAAATGTTTTGAGTAAAAGAAATTTACAAATATTTAGTTACATGTATGATTTTTAAACGAATTATTAGTACTTATGAAATAACAAGGACTCTATACATTGGTAGATTTGTTTTTAATCATTTTGATATCGTTGCTTTTTATGAAAAAATGTACAGTTCAAATTTTTGGAAAATAGTATTTTATTTTGATGCCTTCTTAGAAAAATATAACACTTTCTCAATTCTCTAATAAAAACTTATACTTTTTAGAATTTCTGAAAAAAGTAATTTTTGACGTAAAATTTTAAGAATATCCGTTTTTTAGAAATTTTTTTGAAAGAACTACTATTTGTCCAAGAATTTGAATTTGTTCTTTTCCGTAAAAAGCGCTAATATGCACAGTGATTTCCTGTGGCCCTTGCGAGTCATTTTTACTTCGTACTTCATCAATAACATTTTTGTAATTGATTATTAATCGACATTGTAATTAACATGTAATTGCACACAGTTTCATTGTAAATGAAAATCACTTCAAAGCTATTACATACATACACATTTGTTTGAAGATCTTCATACAGGGTATCATAGTATGAGCTTTAATGTGATTACAATGCGAGTTAGTCTCTACATAATTGATCAGTTTACACTTTATGTGATTCTCCATCAACTATTTTCTACTTGACTTTACTTAGTGTTGTCATTATTATCATAAACATGGTAAGTACCGATAGGTTCAATGCCATGCTCTTTGCAATTTAGCTTCTTAATCTCAAGTTTTAGGAGGAAAACCTAATTCCATATTTTGATTTACTTACTCATTTTCTTAAAACATCTAGAAATTATGAAGTAAAATTTTCAATTTTTAACGCTATATTTGCTTAAATGCACATAGTTTTTGTTATTCAACATTTTTCACAAATATTTAATATTTTGAAAATTATTACATACAAGTTATGCTAAGTTAATTACCCAAGTCTACTTTGTAATCAGATTTTTATTAGTCTACGGAAAATTCATGAATAAATCATAGTAATTGATCGGAAACATTCAGTCATTTTTTAAGCACTTTCATTTTAATTGAACGTGTTATTTACTTTAAAATATGAATACCATTTTATTTATATTCCAGTGCAATTACAGTAAGATAAATTAATTCTTGATTCTATGTACAATCATTTCAAGAATTATGTTTTTATATCTTTACTAAACTGTAGTTCACAAAACGTATTAATAAAATTTATCAACAGTTGAAAAAAAAATCTTGATGTTTTCAATATTGCATAAATCTTACATTATGGTAATCACATTTTATATTTTTTACATGATTTATAACGTCACACTTTTTACAGAATATATATTGAGAAATACATTGTCTAAATCTTGTTATTAGAAAATATCGTTTCTCTATCGCTGTTCATTATTTTATCCTTTAAATAAAAAAGAGAAACTAGTACGTCTATACAAAAATAACATTTTAGAGCACATAATGTCTCCAATCTCGTCTCGCGAGATTCTCTCGTTACTTCAGTAACTCACTTGTTCGCATATCTGTACTTAAAACTAACACTTTGGCAGGTAGGCAAGCAGGGACTTACACGGCAACGAATGGTTGGTTAAATTACAATTACAATTATATCGAATAAATAAAAATCGTGCATTGACTTTATACTGATATTATAATACATAAAAGTCTGTTAGAAACTGTTCGAGAATTGAAAGCTTGATGAGAGTGATTACGTCTTTCTCGATGACAATAAATTATACAAAAAATTAACAAAAATGTTAAAATACAATCGAACATACAATTTACATCATACATTTACGTCTTTTTATATTTAGTAAGAACAGTTATACTGTAGTATTAGATCTTAATTCTATTTTTTTTTTGTTCATTTAAAACGACGTGTAATATTATAGTATTATTTCAATAATAATGTACTTTTGATTTTATTCAAATTAATGTCAAATCGTAAGCAATATAAAAAAATGTCAAAAATTCTGCAAATCAATTTAATTTCACTTAACTTATCAAAGAGCTCGAAAATACTTAATTCGTAACAATACACAATAATAGAATACCAAGGGGCACGACAGCGCACCGCCAAGTGTGTCAATCCGCATAATCTGCAACGATCAACAATAATACAATAATAAAAAAAATGCCCTATAGCGAAAGGAGTATGGTGCGCCACACAATGGCACAGCATCGACACACATTGGCACATTTACAACCCACATTTACACACTGAAACAAAAATTAAAGAAAAATAGTCCATAGCATTTTTTCACTTCTCGGTGCGTATAGTAACGAGAGTAGCCCGCACCGGGCCCTCCACAATAACGGCGCGCCTGTGCTCCACGTGCTGGGGTACTAACTGTACCACTGGACTGTGACCCAAGCCGAGGTGTATTTGCTCATCCTCGCTGCTGCTCGAGCTGCGTGACAGGCAGCTCTGACGGTCTAGCGATCGGCGACGACTGCTGCCTGCGCCGATGTTGCTGCTGCTACTACTGTTTAATGAGGCTGCGGGAGGCATATCAGTCGCATTTTCCGAGGGCGAGGCCGAGGTGCGTCTGTCTGGGCCTCCGTTAACTAGGTACTTGAGCGGCACCCGTTCCGAGCCCCCACGCTTTTTGGATTTTCTGGAAAAGAATAATTAAGGTTGTATTTTTTTATAAAGTTTTGTTTGATATAGTCATTATTTTTTTATATTACTTTTTTTTTATTAGAATGATATGTGAATCTTTCACTTTTGATACTATCAAATTAATGTTTAAATTATATTGGGCAAATATTTTAATTATTTGTATTTATGCTCCATAGCTGTATTACTGTGCAATTTGTCTTTTAAATAAATAAACAGTATACATTTACGCACATAAGTCTATGAAAATTATATCTGATTATAATTTATTTATAAGCTATTCAAAAAAATATGTGTCTTATTTCATCGAAATTGAAAGAATTAATAAGAGGTAGATGAATTGTAACATTTTATTTTCTCAATGACGAAATGTTTTTTTAATTCTTTAGAAACAGCTATAATTCACAAGTCTATACCAATGCGTCATATTTCTTTCATCAAGATAGATATGAAGAAATTCCATCGTTGCAAATAATTCAAATCTTGATGAATTTAGTATCGGTCAGATAAGAACTGAAAATTTAAAGTTCAACCAGTTCAATGCTTTCCATTTCATTATTCAGTTTAGAAACTGTATTCAGACTCAGCTCTTTTTACGGGTAAGTTCATTGTTAAGATATTTAGATGTTTATATATTTACAATTTCTATTATTCTGGTTTTCCTATTCACTGATTATTTTTTTATGATTTTTTCTATTTCCGTATATTTATATGGATTGTTCGACTGTAACTTTTTATTTACTGAATTTTATTGAATTCGGTTTTATATTTGTTAGAGTAACTCAAACGTACATTGTTAACGAATAAGCTATGACTTTCTCCCTTAAATAATACTCCCGAATGGAAAAAAAATAGTACAAATTCGTACGTTTGCGTACGTTTGCGTACTTTTCTGAACGTTTCCGTACGTTTATGTTAAAATTGGAACAATTTGTACGAAAACGTACGAAATCGTACGCAAACGTATGGAAATGTACGAAATTGTGTTGAAAAATACCGAAACGTACTGTAACATGCGGAAAAATACGGATATGTACAGTAGGGTACAAAAATGAACAAATCGGTGAAAAAAAATTTTTTTTGGATAATAATTTCATACGGAAACGTGCGGAAGCGTACAGAAGCGTACGGAAACGTTCGAAGACGTACAATTTTTATTTCCATTCAGTCTGTAATAACAGTCTCACGTCAAATTTTGGACAATAAATTTAGATTCCTATTTATAACTAATTAAGATGGTTTTGATTTAAAATTACACAAGTATTCGTTATAAAAGTCTAACAACTATGAATCCTACAATGAAAAATATTTATATTATGTTCAAATTTACTTAAGATTTTCAGAATTTAGATCACATGATGTGTATTCAGTAAAATCCTGAGGACATTTATTAAAGTAAAATAATAAAATGTAAGATACATAAAAAATGGTAGTTATAGTAGAATTATCCATACGTATTTATATGTAATTTATGAATGAATACCGTATATATACAAATTATCATAAAAATAATATAATTTTCATAAAGTTTGTCTGTTAATTTTATTATTTATTAGATAATTAATTTTAATGAAAAATAGAATAGATGTTTTTTATGTGAAATGTGTGTTAAATAAAAATGTGATTTATATTTATTGTGAAAATAAGACTGCAAATTATAATCGTGATTAGCATAGACATTGATTTATGAAACATAAGCATTTATATGTATTTGTATAAATTCAGTACTCAACAATATTATTACAAAAAGAATTTACAAATTTATTAAAATCTAATTTTATTCTAGGTAATATATCAATTCATCCATCTATCTTAAATTTTAAAGATCCAATAAAGAAAGACGTTGGTATTTGTAAGTATAGTCTAAAATTTAGATAATATTGTTATTGACTCTCGGAGCATACACTTATTTTTTCAAACACGGATACATCTGAGTCTATTACTAATAATTGAAAAAATTCAAAAAAACATTCTACAAAATATCCACATAGTTGAAATTTCTTATAGAAAATATTATAAAATCGAAAAAAATTTTGAAAAAATTTTTTAAAAAATGACTTGTTTCAACGATAGGGTTTTGTCAGATCAGTTAGTCGTACGAATACTAAATAGGAGAATATAGGATTTCTAATTTTTGAATCATTTTTTATTTTTCTAATAAAAATGACTAACACATATCATAATTAACTTAACTTAAGACAATGAATATAATTATCATAAATAAACTTAAGACTGACATATAATTAAATTTTATCCTTCAAATAAAAAGTATTTAGTAATAAGGATATTTGCAGAAAGAATAGATGGATTGCAAGCAAATCAAGTCAAGAAGAATTATTCAAGATTTCTTATCTGAGAAGATCTATTGCATAATTAAAAATGTTACTATAACTAAAATGTTTATAGATAAATAAAAATATCCTAGTTTTCCTGTCCCATTTATGTTTTTAGAAAAAACACAAATGCAATGTAATGAAATTACTGAATCTATTTAACATTTACAACTTTATTCGCGATACATTAAAGTTCTTTAATTGATGTACTTTATAAAAGATCGTTTTATTATATAAAATTACAAGAAAAATAAAGACTAAATGGAGTCTTATAAAATACTTAGTACATTTATGTATGCGAAGACGATAATCTTGACAAGTGCCAAGTTTAAAATCGCCCAAGTGAAGCTATGGTGAATTTAAAGTAATATGATCAATATATATATATATATTTTTAACGTGCAAAACGTTAATATTTTGTTTCTGTTTTATTAATTATATAAAGTTGGAATAATTATAAGTGCACAGACACAAAAAGGTTTTTGGTTATCAATTATATTAAAAGGATTTCAGAGAATTTTGACGTTGTTATTGACCTTATGAGTTTTTTTTTTAATTAAAAACCTTATCAGTTTAAAGTAAAACTTTAATTCAATAATCTACAAATTTTATGACATCAAATAAATATTCTTTAAAATTGTTCTTGGTTTTATTATCTTGATTTATTATTTCTTTCTTTTTTTCTAGTGATGAATATGAAAAAAAATTTATATATATCATAAGAAAGCTTTGTAAAAATTGAATGACTAGTTCTGATAACTATGCAACGATCTGATAGAAATTTATCAATTTAAAATGATTAAAGGATAAAAAATAGCACCTAATCCATATTTACTAGGGATTAACTAGCCATTAAATGGAATTATTTCTACTCGGGGGTAGTTGAAAATTATAAGAATCTATTATCGGTTTAATTATGACGAGTCATTCTGAAATTACAAAAAGAAATCCACTTTTAGTGAATTTAAAGCGTTAAGTATATCTTACAGCATTTCATAGGACTGTGAAAGTTGAAAATAATGCGCTTTTAGAATTTGAACTCGAATATTGCTTAAATATTTATTGTTGCTTACGTATAGTATTACCAAATTATCGCTTCAAGATCCAGTGAATACTGTTTCAGTATTATTGCGAGGCTATTTTATATTGACAAAGTTTATCACAGAAGTAATAAGTCTTACTTGGTCAAAATGAAAGTTTATACTATTGTCGATATTAAATATTTAAAATTTTGAAATTTGTATTTTTTATTTTAAAAATTTCTTTTGGAATTTGATTTTTATTACAAGGAAAACAGATGATAAAATGTTAGCGTGTGCTAATTTTTTAATCAGATTAATGAATAATGATACGAAAGGAAAGGAAATTTTGTACAGGGACACCTAAAAAAATTCGCTTTGTTTTACAGTGTCTTTTAATCGTCTCCAGTCTCCAGGAACCGCATCTTCAAAAGTCATTACTCACTTGGCAGGTAGGGTCGGACAAGACCAGAGCTTGAAGTCAGCACCAAAGAGCTCGCCCTCCTCTATCGTCTGGGGCAGATGGATGTTGAGGGTTTCGGGTAAGAAAATGGAGGTGATGGCCCCGGCGACACTCAGCGAGCCCATGACAATGAGGGGAAGTACCCTCCAGTAGACGGCCAGGTGGACGATGTAGGGAAAGGTGAGGAGTCCGATACCGGCGATGAAGGAGGCGATGCCCATCGCCTGGGACCTTAGCACCGTGGGCAGCAGTTCGCCCACGAACACGTAGAACACGGCGAAAGAGGCGGCTATGCCGAACTTGCCGACCATAGCCAGCGACACCGTCACCCACACGGCATCTAGTGGAATTTAGTTTGGTTAAGGTTCGTTTAGAGACGATTTCTTTTTCGGTATAATTAACAAATTTAGTGTAGCCTGAACATTTTAATTTTTTTAAGTTTGAAAAATAAAAAATAGATTTAGTCGGATAATATAATGTTGATTAATTAGATATTTTCAAGTAAAGTTTGATAAATAGTTGTTTAAGATAATTTAATGAAAAATTCAAACCTTCAGGGACGAACATACAGGAGACACAGGCCACTCCGCCAAGGAGCATTGTCATACATAAAACCCACCGCCTTCCTAATCTATCCATAGCATACCACGTAACAATATACGATGGAATTTCGACTACTCCTCCTGTAATTTTAAAAATTAAATATGATTAGATGAACTGGAACTTATAAATATTTACTATTGATTTTGCATCCTAATTTATGTAGGTATAGTTTATCAGTTAGTCCATGATGTACATTAGCTTGCTAAAACTTTGTTTACAAAATTAAGATGTTTCATCTTAATTGATTCGATTAATTAGCATAATGAATAAGCAATATTAATAATTACGCTTTACTAAATTAATGTTCAGTCTACTTAAATCTTATACAATAAGTAATAAATTCAAAGATTGAAACTACCTTATGCATAGATTCATTTTTTCACATAATTATGTTTAATTAATTGATTCTAATTCTCTCATGTAATATCTCTTGTAAAAAAATTACCTCTGTCAAATAATTCTCAATAAAAACGAAACACTGTTGGAAATTTAATCGTAAAACTCATTTGTTAACGATGCAATAGAATTCTTAGCAATAAAGTAGGAATTTGATGTCTTGTTTTTTTTATTAGCATACAAATTGCTTCTTACATTGATCGATTTATCTGGTACTCTCTTATTTCCCAGATTCATCAATGTATGCATTTTTAAAATACTTCTTTAGGTATTGATATTGCTCATATGATTATAATGGAGGCCTTGGATAAGTCGCACAGTAGTAATTAAAGCAACAATGTTTAAGAAATAAAATATATTTTGGTTGTTATCATCTTACTTGGTTTGTTTTTAATACTTTACGCATTCATAAATTTATAAGTGTTTTATAAAGTCAACAGGTAACATTTAAATAGTATCGAGTCTCTAAACTTAAATAAATTAAAAAATTTGTTAACCATGATAATATTGGCTAAGTTTTAAATAACAATTATGATAATTTTGATTGTTTTATTTCTATTTGATTGATCAATACTTTCGATTGGAAACAAACTAACTGTGTGCTTACCGATAAAAAAGGCGAGATAATCAGAGACTCCAAGGTTTGTCGTATTGTAGGAAAGACCATTGTAAACTACTGCATTAGCGACCCAGTCGAATGCAAGTATGAAGAATTTTTTCCTGATATTTGGATTTGTAAGGAGGTCCATCGGCGTTGCCGAAAGCGGTTGCACCCTGTTTTCCGACTCGAGATCGGTCGGCGCTACTTCGCCGGAATTCCTACCGTTGCACGCGACTTGCCGTCGCATTATGTCAGTCTAAACAAATTTTTCAAAATAAATCAGTGCTGAAAAATAAAATTGAAAATCTTTTTCTTCTACTCTTGATGAGCTTACCTCCATAGTCCGAAGAAAGTTTGGCGGTACTGCTTTACCATTAATCCTCGCCATAGTTTGTACAATAACTTCGGCCTCGTCTATCCTGTTTTTACTAAGTAGCCATCTCGGCGATTCCGGAATAATCCAATAATAACTAAAGAGTAGAATGAACGGTACGGAAATGGCGAGCGAAAGTGAATACCAGTGCCTTAGCAGGTAACTCTAAATTGTAAATTTATAAAAATTGTAATTATTCAAAAAAACAGACTAATTAACTTTATTTGGTGAAAAATTATGATTGTCTCTTACTAAAAGTGCCAGGAGCGACATGGCTGTGGCGAAAAAAATGCATATCACCATGCCGGCAAACGTTCTGTACCTCGGTCCCATTAGTTCGAGGGCTATAAAGCGAATCAGAAATGTATATGACTCATTGAACGAACGTAAAGTTAAATGAAGTTCATCAACACGTAAATAAACATTAAATTAATCAATTGGTAAGTATAAATTAATGGCTTACCAAGAATGAAAGGTATTTGGTAAATGGCAGGAAAAAATAGACCGTTAACGGTCCTTAACGCAGTGTAAACGACGTAATTCGGACTGAAGCTCGTTGCTATCGAGAATATAACCTCGAGAAAGATGATCGCTAAAAAAGCCGTCCTTCTGCCCCATTTGTCGGCTATCCAGCCGAAAACCACGTTGCCGAACAGGCTTCCCACGAAGAAGAAGGTCGTCGACGTCGAGGGCCACCAGCTGTTATCGCATACGAGATCTAGCTATGGAAATGCAGAATGCAATTACAATGTCAGCGTATTACTTGCTTCTATTTAATTTTATGGCATTAGGCGTTCGTTTTCTTTATTTAAATATTATTAATTTTATAACAACGCTTTTCAACAATTTTTGTTGTTTGTTTTTTTCGACTTTTTGCAATATTGTTCTTATACCCATTTATAATTTTTCAAATATAAGTGAACCGCAATATACGCGCATGGACTGACGAACAATTCGAATTTAGCGAACAATATGAATTCTACTGCCAAAAACAGAAAGCCGTGATTCGAAAATCAATTACTCGGAATGCAATCTAGGAAACATTGAGTTACGCCAATTATTCTTTTTCGTTGGACGGATCGCGTTAAAATGATGTTAATCGGACATATCTCTGACATGCCGGAATAAAATACATCCGGCTTGAGGCTCGCGTTCGCGCGAGATAACCGGCACTTTAAAACCTGGCACAATTCGAACGATCGGATTATAGATCCGATTTCGATCGCTTAACTTCTGCAGTGATTTATTTTCCCATAATTGATTGCATGATATTAGACGTGAGACTCTCTAAGTGGTTCCAGTAGTTGGTAATTAGTTCGTACAATTCGTTGAATGGAAAATCTAGATGAATCATGTCGTTTTTTCGTAGGAACAGTAACGGATATACGTGACGAATTGATTGTACTGCGAAAAAAATTAACTTTATGACAAATGACTAGCCAGAATTGATCTGCAAAATGGGGTGCATAAAAAATTAATTGATTACTTCCAGCTTGCAGTTCAATAATTTTTTTAATGAGTACAGAGACACTACATTATAGTAATTAGATCTCTCAAGAGCGATTGACCATTTTTTGTAAAAAGTATAGTAGTAACTGTTTAGAAGAAAATTATAAGTATATATTTTTACGTTATTTAAGAAGCCGAAAAAGTCTTGAGAAAAAATCTCGGCAGCTTAATGCGTTTGATCACGTTAAGTGAAACAAGTGAAGTACAAAGTGACTAAGCGCATAAATAGTTGATTGATTTGCACATCAACCCTAGCCCAGCGATCAACCGTACAATATCCGATTAGTTCGTCCAAGCCCTACGGCTGGCGTTCATATAATAGCGTATTTTTTGCCAACGTAATTGCTAATCAGAGCGGTTCTATCTCTCTCAGCCATCCTTGAATCTTATTAGCATATAATACCAAACAAACCTGTCAGTTTTTCATCGCTCTTTACGAAAATAGACGCCGATGAAAAATAAAAACAGCCGAACCAGCCGCTACTTACTAATCTCCACGTCAAACCCCACCCAAACCAATTTTCAATACCAATTGATCAAAAGCAACCAATTAAACCTCCCAGCCAGCGCTTTGACAATCGCAGCTCGCCGCATATACAATTCAACTTCCTAATTCCCATTCCGCAGTCTGGCTCTAAATCTACAGCTCGGTTTTAACGATCGGATTTGCGAGCGGAGGAGGCAAATCGGTACATGCTCTATGACGTGCACATCACACTTATACATAAACGTGCACACCACACATATATATACTCGAGTTGAGAAGAGGCTCGTCTCTTACGCGAGCTTGCGAGAGTGTATGTAGGTATGTGGATGTACGCGCGATCCGTAAGCGAGGCACGCATAGCCGGGGAGTACGTCGTGCGCACGTAGCTTAAACTATTACACGAGAGATGCGGGCTTGCGCGTCATCGGCCGCGGCTCGCGCATTGTTTTGCATGCATATAGCGCGACACGTGTTGCTTCGGCCTGGCTCGCGTACTACGGAGCAACTAGGGTAGTCGTCTTGATGCAATTGCGTCATAAGCTTTTTGTTGAGGTACTGGAATCCGTGCGGGAAAGGGATTACATATCGTTATCCCATTTTCGAATTTAAGCAGCGAGCTAATCGGAAGACCATCTGGTCACCTACATTGACAGATCTTGAATTCAAAGATTTCATAAAGCTACTCTGTACAATAAAATAATCTAGCAGAAAAAAAAAACCGTTGCCTTTTTCAACAGCTCCCGAGCTCTTCATCGGACACCGGCAAAAGAGAGCGCGTGCACGCACGAACGAGTAGCGAAACATCGGCGAGTGCATCAGCATCAGCAGCAGCGTCCGCGTGGCTCCCACAGCGAGAGGTATCCATCACCCTCGGCTGACAGGAGGAACGTGTGTGTGCGCGTGCTCGTGGCCCCTTTCGCCTTCTCCGCCCCCGCTCAGCGCTCACCGGCCTTCTCTGCGCGCGCTGTGTATATGCGACGAGCGAGCAGGGCTTTCGTAAGCGCGCCGCAAGCTCGGAGCTTTATGCCAAGCACGTATCGCCGCCGATCGGGCTAGCCGAGATCGGTTTGATGCTGCGTTGGTTTGGCTGATGTTGAAGCTTGAGGTCTGGAGAGCTATTGGGACAAGCTGCTTGTTTTATTTTAGGCGGGGAGGGATGGATGTTGAGGACCGCTGCGTTGCGAGGTGTAACTTGAACGTTTTATCGCAGTGTGTAGATTAGTGGTGGGAGGATGAAATGCGGTAAATTTTGGTTAATTTATTAGTATAACCACGTGATTTGACAGTGCTTTTTTTGTTTGTAGAGTCAATGATCCCGCGAACGCTGTAAAATTTTGAAGAACAATGTATCGCAACAAACAAAGTCGAACATCTTTCGATGAGATCAGTGCTCTTAGTTTCTCTCTCGTTTTCTGCCAGATAAGAATATTTACAGAAGATAAGGTAAAACAATACAAGGTACCAATCTCTTAAATCGTACAAAACAACTGCCGACAAAAATTCATCAAAATAATACATGTAACCCAACGACTTACTCCCAATTAACAATAAACATCACCCGGAAGTAAATAAAAGCATCACACCGATCAAGACATCTCACAACAAAACCCACACCTAAAAAAGCTCCTAAAGAGGCCGAAGCTCCCAGATGACATCCTTTAAACCCGCGCACTTACAAGCAAACGGCGCAAGCACTGACGCACGCACGCGCATAACCCCGGCCCTAAACGCCGAGCTTTCAATAGCCCAGCCGCGACGAATCGCCGCGTATACAGACGAGAACGCGCGCACGCGCAAGCTGGTACGGCCGAAACGAAAGCGAGAGTGCCGCTAAACCGCGAGGACTTATTTATTTTTTTTTTCAAACGCAAGCACAGAAGTGGCCAGCGTTTGAGCAATGTGTACGCGCAGACGCTTTTGAGTTCAAAGCTGTTGCGCATAGGAGCCTTTGTGCTCGCAAGCGCGGAAAAAGCATTAACGAGCTGCGTTGGAAATAGGTTTGTTTGCTCGTGGAGTCGATAGTGCCTGGCTGAATATGCTAACCAGACGCGCGTGGCGTTGTTTGGCAGGCTATGGACAGGTTTAGCATACATTGTGAGCTTTGTTTTTGGATTTAGGTATCGTGATGATTAACAGCCTGGGCTCTTAGGGACACTTGAGATGTCTAATTGAGCATTAAAAATAAATCTCGTCAAGATAAATGGCTGGTTTTGTAAGCGATATGCTTACTTGAGTGTAAAATAGTGCGGATCAACTCGGAATCAATTAGAGGGCTGAGCAATATGACGCGTAGTTTGGAGGCGTTCTTTTTTTCTTTGTACTCAAAATGGTTTGTTTCACGGCAAAGCTAACTCGTCACGATCTCGAAGACGTAATTTATTCTATTCACTTAAGGCTAATTCCTTTGTTAAATGCCAATAAATTCTCATTACATTAATTATGTAAGCGCAGCACAGCACAGACGGCGCGGGCAATAAAAATAAGTAGAGCACTATTGACGCTGGCGCAAAGGGCAGAGTCAAGAGAGAAAGAGAGACAATAGAAAAAAGGGCTCAGACAGAAGAAATAGCGTCAGTGAGTATTTGATCCAAATATATGAAGACACGGGACAACGAAGAGTAAATAAAACTGAGCCAACAAGTGCATCGGTACTAACAATTAGATCCAGAGGAGCTTATAAATGCGAACCGAGTTTATGAATGCAGAGCACTACGTTTGAGCTTTAACAAGTGGAGAAATCTTGCTGGGACAGATATGTAAATGCAAAGGAAAAATTAACATTCAAGGTATGTTAATGTTTTGGCAGTTACGTTTATAGGTGATTTATGAAGTGCGTACTTGCATTTTATCGAGATAACAATGCGGTAGAGCACTTGAAATTTGTAAAATCAAAAAACCTTAAATATAAAATGACTATATATCAATGACTAATTTGCACTAAATTTTACAATAAACTATATATCTATCTGTCTATCTATCTATCTATCTAGAATAGTCTAGAATAAAAAAAAGTGTAATTTATTTGTATTTATATGACTATTAGAGTAATATTCATTGTATAAAATTCTGTGATAAAGAATGTACAATTAGTAAAATGTTCACATTTCGAAATATTAATAATTTAAAATATACATATATGCAAACAAAAATTTTAGATCAACCTTTACAAGGGTACTTTCAATTTTCCGTTCGAAAATTTTGGATAAACAACTAATTTTTTAAAATATATATCTAAACTAATATAAAAGAAATTAAATAAAAACTTTTTAAAACCTATCGATCAACCTTCAAATGGCTCTAAAACACTCATAGAGAATCTCACGAGCTCCAGCCAAATAAAATCGTACTTGAAGAGCTTCCACACACCATCTGTCCTCCATTCGCCTAATATATCAATTGTAAAAACTGCCAAAATGACAACACAAATGAGAGAGGGGTCACTGAAGTATACAAATAGAACGAGAGAACAACGAGCATCAGAAAAAAAGTCCAAAAGTCGCTCAAGAGTGAGAGAGAAAGAGAGAACGAGAGGAGTGTGAGCGAGAGGGAGAATCGAGAGAAAGGTAATAGCAAGATTGAGAGGTTTAAGGGCCAGTATGCGCGAGGCATTAGGCCTAATGGTCTCGCCTAGAGTGGTTATACATACACCCGCGCTATATCGCCTGGATACTTACACCCGGGCAGGAATAAGTAGATAATGCCCCCCGTGCATATCAAATAATGTTCCGGGCCGCGCGGTCCGAGTGCGCGCGTGCTGGCGCACTCGCTCGCTGCCTCATTCCTACACCCGGTTAAAAGCTCTCACTGCCACAGAACTTTGACTAAACTCTGATACACTCCTCCGTTCCTAAAACAACACTATCGACAGCACATCGAAACTCTGAATCTCTCAGTGGACGTAATTCGTTGACCTGAGCGTGCGACTCTTTGGATTAATAAATACGATTCCTAAACAAGACAACGGCCCCCGGGTCAAGGAGATACATTCGCGTGGGACAGGGTTGCGAGTTTTAAGCGCTACTTCCGTCGGGCCGCAATTGATTAGAAGCGCGCGATCTCGAAGACGCTTCCGTTCATCTCCTGGCTCCCTCGGCTCTGGCCTTAACCGCTCGTGCAAGGATATCTTGCCATTTCGCGATAATTGATCAGAGTTGCTGAGGAGCGAAGCGGTTTAAGCGACGAGGGCTCTCGAATCTGGCTATACTCGACACGCTCGTGCCTTGTGAAGGTATGTACGTGAGCGTAAGCGTTATGGGGTTGGCGTAGTAATGTTGCGGCCGGAATTGCTTCTTTAGTACTGACCTAGATTCTTTGCGGCGATTTTTTTGTTGGGATTTATTGGTGGTGTTCCGGGTGGGATTGGGTAAGGGATTTTTTTGTGGTGAGGAAGTGGTGGAGGATGGAATTTCAAGGTTTTCTTGTTTATTCTGAATAAGGATTTCAGGGATCTCGATTGATGCTAATTAGAATTAGTTGAGTGAATCTACAATTCTTTTAGTTATTGAAGAACACAATCATGTAAATATCCTCATGTTTTCTTATCGGAATTCATAAGTAAGTTATGTTAGCTTCAACTAACTTTGTCCAACTGATTGAATCATCTAATAACTACAATTTGACATTCGAACAAATTTTTTAAAACAATATTGGCCTCTACCTCGCATTCTTACCGAATCCTCAATTTCCAAAAGTATTGTCTTCTCCAACTCAACAAGTGACTTTAAAAGATCGGACACACCATCGCAAGTTCGTACACAAAAGTAAAGATTCGTTCATTATATTATACAAATTGGCTTACAAACACAACAAAAGTAGTGCCACCAACACCCAAAACCCAACCGAACTCTCATCACAAAAGCCCTCGGCAAAGAAAAAGCTCGGCCAAGCTCAGGCATCAGGCAGAAAAACAGCTTGCAGCGGCATACCAGGCCGATCGGCACACGCGCACACAGAGCCATAGAGACCGAGAGAGGAGAGAGAAAAAGGGTCAGCGTGCGCTCGACCAGCTTCCGAGTATCTTTCGGTATCCGCTCGCTTCCGTGTCCCCTTCAGAAGACCGAAAAGGATCACCCGCGCTCGGCTAGGCCATTGAAGCGAGCCGCGCTTTACGTCAGAACGAATCCAGAGCGCGCGAGGCGCATAACATACCAGCCTCGCGTGCGTGTATATATATATATGTATATACACGACACGTATACGTGGGACACACGAGCTAGCTTACTAACTCTAGCTAGCACATCACCCGTGGAGGCTCGCGCGCGTACGCGAGCTAGTGTATGTGTCACACATGACCGGATGCGGGGGTAGGTAAATTGGCCAGCAATTGCTGACGCCACAAGAGAGCTACAAGCGCGACAGCTATCGGCCAGTCACTCTTTGCGTTTCCACTCTCTGTCTCTCTCTCTCTTATGCCGATACCTTCCGCTTGCTTACTTTTTTTTTTACGTTTTTCAGATGTTTAAGGAGCTGGGTGAGTATCGGCTGGATGCGAGGAGGTGATAGAGGCTTCATTTTCTCTCTCGCGGTTGTGTGTGTGTATGAAGCGGCGTTAGGAGGCCCGGAAAATCGAGATTGATGGCGCGAGAGGTGACACGTGTGTCGCTGCTTTATTGGCGCCCTGACGAAAGGGATTTTCCCGAGCGCGTTATTAAGAATTTCGAGGCCGGCTCGAGAGCCGCGAGCGGGCAAAAAATTGGAGATTAAGCCGGGGAACGGCGGCGTTGATCGATGGCGGGAAGAAGCGGCTGTTTCGGCTTCGCTGTGATTGGACGCTGTTGATTGTTTTTTCATTTCGTACGGGTGATTGCTGTTAAATTACGCGGATGTAATTTTAGTTTTTTTAAGATTGTTATTAGATCGGGTGTTATGAGATACTTGTGTTTTTAGTGAAAAGTTTAAATTGATGGATGTTTTGTTACGTGATAAAATGGATGGACAGTAAAAAGTTTAATAATTCAAAGTGTGAAATCAACACTTTACAAAATTTCACAAAATTTACTTTAATTTTTTGTCGAACGTTTTTTGCGGGTTCCTGCATATTCGTCCATTCTACCAGAGAATTGTGTAATAACAGTAAAACAAAAACAATCAAAATCCAGCACATCCACTTAATTCAAACCAACCCAAACAATCGCTCCACACTCACCCAAAAACCCAACCTCTTCCCACAAAAAAAAAAAAAATACCTTCCGGCTGGCAGCACGATCTTCATCCATCAGCGTAAACTCGCTCCCGTGCGTGTTTATAAACATTTACATAATTATGCAAAGGGATGCCCGCACAGATCAGACACGATGGCAGCATGTACTACAGAACAATATCTGCCCTACGCTGTATCTAAAAATAAATCTTTAAACACTTTCACTCTCCCTCTTTAACTCTCATGACGTCTGAGCGAGCTCTACTACATGCTTTAGCATAGGCCGAGAGAGAGAGAGAGAGAGAGAGAAAGCAAGAGAGCGAGAGCATCGAAAGCTCGGGTCGTCACTTCCTCTCTGCATTGACGTCCACGGAAGCGAGCGCGCGGAACTTTCATTTCTTTCTACACGTCGAGAAGAGAGAGAGAGAGAGAGATTATTTCATAACCGATCCACGGGATATCGTTGGCTTATTGTTTATAAATAGGGCTGCGGCTGGTAGTCGACGCTCGAAGGGTATTTGTTACGTCAGACCTGCTATAATTATTGATAAATGCTTGTGTTTTTAAGCTTGGGGAGGAGAGGAGAGAGTGTTTACAAATAGTTTTTTGTCTTTTGTATATAACGTGAGCTAGCGTACTGTTATTATTCTTTGGTGTCATTTTTTAAACGAGGATTACAGTTTACATTCCGAGCGAGATTGGTAAAATCTCGTTAATTTGTCACCGCGACATACCGGTAAATGCGGACTATAAAAACAAAACTTTATAACCCTGTATCTCTCCATAATTCAGCATAGGCAATTATTGCTTCAAGATAATAACTCCATCCCGACCGGCCGACATCGACTTTCCACCGAACTTTCCTCATTACCCCCGATAAAACTAAAACAATCCCCGCCACGTCAACCTCCTATACACCAACTCTAAAAAAGAAAAAAAGCCCTCTCAGCGCTTAACCATCTCCATTAACCTCTCCGCCGTCTTGCCAACATTCCCCGAACACTACTCTCTCTCCCTCGGTCTAATGCACCCGAAAGATGCCAAGGTCCGCTCTCGCATTCTAAAAGATCTGCATTGTGCGCGTCGCAACACACGAGAGCAAGAGAGCACACACGTCCGAACAATGGTCCCGTCTGGCCAGAGTCGCAGCGAGCAGCAGCAGCGGCAAGTTAAGCACACGCTTAAACGAGGGCACGCGCGGAACCAGATCCAAAGGCCAAGGCGAGACGAGAGCCACCCGATGAAACTCGAGGCGCGGACAAAAGTCGCCTCGCCTTTTCTTCCTCCTCTATGCAAATCCCGCAGAAAACGCACGCGCGGCTGAGCTAATTGAGACGGCAGAGGCGCCGATAAGATGCCTAATTAGGATTCAGATTATGCCGGGCTTGCACAACGTGTTTGCCGAGAGGATGATGAATTTTTCAATGATTGGATTGGGATGAGCGGATCGAGGATGGAACGATGAAAAATGCGTAAGTATGCTTTGAAAAAAAAGTCGTGGATAATTTACATGTCTGGCTGCGAATTAAGACGTTAAGTATCTACCGGTTTTTCATCCATATGAATAGCCAGCGAGATTTACAATATCTTCATTTCAACCTTCGCAACAATGTACATATTCCTTTTTCCCCCCTCAGCACTAGAGAGCCTCGGACGCTCAACTCGATTTATAGCGACAGGTAGTACGCGCACGTCCGTGTATTTTCACGCGCCGTCTCTCCTTCAGCTGTACCAGCGCTGAGATGCACTCGATTTTTTTTC
The DNA here is from genome assembly GCA_900480035.1 of Eupelmus urozonus. Taxonomy (NCBI): domain Eukaryota; kingdom Metazoa; phylum Arthropoda; class Insecta; order Hymenoptera; family Eupelmidae; genus Eupelmus; species Eupelmus urozonus. The sequence continues at coordinate 85,780 of UELX01000025.1, forward strand.
CTTACACATTTTTTTATACGTTCAGCCGCGCGGCTCGCTGTTTGCGCTTGCATAATAATATTTTTCTCGCGCGCGCGCTGCGTCGATTGATTTCAACGCGTGCACCAAGTCGCGGCAGTATTCCGTTTAACGTTGTTTTTTTTTTCTACCTTTAGAGTGCGCGAACGAGCTATAAATTTATAGTTTCACTTGGGGAGAAGGCGCGTGTGACGCGTGCGAGATTAAAATTAAGAATTTTATAATATAAACGTCGAGTATTTATGGGCTTGTTGGGGAACGCTGTTCGGAGAGAGATTAAGGTGAAAAATTGTGTGGCAAGGAAAAAATCAATCTTGTAGGTGTTGTACTATCTGATTTTCATGAATCAAGTACGCGTATTAACTCATTAAGGTGGAAAGTGGCTTTTAACGTTGAAATAAATAAAAAGTTTAATTGTAAAACGATTCAAGTGTTTAGTTGTAATGGGAGAAATTATTGCTTTTGATATTGCGCACGAAGTCATAAAGTTAAAGTACTTAAATAGAAAAATCATATAACTTTAAAAGAGTTGATTTATCAATAAAAAATAAAAAGAAAACATTTAAATATAGTTTGATAAAAAAACCCAACCAGATCTTCAGTAATATAATTACTGGGCATTCAATAAAATCTCCATCGTAAAAGCCAGAACAATAAATCGTCCAGCACAACTCTCTCATTAAACTTTTAGCTCGCGACAGTGTAAAAAGGTACTCACACTTCTTGCGAATTCAATTAAAATTCTAACGAACCCTCGCCTCTAAAAATGAACGCCGTCAGACCAGACGCCCAAATAATTCCTAAGCATCAAACATTAACAGCGTCACCCCTTCCACTTAAACCTGTCAAATCATCAATTAACCATCGATCTTCAATTGAAACCGAGAGCTCCAACATATCGACCGCTCGCAAAAAACCCACGACTCAACCACCAAGCAAAAAAAAAAAGCATCGAGCGGGAAAGCTGCTCTTGTCGAGTTTACCTCGGTGACGAGCGTGCTGTCGTAGTCCCTCGTGTCGTAGTTCCATCCGTGCCTGCACTGGACGATCGGCCAGCTGGGATCGCTGACCGGCGGGGCCGGCAGCCTCCTCGGGAATCTCAGCAGCGAGGTGGGATTGACGGTCGAGCCGTAGGACTCGTCGCCAAAGCCACCACCGTCGAGAGGTAGATCCTCGCGGAGGACGTCGTCGTGGAAGCGGAGGCCGCCGGTGTCGGCGATGTCGGCGAGGCCCGGGACCGTCGTGCCGTTGTCGTAGGCAGAGCCCAGCCAGGACTCGATTATCGCCGTGTAATTGACGTCGTACATGAGGCACTTGGAGTACTCGCGCTTGCCGTCGGATTTGTTGCGGTAGGGCAGAGAGAGGGCCTTGCGGTCCTCGAGGCTCAGGATGCTGCCGGTTATGTTGTCCAGCTCGGGGATGCGGCACCAGTGCTCCGGTGACGCGCTCACGAACACCTGGGGGGAGAAAGTTTTTTTTTTTAGTGCGGTGGTGGGTAGTTTTGTGATAGAGTGGCGGGTTTGAATGTTGAAGTTGGGAGAGTGGGAAATTTTGAGAGGAATTTAATAGTATTGGGAGAGCGAGGAAGTTTATGCAGGTTGGCGGGATGTTTTTGTCTTGTGATTGATCGATAGAGGGAAGTTTATGGACGGAGCGGAGGGACGTTTAAAGGAAAGTTGCTGGTTATCAATAACTTGGATGTTCGGCAGAGTCGATGGTTTCTTTTATTTTTGAAGAATTTATTTATAAGTGTGAATGTAGATTTTGAAGTAGTGATAGACGATTTTAGTGGGTCACTCTAAATTGTCTGTTCGGGTTCTGCATGTTACTACTTAATAACTTTGATGAAATGAAAATAGGTATACTTTTTTTAATACTTTGTTTATTACTAAATTTTATTCATTGATTTTATTGGAAAGAAAAAAAGATACGTAAACTATAGCCATGGAGCACTCTAATAAATGCAAAACTTTTACATTCAATCTTTATTTTCTTTATGGGAAAAAGATGGGATAGTTTTTATTACTTTAAAACAAAGTTTTTTAATCGATTTAAGTACATGCAAGAACGTGTATTCAAACTTCTTAAAGTTAATAAGAGTGTGACGTTTTAAAATGTCATAGAATTTAAATAGTAAGAGTAAGAAAATAGTTTTGTTCATTATACGAGATACTTTTATTTTATGGCGCATTTTCCTAGTTGCTAGAATAAATTCATAAAGTTCGTGACGTTTATACAAATTTGAACATTGTCATACTTAGTCAGGAATAACAAAATGTGTTAAAGTATTTTAACTTATTAGAATTACAGTTTCTGGTACAAAGTATTTTCAAATATCCTTTAGTTTTATGCTACAATGACCAATGTATAATAAACAAACATAATTATTATAGATAAATATTTATTAAGTATTTTTTATGAATAGACCTGTTTTTATGAGTTTGAAGTTAAGAACTTTTTGCATTCAAATTATAAACTTTGTTTTAGAGCTATTTATTTCATTATATTTTATTTAAAATTATAATTTCAGTTAAAGTAAATTCACGCTAACAGTTTCTACTTTTGTATTACTAGATGATTGTTTATATTTATGAGAAGATGAAAATTTTTTGATTAATGAAGTTTTTTATTCATATTTTTATTTTTAATTTTGCAAGTACATTTTCTGCAAACAATAATTTCAAATATGGTTTATAAGAAAAATATTACTTGTTTGAATCTCGAAACCGGCTAAAATTTTGATATATATTTTAAAATAGTAAAAGGTGAAAGAAGCTATAGTTGTACATACGTTATATTAAAACTTTAAGAAAGTTCAAGCTAAACAAGAGCATCCAAAATTTTTGTTTATATTTTTTATTTTATCAAAGCAAGTAAAATTTTTCAATTAGAATGCTTGCATTTTTCGTATGCAGATATTTTTTAAATGTGTTTCCTGAAAGTAACCAAATTTTTTCAAAATATTTTGAATGAATTCGGTTACTAACAGTTTTAACTTTTGTCTCCTTTATGTTTACGATCAAACTCCATTCAGGCGTAAATAAATTTGCAAATAAAAAGAAGTATGGAGAATAGCTACAAAAAACTTTTGTTTACTTTGCATATAATTGAAAAAAAGTTTTCTATCAAAAGCTTTGAATTTAAGCAACGAAAACTGACTGATAAATCATAAACATCAACAGATCTGAATTGAGATTGTTTTTAGCGTATTCTTTTTATAAACTTTAAATTAACATTTTTAATTCTGAAAAAATAAAACGAAAGCATGGCTCAATTAGTAACAACATCTTCCAAAGTTCTTAAAACTCGTCCATCAAACTTTAGCATTCGAAAACACAAGCACCAGCCCCCGTTCCTCTAACGCTCGAAAACCAGCCCAACACAAAGAGCAAAAAGGAAGATAAATAAACAATATCCAACCTGGGAAAAGGCGAGGAAGGCGGCGGGCAGGGTGGCCGGTATGCAGAGCAAATAGTACATGATGTTCTGATAACGGCCCTTCTCCCCGACGTGCAGCAGCACCTCGTCGAAGTCGATCGAGCTCATTGTTTGTTCTTTTGGGTCCTCGGGTGTGTCTCCCTCAGGTGACCGAGCAGCCGGGCACGCTGCGGGCTAAAACTCTGCTGCTGCTGCTGCTGCTGCTGCTGCTACTCGCTCCCGAGTCACACGGCGGCATGTCCTCCTCGGTGCATGCCTCAGGACGCCTCACTTTTTTTTTCTCTCGATTTTTCTCTCTTTCCTTCACGACGATATAACACCAAGCACAATCGCAGCTGATAACGAGTGCCACCTTTTCTCTCTCGGCGAGAAGAGCTGATTTTATTTACGATGCCGAGCTCTCTCTCTCTTGAATAGCTAAATCTCACGAGATATACTCTCCTCTCTCCGTGTGTGCTCAGCGGCTCAGCGGCACAAGGTCTTTATCACGCTTGCACAACACTGTTGCACTTGTATTCGTCGCGCGCGCGCGCGGCTGAACTCTGATGCCGAGAGAAAACAAAAAAAAAAAAAAAAATTGCGAGTCAGTAGGATATATTTGCTTTCCCGACTTCTCGGCGGCACTTAGCTACTCGCTTAGCGCGAGTACTTTATCACTGAGAATTTTTCCGCGATACACGCCAGCGCGTCATTCGGATTTCTCGCGATGCGCGCACTCGGCTCTACGCACTTGCGGGAACGGCGAGAGTCACGTCGCGGCAGATTTGATTGTTTTCTTCGCTCGAGAGGTGAGAGCCCGCGCCGGGTCACATGTTCTCAGCTTCGGCTGGGTTTACCTGTAACAGAGAGATTTGGAGAGTTGAAATTTTGGGTTTTTAGAGAGAGGTTTTTTTTTGAGGAGGTTGGATTTTTTGGGATTGTGCTGATTGTTGAAAGTGACATTTGTGAATGTGATGGTAGTTGTTGATGAAGAACTTGGTTGATTAATAGTGGATGTATTTCTTTCGAAGGAAGAAATTAGCTGTTTTGATTGCTTAGATTATATGTATCGATTAGTCATTATAAAAAAAGTCTAGCTAAAAATTGCGTCAAGTTGACCTAATGAAATTTGTGTTAGTTTTATTTCATTACGTACATCAACAGCTGGTTCCTCAATCAAAATTAGATCAACCAACTGTTCAAGATTGAGTTACCTTTTTCAGATCTTCATTATTCTGAGATTAATTTCTTACGAAATTTCGGGATCTGTTTCAGGCGTTTTTTTGCTAATTGCTTAAGCCTGTTATTACTTTTAATTATCGTTATCGAAAGAGAATCTTAAAATAGCATATATTTACTGTTTGATGTAGCACTCAGATAAAGTGATTATAGATTGACTTTTAAACTAAGGAGGAAACTCTCTCAAAGCAAAACTGTTTTGATTCTCCCAAGATACAAAACAGCGCTCATCTTAAAAAACCCCAATCTCTCATCACACACAACAAATTTCATCACATTCACAAAAAAAACCACGCAATCCATCCACAACTAACCAAACCAGCAGCAAACAATCAACTCCACACCATCGTTCCCACCGCGACGCTAGAGCAGCAAAAAGACACTACGAAGCTAGCACGCGCGCGAGTGAGAGCACGGATACACATAACGTAAGTACCTGACACGGGCGTTTGAATTGACGTTAATCAGTCGTTGCCCGAAAAAACAAGCGCTCTCTGGCCTCTATCATCTTCCTTATGCCCCCTCGGCTCGCGAGCGCTGGCCCAGCGCTATCTATATATATACACGTACATACTTTAGCTGCGCCCCTCAACTCGCTCGTTCGCGCGCCCGCAGCGGTAATAAGCCACAGCGGTCAGGCCTCAGCTTCCGGCGCGCGCGTCTCTGGAAAGAAGAACGACAAGCACGCTCACAAATCTCACTCTCTCTAGACATTCTCATCGTCATTCTCTCGCATATGTACACGATTCGAGCCGCACGTGCGATATCGACGTGAGCGTCAGACTCGCGGAATCCCGGAGAATATTTGTGATAATGTGTGTGTCTCGTGTGTGGATGACGCGAGGAGAAGCGGGTGGCTTTTTTTTTGGGTTGGAATGTGTCTCTATTAGGGGTTTCAGGAGCCGGAAATTATGGACGTGCGAATGCACGCGGGGATGCTTTGTTTGTTGGACGTGTGGACTTATGGTTGTAGGGTACATTGGGGAGGGGCCGTTCGTTTTCGTTAAGAGGGTCTATTTTTGGGGGCAATATTTTGGGTTCGCTTTTTTTTTCGTGGGGTTGCTGCGTGCTAAATTTTTGAATAAAACATTAGTTTTCTTTCGCGATTTTCCGCTTGTGATTTCAGCACCGACTGCAGAGATACTTCGTGATAATTTTCGAGACTTAAGTGTTGTTGAAAGCTTCATGAATATTAACGTGCAAAATTTAATAAATTTGCAAGTTTGAAGAGATAAGCATCGTTAAATAATGTTTGTGTATTTAGAAAAATTCAATTAAATACAGTAAATAAGGGAATTCGATCCAAGGATAAGCAAGGAGCATGGAAATTAAAACAAAGTCCAAGTACGTTCCTACCGAGATTTCAAAACAAATATACCATGCTGCACGAGAACAAACGTCCATGTGCAATGAAAGCATAATCGGCGTTTTGCATGCTACTTTTTCCAGAAGAAAATTAAAACGGCTCTTAATGATAGAAAAAGAAAAACGACTGTGTACACGAAGACGAAGAACAGAAGCGTGTCGATGCAGCGAAACGTACATATCGCTATTGGAGATTTTTGACGTGGAGTTTGTTGATTATATTTTTGTGACGTCAATGTTTTGTCGTTCACAGCAGTTATAGGTGACAAAATTTGTGTCACTGCATAAATATACGCATATGTATGAATGAAAAAGATCGATTTTTCCCGGTTGTTTCTTTTTTCCCGGGAGAAACAGAGTTTGGACGCTGTTGCAATTTAAAAGTACTTGAGTATTTTATGCAAATTATTTGTATTAAATCGAGACAGAAATCATTAGATTGTATGGTTATTTACGTTAATATGAAAAAAAAATATTATTTTAATTTATAAAAATAAGAATGTGATTTGTGAGTAAACAATTATTTAATAGTTTATCGATTATCAGTTATTTATATTTGAGTAAATTCAATATAAAAAAAATGATTTTCTTCAAAGGCTTAAAAAATTGTTTTATAACTTTTCTTTAATTAATCAAAAGTCTTTCTTTCAAATGCCATTTATGAAATCATCTATTAAAATGATTATCAAATCTAGAAAAAACATTAATTATTTTATTGCAACTAATAGTAAATTAGCAAGTTAATTACTTTTATCGATATAACTTGACCTTATAACGTGACATGCATCGCAATTTAAATACTAATTTTACCGAGATTGAATTTTCCATAGAGTAATTTTAAGTCTTATCTTTTTTACCCAATTAACAAGTTATGTCAATATGATGGCTTTAATTTAATGTCTTGTCACATTAATATTAGTCATTACACTTGAATAAGATCTTGAAAAAATTTAATCAATTCAATCGGTAAATGAAATCATACTAGATAAAACATTGCTTTGTGATGAAAAATAACGTGCAAACCGTTTCAAAAAGTGCGTCATTATTTAGAGAATTTTTATTTATTAATAATAAATTTTAAAAAATTAATTATGAAAGACAGTACTACTTAATTGTACTTATAATATTATTACTGAAAAATTTATAATTGATTTGTAAAGATAAGAATCTTAAAACAGTGATTCGTAACTTTGTCACAATATCGTACATATAAGTTTTTATAGAACAATAAACTGTAAACACTGAAAAATGAATAAAACCAAAATCTATCTCAAGTGATTCTTCAATTCTTCAATAAAATAACAATATAAATATTAGAATGTTTATAAAAATTATAAGAAAAGTAAATTATTATGAAGTCGCATTAAAATTATAAAAAATTTTACAAAAAATTTGTGTAAAATACCTCATGCTACCTACCGGCGTAATTCCTAAAATACTTCAGATTTTTGTCAACACAACCACTACAAATCAAATACCTCGGCAATCCTTTAAACCCGCAACCTTCAATTATTAATCCACCCTCACATCCTCCCCAAACAATCCCCAATAAACTTGAAAAAGCTTCTCCCCAGCGACCCAAACGCACCCAGCAAAAAAGAGCCCGACTTTACGACTAAAACCTCAAAAGCACCTTGACCACTTTCAAACTATCCGCAATACACACAAAAACAGAGCAGCAGCCAGTAGCACACCTATACTCACTCTCAAGCTTCTTCAGCCATCCATTAAACTTCCTCTCCGCGCACCGAGCTCTAGACTCCCCCGAACTTACACGTGGCCATCCTCGTTAAAAAAGCTCCCTCGTATCTCTATACTCTCCCAACGAGGCGAAACTACTCCACTCAGCGCGGACGCGCGCGCGCGCGCATGAGAAAGAGAGAGAGAGATGCGTCCGCGGCGCGGAATCTCGCCGGACTAGGCAGGTAGCCGCGTGCTTTTTCGCGCCGCGCGCCAGAGCTCTGGAAGCGCGCGCGCCTGCCTGGAAAACAATGCGCGTGCGGCATGCAAATCCCAACTGCGCGCGCGCGCGCGTTTTTTTTTTTATAAGTACCAAGAGATTTTTTTCTTCACGCGTGAGGAAACGAGAGAGTACACGTGTACCGCTCTGTGTCTCTCTCACTCTCGGTTGTATGTATTGCACAATTGTAGAGGTGGGCACGTGTAGCTGAGAAGCGAGCCAAGCGCGAGAGTGGCTCTTAGTGGTACATGGCAAAGCGTTTAAAATGAATAGCTGAACTTCTGTTTTCGCAGCTCTGATTGGAAAAAAAAGAGGTTTGCTTTTCAAGGTCGGGCATTAATTGGAACGCGATTCTCGGATGGTTTTAGTAGAGGATTTTCATCTGGAGTTTGGTTGGGTAAAATGTTGTAAAATTGAGCCGGATGATTTATTGCGAGTCGGGTGTAAAAAATTCTTTATGGGCTCTTAGCTCGGAGCGGCTTTTCAAATTGGCTGAAAGCGATGCTTGGAAAAACTGATAAAGTTTGCTTTTCGAGCCTTAATTTCCATGTTTATGGAACTGTCTGATCATCGCTTGCGCTAGGATTTATTTTTAACAGGCGCTGGTAACGGTACTTTAATAATGTGGTACTGTTTTTTCATATCAAATTCAAAATTTTAATGATTTTTCCTTCAATAAACTAATACCAACTCTCATTTAGTTTAAATCACTACCTTTACAAGTTTCAAGTTTAAACCTAGCGTGATGCTGAAAGCTACTTAACATTTATAACATTCACGATTTGACCATAAATTCAAAAGCTGCGTGAATTCGCTCGCCCATGCTCAACTATTACCTGATAAAACCGTAAATTTCAAATCCTTACTCCCGCGCACAATGTACCAATCAAAATAAAAACTTTCACTACGACCAATAATTTTCCACGAAAGCCCTTAACAACCTGCACACCGGCCAATTCACGCGCTCGCCAGCAAAGCTTGTAAATTTTCGCTCTCAACAAGCACCAATAAATCCCGGTCCTTGAAAACTCACTGCAATAACCATAACTGCGCCCAGCCGCGCACGATACTCTTTTTCCACGCACAACAATCCCCCCAATAATCATTAAAAAAAAAGTAAAGCACGAGCTTGCGGAGTTCTCTAACCAAGCCGGGATAAACGCCGGAAAATCTCACCTCGACCTGCAGCCCAGTATACGTAGACGCAAAACGAACCGCAGCTGGTATATATGCATACATACACAAAGGCAGGCGCGCGCTCACGCGACAATCATTACAGTGCAGCGTCGACGCGCCGAAAGGAATCGCGAAACGGAAAAAAGCTCGCTTTCGCGTGCGCGATTCCGTGGCGGCTTTTATTCGAAAGCGAAGGAACTGTTGGTGGGAGTCCTGGGGCGATATAATAGATTGGCTGCGGTTTTATCGTGATCTCGTTTATGGATAGACTGACGGAAGCGAGAGAGAGAAGAAAGATTGGAGCGTGAATGCATAGGTGCAAGCTGAAGGATTTTGAGGGATATGCAGAGGTGCGTGTACAAGTGGGTACGGCTCGTGCGATCGATTGTCTATCGTGGAGTATTGGGTCGCTTGGTATGTACTAATGTTGATGATTTGTGGAGTGTTTGGATGTAGGGCATAGTGTGGTTTCTGAAGAAGAAAGGGATCTCGAGTTCTAATTTGATGTTTTGCCTGCTTTTCATAAATCTGGGTTATTTCGTCTCGTGTTATTATTTATTTATGTGAGTCCTTTATTTATTTATTAAACTTTGATTTAAATTTAAATTTCAATTGATTATACAATTCAGAGAATTCTATAATGATTATTTATTTATTTATTAAATGAAAGTCAATAAAACTTTCAAGGATTTTTTTCATTCAAAAATCTATAGTCATAAAAGAACTGTAATTTTCTAGATATTTCTCAAATGCTAAACTTTATAAAATTCGTAACAATGAATTCTGATCGTAACAAAGTTTTACGTCAAATCATATGTCTTACAATACCCGACTGATTCTACTTAAAATTAGCGGAACATTCTATTCTGTGACTGCTATTAAGTTAACCAAGTATTGTGAAAAAAAATAAAAGAATGAAAAATTGAATGCTTGAAACAAACTAATAAACTATTGTAAATTTTTACAGCGCTCAAACATAACATAAATATAAGATTTAAATTAATTCTGACTTTTATTTAAAACTAACCGAACCATAAACAACTTTAATCGCAGCCCGCCTCATATTTATTGTACACTTCCACTAAAATACTCTTGCCATCTAAAATTAAAAATTGCCAACTAAATTAAATTTTTTGAAAGCAAAAAAAAAAACAAGTTAATACGAATAATTCCGCAAAGTTTTATTAGCTCGCGGCAAACAAGTTAGCGAAAAGCGTTCGAAACATTTGAAAAATCACGGGGCATACATTAAAGTTGAAAAATTAGCTCGGCGCGCGCGAGGCCGCGCCGCGGAACTTCGGCACTCAAATAACTTCCGTATAATTTGCTTATTCCGAAAGAGGAAAAAGAATGCAATTAAGGTCGCGTGTCGCCGCGCCGGCCGAATACCCAAGGCTAATTATGCTAAGACGCTGCGGCCTGACATAACCGACAAGACAAAAGCCATGCACAATACAGCCAGCCAGCAAAACATCTCCATCAACCAAACGCAACCTTTGCCTACTTTTCAACGCTCATCTCACTCTCGGTCCACTTTGAGCTGGCGACAGGCAAAATCTCCGCGTCCTGGAGGCATTTCGCTGCTCCTAACGCTACTTTAGAGTCGCGGCGAGTCCCGAGCTGACAGAAAAGAGCGCGATCTTAGACTTCGGCCGCGCACTGTAAACACACTGGCCGGCTGCAGCGAATCTCGGAGCCGGCGTGCGGTTTGCATACGTGTATATGTGTGTGTGTATATACAGTCGACGGTTGCGCCTGCGCGCGCTCTCCTTTAATGCTCCGCGCGCGGCTTGTTTCGTTGAGTTACTTTACTTGCAATTACGTATAGGCGCTGCGGAACGATATAATTCGCGCAGCGCTCAAGCAGTGCCAGACGAGAAATGTTTTCTCGCTGAGAGTTTCGAGGATTAGTTGGATTCTTTCGAAGCGATAAATCGCGTGACGTCAACAGGTGTGTGTGTGTGTGTGTGTGTATGTGTGTATGTGTGTAGATTCGTTGAGGATATATAGGTCACTTGGAGGTCTCAGTGATTGAGAAATCGGAATGGTTTACGGGGTGATAGCGCGTTAGAAGTTGGAATTAGTTGAGGAAAATAGGTGTTAATAGCGATTGGATGTTGAGAGAAAAAACAAATGGTTTTCCTGGATTATGTTTTTATTTATGGGATCTAGGCGAGATTTATTGATTGAATCTAGTAGAATATTGCGAGTTATCTGTTAAGCGTACGTACAATTTTCGATCTGAAGAAAATAATTTACGTCAGAAGATCAATTGCAACTTTTTCTTTCAATGATTTGCATAAATTAATCGATTTTTCAGGCTCATAAATCTTGGGTGAATAAACGTTTTGGTAGCTTGTGAAGATTAATCTTTTAATACTACGCAGTCTTGTTATTATATTATAATTTTAATCGAATTATTTTAATAACAAAATTAGCTTTCGAGTTTGATAGAAACTTCAAGTTCCAGATATATGATAAACTTTGTTTAGAGCTTTGGAATAAATTTCACAACGCGTGTTTTCAACGTGAAAAAATGCAATATCGTTCATAACCCAGCTTAATCAAGAGCAACGAACAATTTTAATTTGCGTCCACAAACAACATTGTTTATAAAAAATTCTTATGCACGAGAAATGCAGTTAAGTATTTTCAAAGCCCAACAAAAGACCGAGCAATGCAAAAATGATTTAAGATAACAAGACAGATCAAAGCTGCCATGGCCTTAGCTTTAAAGTTTTGAAGATTATTTTTCATAGTCAAATATGATTGAGCCAGTCGAGCTGTAGATACAGCATTCGTCGGGAGAAAGAGAGAGAGAGAGAGATAAAGAGAGAGAGAGAGAGAGAGAGAAGAGGTCCGAGCATGGTCAATTTGTTTTAATGCCGCGAGTGATTTTTGAACGCTGGAATTAGGATCGTCGCGATAATTTCCTGATCTAGATTTAATCTCTCGATCGAAGTAAAAAGGAAGTTTATCATTTAGTGTTTAAGCAATAAGCGGCCTTGCTTCAATTGATTACACATGGCCCGAAGCAGCAGCGAGGAACTTCAGTTTAAACAGTTTAGAAAAAGACAATTAAGTCGGGCTAGAGTGACGTCTCATTAAAATCCGAGAGAGCGAAAACGTCAAAGGATATACCCGCACTTCCGCGCTTAATCGTGAGACGATAAATCTTGCACGCGCGCCGCCCGATGTCGGAAAACACTCGGGGCTCCATCTCACTTTTCTTTAATCACTTTCACGGCGGAGCATCGTTATTGTTCCGGGATGAAGAAATTAATCTTTTGCTTTTCTCGCGGAAAATGTACCTGCCGCTGTGGGAAGTTTGATAAACTATACGCTTGTAACTATCGGTTATGTTTGTTTAGCTAGTGGCATTGTTTTTTAATTAATTCGACTCGAAAGCGAAGGAATTTGGAAAATCAAAATTCTGTTAGATTGATAGAATAACAGTTATTCCATATAGTTTATAATAGTTTGAGAAATAACTGGTAAATGCTAACTAAAACTTGTAATTAATCGCTTGCCTATGCTATATTTTTAATAAACCGTTTAATTATAATTCTAATTAAAGAAAGAAACAAAAATAAAACTGGTAGCTATTTAAAAGAAAATGATCACCACAAAAAATCATTCACACACACCTTGAGCATCTAAAATGTATCCTATATGAAAACGCAAAAACAAACAGAGGTAAACCTTATACCAACAAGAACTACATAGCATCTTCAAGGGAAATTTCCTCTCTCTCTTTTTTCTCTCTCTCACTCCTGCGTACACGCGCACGTATATATATACATAGATAGGGCCACTCGGAAGTCGCGCCGCGCGCTGCGGACTCTTCAGCGAATTAATCGAATCAGTGCGCCAAGCTGCATCCGGTCGTCCTTAAAACCGAGCGCGCGCTTATATACATACAGAGCGATTTTTATTTTTACACGCAAGCCCGGAATTCTCCGAGCAAAATTTTTTCACCAATCCCAGTCCTCCTAAATTCCGAGAGGGACGGACTACGCGTTACGCGATGATTGACTTTCGATGGATTCGAAATGGACGGCTAGTATTGGGTTAGCGCTGCTTTACTCGATTTGCGGCGGGCGACATTTTTGGCGCGCTTTATTTTCTTTTTCGACCTTTCGTTTCCGGCTCCGTCGAGATTAATGCAGAAAGCTTTTTTCCTGCGATGCGCTGTCTAACGAGCGCGCGCTTTTATTGGGACGGTTGGCGCAGGCTTGCGGAAACGAGGCTCCCTTTTGAGAAATTTGCGGGACGAAGGATAAAGCGGCAGCTGGCTGATTAAAGTGGCCGTTTTTTTTCTTTATCAAAAGCTTTGGGAGTATCGAGGAAAATATTCGGAGAGATTTTGAAGAATGTTCAATGGCTTTGTTAGAGAAGTTGACGTGGAGTTCGTTATTTACATCGCTACATTAATCGAGTCCTTTGATGGCTTCGGAAAGGTAATGACTTTCGATTTGTGAGCGTGGATGCCTTGAAGCAAAGTTGGAACATGGATTACAAAAAGATTTTTTTATGCAAATTGGCATAAAAATACAATTCGTGTAATATTAAGCATCTGGAGATTAAGTGGAAATTAAATTAAATAAGGATTATACATTTAACAAAAAATATAAATAAATATACAGGTAAACTTTGTCTGTTAGAATTTTTTAATAATTTTCTATGTTAAATCTACATACTTCTTGCTGCCATTTAATTAATACTCAAACCAGATGAAAAATTCATAAAATTAAAAGAAAGCATGCAATTACAAAAGTATCCACAGACTGAGCTCAAAATCTATCTAAACAATTTTCACGCTCAACCAATCCGCAGTACGAAATTCAAAAGATCCAATGTGACTCCCGTCGTCAGTCGTCACTCGTTAATACATCCGCGCGATTTACCGAATCAGACTTGTCGCGTTGTGCTATAGAAAAAGACGAGATTGCCGCGTCGCGCTTCGCTCAGCGCTATATACTCGTACCAATTCAATCGTTTGCTTTTCTCCCCGTCCTCCAAACTTCTCAATTTAAAATTTTCTTATTATTCTTAAACATTCGTACTTTACCTTATCCGCCTGTCAACTTTAAACTTTCCCGCGGCTTCTGGCCTCCTCGTGATGCCCCGATGAACTTCACTCCCAAGCGATTTTTACATCCCCGCCTTAGTCCTCGTCCTGTTAGTCTTCATCTTTCCGCACTTTTTACAGCAGAGCTTACTCGAGCGGCCGATCTTTCTCTCTTTTCACCTATATCCCTCTCTGGTTCGTTAATAATTCCATCAAAACTCGACGTCCGTCCTTGCTTCGAGTCCCGCACAATCGTCGGCAAAAAGCTCGCTCGGCGCTCCCGTGGTCAAGCACATACTGGCAAGCAGCGCCGGCTTATCCGGCGCGCAAAAGTTCCCCGCGAAAAATTCCGATTTCGAAAAGGAATTATTCATCCCCCCCGCCGGCACAAAGCGAGCATCCTCCTCTGACTTTGAAAATTCACTGCGCCCTATCCACTTCCGTGCGTGTGCAGCTACTCGTCGAAGCTCGCGATATCAGAGACAGTGCCGCAAGCTCGAAAGCTCTGCTTTTTTTCCTTTCTGCGGGCTCCTTGCTCGCGCCAAGAAGACCGCACTCCGGAGCTGTATCCCGCGAGCGCGCGCGCCTGCAGAGAGAGAAAGTGTATCTTCTTCCTGTGGGCGCGAGAGCCTGCGCGCACGTATACGTGTATATTTTCCCCCCCGCGCTCGCGCGTTTTTATCCGAGGGGCCGCTGCGCTCTGTCTATCCAGCCGTCTCCCTCTCTGACTCTTTCCCTGGGCCTTCCGTCTTAAAGTCGAGCCTCTCTCTCTCTCTCTCTCTCCTCTCTCTCTCTCTTCCGGGGAACGAAACTATGAGTGGCGGCGGCGGCGGCCCTCTGAGAGAGCTTGGGGCTACTACTGCCTAGGCGGAGTAAGTAGCAGCCTCCATCGCGAACTGTGATACTGAACACACGGGCAGAGAGCGAAAGAGAGAGAGAGAGAGAGAGAGAGAGAAAGAGTATGAGGGGGGCATATCCTATCCCGTCCTCCTATCTATCATTTTGAATCCCCCTCCGCGCTAGCGAGCGAGCGAGCGAGCGCGCGAGCTTAAAACCTCTCCGATCAAACGCGCTCTCTCTCTCTCGCTCGCTCTCTTTCTCTCTGTACCTATAACTCTCTCGCTCTTTCGTAGTAACCTATAGAGATGCGCGCTCGCTCTCCCTCTTTCCTCGAGGCCCTCATCAGCGCGTCATACGGTCACTCGTCGACTATTAATATAAAAGGGGGTTCCTCGACACTACGCGCGGTAATTGTACCCTACCGTACACTCCTATCTCTCTCTCGCTCTCTCACTTTGTGCTAGCTCGTTCGCCGATTTAGATTTTTCTCTTCGGCACTGCTACTATACTACTACTTAAAACAGAGGGAGAGAGAGAGAGAGTCGGAGGATAAGGATAAGGTCGGCTTCCGCTCCGAGAGACTTGGGCTCTCGAGCGTGCGGGTATATATAGGTAACGCGGATTACTGCCTCTATGGAGGAAGTTAAACGAGCGCGCGAGCGCAAATGTATGTACGTACGGTGCGTGTACACTGCCGAGAGTCGGATATATACGTATGTGTATACACCGCACGCGCTCGCGCTGCTTCCAAGGGCGACTCGCGCGAAATTATGGAAATTTTCTTCCTCGAACTTTAGGGCGGCCGCCGATTAGCTGACGGCCGCTCTTCGCGATATATACCGCTTGCTGGATGTGTATGTGACGCTGAAATGTTTCTTTTTATTCGAGTACTATTTTCGATTCGGTTGGAAAAAACTTTTGCGTTGTTGAGGTATTGGAGCACTGTGCAACAAGTGAGCAGCGAGTCGAGATTTATGATAAGTTTCGTAAGTGCTCATAAGCATATTCGGAATGCTATTGATGATAAATCTTCGTATTAATAATCGCGGTATCTCAATCTTTATGTATGGCCGGGGAACTTGAGCTACTGCGCTCGGCTCTTTTGAATAGGTTTAATCTAGAGGATAAGGCTCGAGTATTGGGATTAGTATTATTAATAAATCTTTAAAATTTAACCTGGATGATTACGAAAAAAAAGCTGTTATTCATCGTAGATAACTTGGACGTGCTGCACTTATTTCGGAACTATATTTGTATATAATTTTTAAAAGCTCTTGAGAAAGTAAGATAATAAAACGTTAACCAGTGCTCGTTTCGTCAAAATTAGAAATTCATTTTGAAATCCACTCTATTATTTTGATATTATGAAAATTTTATATGAAAAAAGTAGTAATGGCTCGTAAAGCATACGGGAACATCATCTAAAAGTTTCAGTTGCACGCACAATACTTACATTACTGCAGTAGTTAAAGTCGAGGTCGCTGAATTTTCATGGGTCAGATGCTAACAAAGTGCGGACTTTAATATCGAAAGATTCATGTTGCAAGCTGTATATTTTCAGGGTTTTCTAAAAATGTCACAGAAAAATACATAGTTTTTATCAAAAAATGTTATTATATTGATTGAAAAAATAATGTTTTTATGCACCCATTATTTCAGTTGTTAATTGTTTTGATTAATTAATGTTAAATAACACTAGTAAAAAATATATTTTTTATTGTTAAATTATTTAAAAACAAAATCAAAATTAGTGCCTCAGGTTATAGACAAATTTATTGTCAGCCAGTTTTAAACTAACTTTAGGATTGTGAATAAATCAAATTAGAAGCGACAAAATTTCTGCACAAATAAAAACTAAAAACAACAGTATAGATTTTTTACCGTTTTTTCTACACTTTAAATTCAGTTTCAATAACAATGGATGTTTTATGAAAAGAACATATTTTAATTTAATTATAACTAATAAGAAATATTTTCAATAGAATTAAAATAACACTGTGATATTCATATTTTTTACTTTTGCCAGATAATAATATGAAAAAATATTAAAATTGTATTAATTCACTGGCACTTGCAATCTCAGAAATTACGTGATTGAAGTAAATTTGCCTGTCAGATACACTTTACCTATTATAAGAAAAAAAGTCTTATGACGATTCAATATTTTTTTTTTAAGTTTTTTAGATTAATGAAAATATCTTAAATTTAAATATTTAATTAAATAATTGAAAATGTGTTATAAAAAAAGTTTCATTGTAGAATTTGGATTTATTTATTCAAATGTCAGAATAAATATTAAATTCTTGATTATATTAATTAATTAAAAGCATACAATGAAATTTGTTTTTTTTTTAAATTGATATTGCACAACCTTACGTATATAATAATCACATTTTTAAATATTAATGTTGAAAAAAAACTGCATTCTACAGGAAGTATTATACCAACTGCATTTTCAACTACATTTCTGCAGTCATTTTTCGGCATTTATAAAGATTTGAATGTTCACGGGCCTTACCTTACACAACAGACCAGCTATTTCACCTAAAAGTCTTTATTGCAATAAAGAATTCTGCTAATCTCCCACTTGGTAAAACTGCAAAAACAACAAAGTATCTCCTAAAAAACACCCTGAAACAAAAAACCAGAAAACTCCAATAATTAAAATGAAAAAAGCCCAACTCGTTCAACTCACCCAAAGCTCCAGCCTGCAAGAAAAGCGCGCTCGTATATCGAAGAAGCGCGGCGACATGCGCACCTATATAAGAAGCCCGGCAGCGTCTCGGCTCCTCGCACCGGCGAAGATGAGACTCGTTCTTCTACTGATCGATCAGCGAGCGCGATATTGCAGCGTGCACGGACTGCTGACTCTCTCGCTCTCTCAGGAGGGCAGGTGGGGGAGGGCCTCGTCTAAAGAGCTTGCAGATTAATTACACACACCCCACCGGTCAACTTAGTAATCCGAACTTTATTGCATTTCAGGCGGCTCGCAAGCTCTATTTCCATAGTTTTAACTATAGATTTTGTTTTTCCCCCGGGGCGGCTCTGTTTACTCGATCAACACGGCGTAGATCAGAGCCTGGCCCCCGGAGGACGAGAGAACAAAGGAGAGCACGCGTATTTTGGCTTTCGACTGGCAGCGGGAACAACATCGTTCGAGAAACGCCAAACGCGGCGTCGGGTTATTAGGGGCGAGCTTTGCGAGCGAGAGACGGTCAAGGTAACTCTTCCGGCATGTATTGTTTATTGGGCGCTGCTACGTGTGCGCGCGCGGGGATCTTTTTGAAACATTGTTGCTCGGCTGTTTGGATTTGAGAAAATCCAGACGAGAGTTAACGCGCGAGTTGTTGTTTGTGATTTATTGCACCGAAAATAACTGTCTTAAATTGGGTGGCTGTGGTTTGGATAAGAACACTGGTGAAATTTGTTTTTTGTAGTGGAGGAATAAGGGGTTTTAGAAAAAATTAAGAATGGATTAGTTTATGAAACAAAATTTAGAACGTTTTGTTTTTCTTAAGCAATATTGTTTGAAACAGATGTAGCCGCGCGAATCGCGAAAAAGCTCGCGAGGAAACTGTCGTATCTCTCTAAGTCGTGGATTTAACGAAAATGGATGGCGTCGACGATTCAGCGTGCTAATTTTTGTTGTGTGCATTGCGGTATTCAGAGAACACGCTTTTTCTCCTTTTTCTAGATAAAGTGGGTAAAAATTAAAAAATTTTGAAATATTAACAATTTAAATGAATGTTTGTTCAAAAATTAAAAGAAACTTAAATTTGATTTGAAACGATGATTAGTCCTCGGCTCACTAGTATAACACTTAAACTTAAAGCAAGCATGCTTCAGCTAAAACAAAAATTAAAATTAACCAACTTTATATTTTTTACGTTTCAAGATTTTGATTACAAGATTAAAGTATCTATTTTTTAAATCAGAGTTGCAAAAAATCTTGACATTTAAGGAGTTATGAAAAAAGTTTTAATTTTGCCCTATAAAAAGCTCGAAACATTATATTCACTAAAACACTTCCATCTATATACAATACACGTATAAAATAAATATACATTATTTAATTATTTCTGGCTTGTTATACTCATAATCCGGTTGTAATAAAAAATTATTTTCTTTTAACAAGTTTGCTAGAGTTAAAAGTTATCTTTTTTGTTTATGGATTAGTATTAAAAACTTTTACTTATTTCGTTTTGGTTAAATGTGTATTAGAGATATAGCTTTTTGTAGATAGTAATTCAGAAATTTTATGACGCAGTGATGCAATTGAATGTTTGTCATGCTTTTTTAATTCCATTTTCGTCTTTTATGTCAACAAACTTCTATCAACTGCATCGAATTCACTAGAATAAACATTTTATTGATAAACAAATAACTTCTATATGAACAAAACTTGAATATTGAGAAATCAATAAATCTGTAATAGTCTAGGTGAAATTTTCGAATAAATCGTCAAAAACTTTATATTGGAAAGAATTTTCCTCGGATTTTTGTTCGAATTTTGAACTAAAAAATTTTGAAACATTAATAACACTTAGTGTTTTTTATGTCTGTTTATTTTTTAACAAAAATTTTTATTTATTAAATTAATTTTTCAACGCATGTAATGTCATTTATTAATTAGTAAAACATAAATGATTTAAATTAAAATATGATTTTGTGTTGATGGAAATTATATACATATATATATGTCAATTATAAACCATGAACAAATTGTTATTAAAAATTACTAAAATTTTGATATCAAATTTATTAACAGTGCAAAAATATGAACTTTTCAATAGAATTCGGAAAATTTGTCTATAATGGTTATGTTATTTTACATTTTTATGAAGGGTAAAATATAGCTAAGATTACTTTCTGGATGTTTTTACTTTCTACAATGTTTTAATTCTTGAATTTTCTAGCAATTTATAAATTAAATTTAAATTTCTAGCTGATATCTTCCACGCTTAATTAAGGTTCCCATGAAATTATAGCTTATTTGGTCAAGTTATTCCAGAGAAATTCCGTCCAGTGAATTCATATGCAAAAATCAAAGCGAGGATTTAGTTGGATATTAAAGACTTACGAATGAAGATATATGAGTCTAAGGGGCTTAAAATGTTAGCATTTGTATGTCCTTATAGTGGAGATAATTATTTTTGACGTCCACAAAATTAAAAAATTATTTCTTTAATTATGTAAAAATTTGTTTTCTAACATTTAACGTCGGTTTGTTCCAATATTATTTAAATCGATAAAAATGATTCATTTGTAATTCTAAATTTAATAATCGATATTATTAGTTTAATGTATTTGAAATTCATCGAGCTAACCACCCAAAGAGTGTATGGCTGAGGGTTAACAGATCTTAATAAAATTTTAGAAATTTTTTCAATTATTCATTCTAAAAACGGCAAATTGAAAGTTGCTTTTTATAATATTTTAGTTATTTAAAATCTATTAAAGAAATTTCTACACTGAATTCACACCTTCAATAAAAGTTCTTTTTCATATTTTCTATAAAACAAGACCTCAAACATCCATAACTTGAGTTTTTCGAAGCTTCAGATTTAACGACTGCGGCTTTGCATATTTTTTTGGTACCTTTAAACATATTCCAAAATTGCATAAAGATCTGTAAATATTTTTTTAAACCATGCGGACTAGAAAATTTAGTTTTGTCAATATATAACTATTATTTCAGTTTTTTTATGGTTAATGTCCTTCAAGTTTACAGAGATCGAGACGCGATTATGGGATAAGCATGAACGGCTCATTATAAATTCATAAGCTTCAAAGAAATTTTCAATCTATCTTATCTTCGCAAATACAGACGCCATCTGCAGTGTAGCTTCTGTCAATTTATTTCTTAAAGGCCTCGTCAGCAAAACAGCAATCAACATTACCCACTACCAATATTTCATTCCTACACCCCCTCTGAATTTAATAGATCAAATAATAGGGGAAACTGAAGTCATCAATATTTTAAATTACTGAATAAAACCACTTATACACTTGAAATGAAAAATACAAATTAATTTTCAAAAATATTAAATTATTGCTAACGTTAACTCATATACGAGTACACTATCTATGTATAGAGTACACTCTGTGATTTACGAGCGAATAAAGTGAAATTCTACTTTACTTACTATAGTTCACTTCAAATTTCGCTATCATAATATATGCGGTAGCCATCACGTGATAATAATGGTCCATGATAAAGAAGAACTCTGTAGTACACTTATATATCATTCGTAGTTATCGACTTATGTGGTATCGACTTACATGATAATAATGCTTGATGATAAAGAAGAACTCTGTAGTACACTTTTTATCGTTCGTACTTATCGACTTATGTGGTATATACCTAAATATATTATACCGATAGTTCTAAGGGCAAAATTCAGATGTCGAAGACAGACAGATGGCATCATAAAAAGTTACTATACTATAAATTTTGAACAATTTTGAACATATAGTCTAGATATGGTATAGATTTTTACGATGATTTTTACATCTGCGGTTAATTGTTCTGAATTATTATTTAATTTATTATTATTTAATTAGTTTTATGTGGAAGAACGCATGGATCCCGATGACAGTATTTTTTTTATCAATCAATCATAGATTTTTTTAATTTATGAGTACGATGATTATATATCTCATTCAAAAATACCTTTTATAAAAAAATACAAATATAACTTTTATTTTATTACATAAAAATGTTGTACTAGTTTATATAATTTTTAGAAAATTCTGAACTCAATTTTTATCGATCAAGTTTATTAAGTTTATTTAGTTTAAGTATATTAGAAAGTGTTTAGAAAGTTACCTAGGGTGACATTTACGAATGAAAAGAAATTTAAAAAAATATAAAAGAACTTTTTTTATATGACAGAAAAATATTTACTTAGAACTAGTCTTAAAGTAAAGTTTTAATAGTGCAATATTGAATGCATATGACATTATTCAAAATATTTTTTTAAAGATCAATTCAACAAAATGTTTATAAATGTTTCTTAGCTTAATCCGCTAAAGGATAACAAACTTTACCGTAAAGAGTTGAAATTTTGTTACTTTTAGGTACCTAATTAGTATTTAATATAACAAATACTTACACATCTCATAATTTATGTAACGAAAAATAACAAATATTTGTTTTTATAATGTATAATTTAGTTGTTTTTTAAATATATAATTTATTTTACTTTTTATTTCACTTTTAGAAAATGTATTTAAAAATCTAAAACAATTCAAATGTAATTTGTACGTAAGTTAACTACAGCTACAAATGTCGGAGAACTATATATGCAACACCACACTTGCTTTACCACATGCACTCAAACGCAATATAAGCTACACGTTTTCTACAATCATTTTTAAATCCTGTGGTTGAAACGTTTGTGTCTCAACCACATTATCTCAAATTATGTTTTTATAGACATTTTTAAAAATTGAAGTTTTTACCATTAGAAAGCTTTCAGGAACCAAAACTTACCATTTCTCATCTGTCCACCCAAAAAATTCTAAAAATTAATTATAAAGTGTGCTAAAAAAAAGTGTGCTTCAAAGGTATAAGTAAACAAATTTCAAAAACATTATAATTATTTACTATTTATTAACAAAATCATTCGGCCGCTACACGTCTGAAGGTTAAGATACCCCGGGTGACATTTATGAGTGGAAACAAATAAAAAATATCAATGAACCTTTTTTCTCAGCCAATGATTAACAGTAAAATATGCATTAATTTTTACATTCGATATGTTTACATTTAAATTTACACTTTTTCTTTATAGAAAGTTATTTTAATTAGCTGCTCAATCAATAAAGCTCTGCTAATTATAAAAGCTCTTTTTACATTCTCTATTTGTCAAGTGTGATATAAGAATACATTCTTCACATGAGAATATACGTTCCTTATACGCTGACAGCTGATGTAGCTGCAATAATGCAGCGCTGCTTACCTTTGAGGAAATCACTGAACTGCGCGCGTCGGCCGCCAACTGACGCAAAAAGTTTAAAGGCACTCGAAGATTGAGTTTATAAAAGGAAATGAAAATTACTCGCCGCGAGCATCCTTATTTAGCAGCATTTAAATGACGCTGTTATTACGTAATTAATGCCGCGAGGAAGCTAATTTTAGCTAAATATTTTCAGGCTCGCTTAGGTATATACTATAATAAAGGGAAGTACGGGTAATGTGGTTGACTCCGGAGAAAAGTACGGCCACCTGTGACGCGCAGCAGTTTTATTGCCACTACTACTATATTTGTTTCCTGTGTTTAACCGAATAAAGATGTAGCAGCGCAGAAGTATAATCTTAAAATTCACCATGAAAAACAGATGCTGCTTAATTTGTACGGGTCTGGTTCTCGTTCTGTAAAATTTTTCTTACTTTATTGCCAATTGAAGTTTCTTTCAGTTTCTGTATTTTAATTATCTGAAAAAAGAATTTAGTAGAACTAACAAACTTTTTTATGTAACGGAGTAGAGGCATGTACTTTAAATGAATTTTTAGTCGGAGTACGGGTAAGACGAATTTAAAAATGTTCAAACATTTTTAAATGGATAAAAAAGTTTAGTAACATTAATTCATCTAATTATAAGTAAATTTATGAGATGATTATATAATTATATTCGTTTTAAAAATAGCGGTTTATATGCTCCTCTTCTTATATACATCAAGTTCTGGCGTCAAATTCAACTTTTCTAATCTGCAAATAATTATTATGATTAAAAATCTGTAAATAAAATTTCACATAATATAATTTGTGCAATATTGTATATTATCATATGTATTCTACATATTGAGAACGTCTGTTGAGTTTTGCCCTTAAACTTCAAAACATCTTAGAAATATCTTTTTTAATGCTTATGTCGTGTTACTACCATTTTATTATCGTTATACTAGTGTTTAATTATCGTTTTGTAGCAAGCATGTTTTCAAAATAATATGGCTTTCTTTAATTAAAGAAACAAAGCTGTTCAAAACACCTTGAATTTTAATTTTTTTAGAAAAATAATATAAGCAGTAAATGCTATAACGCTGAGAAATCTAATAAATTAAAAAAATTACCAGTCAAAAATTTTTATTTTAAAAAACTCTTTGCTTTACTACTGCCACAAAACTTTTTAAGCAAGAAAACAAATCTTCACTCTAGCCCAACGTCCCTCACAAAAACCACAACCTCCTTTATCTGTTAGCAATGAAGGCCGAAAAGCAGCCCCGCCGCACAAAAAAGCTACACTGTATTCACCTACCTCCTTCTTCGAAAAAAAAGGCAAGCCACAGCGGCCAAATAGAAGCCAGTCTCTCGAAAAGAAATTGCCGGCGTGCAGATAGCGAGGCACGTGTTTCGGCACGCGCCTAATTGGCTCGCGCGCGCGCGTGTAGGGGCAGATGGCGGCGCGTCGTGATTGCAGCTGCCCAAGCGCCCCAGAGAGACGTTGCACCTGCCGAGCGGGATTCACGGAATCAGTGCCGCAGGTCCAGCGCGAGCGGCAGCTTGAGCATCGAAAGGAGAGAGATCGCGAGCAAGTTTTTTTTTTATTGGAGAGGAGGGGGAGACCTTGGAGAGAGCCGGCGGGACCTGCAGCGTGTTATTACGGAGTTGATGGCTTGATCGGTCTGTATGTTGGAAAGGCGAGCAACGGGCAGTTTGACTGTGTGGGTTATGAGAGGCGAGGAGAGCGATCTGGGAAATTGAAACGGAATGCATAGATAGTGCTAAGATGGATGGAAAATGTAAAGGAAGAAAGTATGGGTGATCGAGGATTAATCGTGAGTTTGATTGGATGTGCCGCGAGCGGGTGTTTAGGTTTTTTCTATGTTAAAGAAGTTAGGTGAATTGCGGCCGTTTAGAGGATCGGGTTATTCTGTTTATGAGCCATGGGGGTTTACGGTATGAAGAAATGCATTTTCATGGAATATCATTAGAAAATTTAAAGTATTTGTAAAATTAAATGATTAGAAAATTTTTATAGTAATGATAAGAAGTGCAATAATTAAATAACTGTTTGTTTGAATATTTTCATTTTTTCAGTATTTTCTTAAATAAAGTTAGCTTTTCTTAAGATTATATATTTTTAAATTTTATAAAAATTTTATTTTTATATAAAAATTAAAAGTATTTTTGGATGAATATTAAGAAGGGAGCTAATGAAGTATTTGAATTTATTTATTTCCTTTTCAAATACTCTATATGTACTAAAATAAGTTTATACTGTTCAATTTTATAAAGTTTATTTCAAAACTTTCCGCAAATAATACTTAAGATAATCATTTCTTAATTGCGTTTTGTCCTGTAAATTAAAAATTTTACAAAAACAGTTGTTGAAAATGTTTCCTTTTATAAAAGCTGTATAACTATGTAAAACAATGTTAAGATATCGAATTTATTAAAAAATCATTGTCAAGTGTATTAAGTTAAACAATATAGCTCTATAAAAACTGCATTTTTTAAAATTTTTCTGAATTATAATAAAAATGATATTTACTGTTATTTTCATAGAGCATTTTATATGAAAAGTGCATATCTCGAATTTCCACTTTTGGCTAAAATCACTTTTTGGGTTTTAAAAATTTGATGTTTTAATTTTTAAATATTTCTCAATAGAAACAAAATTATCGCTAAATAACTAAATAACAACTCGGTAATTCTATCAGTTATATATAAATAAAAGAGAGGTTCTTGAACGCCCGAAATGTTGCTGAATCAATCTAAAAAAAAAACTATTTAACTAACTATTTTTTGGGAAGCCGTACAAGTATATTTGTAGTACCCATGGGCGTACGAACGTTATTTGATCTTTTAAAAAAGTTTTTAATATCTTTTTTTTAATAAAACTCAGTTCAAATTAAAAAATAGTAATGAATAATCAACAAGAAATAAAATTCTCCATTACTTCTACTTCATTTCACCACAAAATGTTTACCAACGCTCTACAATTACCAACCAACCCCCGTACAAAGCATCCTCATTTAACCATCAAATGATTCGCACCGAACCCCCGAAATATCGCTTCCCCGATGTAAAAACGAAAACTTCATCGATGTGAAATCGCAAGCAGCTTATACATATACAAATGCAGGACGAAAAGGAGAGAGGGCATAATTAATCCCGGCAATCTGCCAACTCACACGCTGCAGTCGTAGTAAGCTGCTGCTTTATAGAGCGCCGCTGAAAGTTTGCGCGGTCGCAAATGTGCAGAGCTCGCAGAGAGGAGAGAGAAAGAGAAAGGGACCTGACAGGTGGCGCTCGAAATGGGCACTGCTAAAATCCGGGCTCTCCAAATCGAGCTAACAACCTGTCAAATGTCTGATGCTTGATTTTTTTTGTTTTTTTTTTCTCTCTGCCCTGTGCTTTGTGACGGGAATGGGTGGGACGCTTTGTTAAAAGCTTTTGTAAAGCGTCGAGAGTTTTCGTTGTTTTTTAGAGTTTAAAGTTGTTACTTAGATTTTTTTTTCAATTATTCTGAGTTTATTTAATGGGTTAGTTTGAAGGAGAAAAAAGATTGGTGAATCTAAATATTTAGTATGCTTTTTACTTACAATTTGTTCATGAAAAAAATCTTTGGATCGTTTTTTTTTAAGGTAAAACTTAACATCAAACTGTAATTTATGCTAATGGTCAGTCTGCGTATTTTCTGTATTTACATATCCATCCCTGGATGTTATACTTCAAAGGCGGTCTTTTGCTCAGACCTTTTTTCCACGTGATAGCTTACGTGACTATCATTACACTGCATAAGCGTGGATGTAGGTTCTGAATAGAAACTTGCGAGCCCCAATCACCATTATTTCTTTTTTCTGCACATTATATCTGCATTAATAATGCCAATTTTTTTCAGAATACTAAATTATTTTTTACAATTTATTGCAACATATAAATAACAACTTTCATAGTCATATTACTTTTCTAGAGAGGGAAACTAAAGAATGTCTTAGGACGTATGAAAATTGTCGACAAATGTGTATACTATTTTTCATCATACTCGAGTTTAAAATACGATTCTCATGTTTTTGAGCCGGAAGCGAAAGTGTTACTTTCAGTCACGGTATGGTGAATTTAATTTAAAGGTATTACTATTATAACTGTGTGTACGTTAACTCCTTAACCGCCAAGGTATTTATTAACTTTTTGTGCCAAAACTGTTAGCCGCAAATACTATTCATAATTATACAAAACTGGTGTATTTATGGGTTTTCGAGGTTGATTTCAAGATATTCATTTTCAATTTTTTTTTTTCACAAAAAATTTGTCACGTTCTCTCATGTTATTGCAAAGAATATTTCTCAAATCTGAGTACTACATTTTTCGAGTACTATAGGAATCCCAATAACTATTGCATACCAAGTTTGATCAAAATCTATGGAGAATCATCAAAGTTAATTCAATTTGTACATTAATATATTATCCACTGCCAGTTTTCGTACGATTTTTTTTTTACATAAATGATCCACTGGCAAATTTTTGAAATTTTATTATGAATAATATCTAAGCTAATATAAAAACCGATATTCCCGATAGTCATAATGCAGTGGATTACTTTTTCCACAATTTTGAATTTTATATCGCATCTTTTTAGTATTTCATAGTTTACATAAAATATTAAAGAGTCACATGAAAATATTCTCTTAAAATAATAAATTCAATATAACATATTTACTTTTAGGTTCTTATAATTACCCATAACGACGAAGACTATATTGTCTTAAGCATTAACTTTAAAAAGTAGCTATGACTCTCGTTTTATATGTTTAAATATATGATAATTCAGATGAAGTAACAAATTAATTATTCTCGATTTGAAATAACTATATAAATAATTAAACAGATGAATAATTCATATATACATATTCAAATGCATAAACGAATTTGATTAGGCAGGTTTGATCAAATACATTAATTCTGACTTTATTCCATAAATAATGCACATTAAATATCAATTTTATATTCCTCACAACGGCCGTACATCATAATATTCCCGAATAATTGTTCACTTAAAAAAAACCAAATCGACTCACCTTAAAATATTAAAACTAATCCACGTCTCCCGCTGAAAATAATCAATAAACAGTCGCTCCTCGGAGCACAATTACTCTGTTTCCGCTGACAAATATTGATAGTCATCCGAGGAATATAATAACGTAATACCGAGCCCAGCCGCGTAATAAGAAGCGAAAGAGACCAAGGCTTTGTCTTTTTGGCGAACTATCGCGCGCTCGCTGCAACGACGCGCCGAGGGACAAAGGCAAAGGCGCCGGATAAAAAGGGAAGAGAGGAGGGATCGCAAGCTCACTGGGATCGCGCTGGGGGATGAAAGAAAATGCGATTTCGCGATGAGAGAATAATGCCGAATTTAATATGGCGCCTCGGGGGGCTCGTTTAATCATTTAATCGAGTCGCTTCGTCGCCGACGACGACGTCTCACCTTGATGAAAGCTCGCGAGCTGGAAAGTCCCGCTCTCTGAGCAATTACTTAAAAATCCAGTTCTCTCCTCTCTCTTCCTCTCTTTCTGTACGTTGCGCTTCCTCTCGATTCCTCCCTTAATCTACAGTCTCGTTTCGCCTTTTCCGAGAGGCTATACGTATATAGAAAGTAGAGCTAGCCGTTTATACTTTGCACCGCCTCGCTTCTATTTTCTCCGTGCAGTGCGAGTTCTTTTTTCTTCCTTTTTGTCGGTTTGTTTGTGGGCTTATACCTGGCCGCCCTTTTCGCTTTGACGGCTCAGAGAATATGGATAGAGTATAAATGCCGGGGTACGGAAATATGCTTGATTTATGAAATTTGTTTTTCGTTTTTTATCGGTTTTTTTTTATGTTACAGCGAGGAAAAGCAAATGCTAATCCGGAAAAATGTCATTCGTTTTAAGTTGTTTTAATAAAAACTGAATATGCGATTATAAGTGAAAGATTGACAAATTTAAAGTTATGTGAAATTCTTGCAAAAAATTGATTGAACAAAAGTGCGAGCTTTTTCAATTTATTCCTTTATTTTTGCACATTTAATAAAGCAACTGATTGCGAAATCTACCTTCTCATTTTACTCATCATGAATACATATTAAAGCACTATTTTAAAAAAAACGTGTCTCCTCTCAATTTATGCCACAGACATCATAAAAGCAACACACCCTCGCACATCCCTGCCGTGTTGCGTCAGTCCCTCCTTATGACTTTCTCCTCCACCCTTCCGGCGACTTAATTCCTTCAGTTTTTCAATATTCCCGGCAAAAAGTTAGAAACTCCAGGGTGCGCGCAGCAAAACTCCCGCCGCATATACACAGCCGCCGTCGGCGCGATATACAGAGCATCGGCGGTAATATTCAAATACAAGAACCGGACCGCGCGCCGCGCGCTCGTCGGGGTTGAAGCTTGAGAGCAACGCAAACACACAGAGCCAGTGGCGCAGCTCTTCGGGACTTACGGATCAATGTGGAGGGTGAGCTGCTCAGAGCCTTCGTAATGAAAGAGTCTAAGTGTATAAACATCCATTTCGACGTGGGCACATTTTCTCGCGGCTGTTTGATTAGAAGGACGAATTTTGCACACCCGCTACCCTCGGCCGGCGAGCTTTTCGCTGGGCGGGAAAAAGTTTTTCATCCTGGGAACGCTAAACCTCAAGGGTTGGCGGTGGACGTATTTTCGTTTGCTATTTCGGGATGTTTGTCTTTTTATAATTAGGGTGGGACAGACGCTTGGTTTGTTTGGTGTAATAGGCGGAGTGTTTCGGGGAAGTATCAATTCGGTTCGACTGATGCGATTAATGATGCTTTTATGTAATTAAGCAAATAGTAATGGCCGCAGTGCCGATGATGTCGTTTTAGGTAATGCGGATTGATTAAACTTTATTTCTGTGAGGTAAAAGGTGTTATTGAATAGTTGAATTTTATTGCGTTGTTTTTGTGATTTAAGCCTTTTTCGAAGAAAGCTATGTATTCTATAAATACATGTGTCTATTCTATTAATCCTTCTTGGTAAAGTCAGTGTAACCGAATATCCATCAGATTCTGCGAACGGAATTCGTAAGAATATATTAATACTGTTAAAAAAATTAATTTGAGCATACGACGAAAAAAATAATAAAAAATATATAAAGTCACCTGAATTAATTAATTAAATGGTTTCAGTGAGTAACAAATTTACGTTTCTAGGAGTATTATTAATTTTATCCGAGTTTACAAGGGCTATTTCAAACATTTTCAGAAATGAATGCACTTACCTCGGCGCCCTCTCGTCAGACAGATCTTATCAAAATTAATTAATTCAGGAAATCTTCAAAGAGCACAGCAGCGCCTGGAATAACCATTTTGAGTTAGTAACCTTTTGCCAACTTTCGTCATTGACGATACAAAACGCGCTCCTTGCAAGAGAGATAGAGACTTTGCGCGCGTAATCGTGATTACACACTCGCCAACGTAGTCAAATTAATAAAAATTAAATCTTTTAATTAAAACTTGTAAGGGCGAATGCTAAAAATAATAACGCGGCATGTATAAAATTTAATGAAATCCGCGAGATAAGCCAATTATCGCCGCGTGTATACTTCGCGGAAGCTTCTCCCATTGTGGACCAGTTTATGGCCCCTGTACGCTGAACGTAACGGCCGATCCCATTATGCGGCAAGTATCTTTTCATTCGAGCTTTTTTTTTCCACCCGTGCTCGTCCGATGGAACAAAAGCAGACCGTACGATTCTCGCGAAAATTAGTGTTAAATAATGTAAAATTCTTGCGTCGGAGAGTCCTCGGCTGTGGTCACTGCGTTTTTTTCCAGCCTCTGCAATCCCAACAGCGACTGACCTACCGAGGAAAAGCTTTTTTACATAACGCGATCGCGGACGCGTGTATATTTAAGCGCTTTTATTTTCCACCGGCGCCGGAGTGCACAAAGCCTTTGATATCTCGACAAGTTTAAGCTTCGCAACAAAGTAAAAGACCAACGCGCGCTCGCATTCGCCAGTTCTGCCTGGACTACTCTGCGTAATCACGACTTCACATCGCGCTGGTCACTCTTTTCCCAGCTTTAACTACTCTCCCCGGGCTTTTCCTGTTTGCGAGATAATTATAACGTTAAACGACGAGCAGGAAAAAAAAAGGTAGGACGATCCTTTCATTCAGCTCCTTTCTCCCTTCTATAGCTCACGGCCTCTCGCTTGTCTACTCCGTGTCGCGGAAAAACGGCTGGCAGGGTGGCAGATAATCCCGCGTCTTGCGCTCCCGAGTCGCCGTAAAAACGCGGCCACTATGATTTTACGATGTTCGTCACGAAATCGGGCGCGCGTATATGCGAACCTCTTTATTATTCCGAGCCGGAGGAGAGCGAGCAGCGACGAGTAATAACGTTCTTTATGTCCCGACACGTGTTCCCGCGAGGCCACTTCCTACTCGCCGCTCTTTTTTCTCTCTCCCCTTGCCTTCTTCTCGCGACAATTAGCCAGGGGAATTACCATTCGCTCCGAGCGATTTCACGGAATTTCGCTCTCCTTTTTGCGCCGAAGCGCCCCAACAGCCGCTCTCCGCCTAATCTGTCTCATTTGTCCCGCGCTTATGAATGGAGGGAAGCGTACGTTTGAGAAAACGTATGTCTGGGATATGAGGAAGGGTGTGAGCGTTCGGCTTTGCGATCTCGTTTGGTGAGATTCGAGACAATGGCTGCTGTTGGACGTTTAAGAAGGATGTATTATACGTTTTTCGATATGTAATTTGGAAATTTGAATTCAAATTTATTGAACTTCTGGCTGACTTTTTTATGGGGATCCAGTATAAGATTAAGGTAGCGTAAAATCGTTAGAAAATTGAGCTTCTAATAAAGACTCGCAAGCTTTCGCTTTCCCAGCATTAAACTTAACGCGCCTCATGATTTTCCACTCGCAGACTCGCGAAATTTCAGCGTCCTTAAAAGTCAATTCATAATAATTCGAGAAGCTCGTCGCAGATTTTCCCGGCCCCGTACGTATAAAAACTTTCCTCCCGTTATGCATCCCCCCGTGAAAACTGTGTTCTATTTGATACGGCCGTTGACAAAGTAATTGTGACGGGCTCGTGTCGTCCCGGCGCTCGCTCGTCTCTCCTTTATCGAGTCCCTCGCTAAGCTCCCTCTTTTACCCTCCCCGTCGCCCGTAGTATCTCTCGTCGTTACGGGACCTCGTTATGGCCGCATATAAAAGAAACGATCCATCAATAAGCCTGTCGACGGCCGAGGCTAACGACGACGGCTCTTTTCCTCCTTGCGCCAGCCAGCCGCGGCCCACCCCCACCTGCTTCCTTCTCCTCATCCGCCGGGGAGATCCTTTCCTAAATCCCGGAAAGGGGAATGGAAATTATCGCGCTCCGTGTAAACGGAGAGAGAAGCTCGCTGATATAGAGGAGCGCGCGGCACTTTTCGAAGTTTACTCGGCCGAATTACGAGCGCGGGCTACAGGCCGAAAGCCGGTAAATCAGGGCTTTATTCGAAATTCGCGCGCTGACGTGGGAGGAGTTGGCGCGCCGAAACTCGCCGGCCGGAAAAATGAAAGGGGAAGGCGAAAAAAACTTATTAAAGTGGGCGAGGTGAAGAGGATGGGGCCGTGCGTGTAGTTGAAATCGACTTCTTTTCGCGTAATTGGTTTCCCGCTCGATTTATAGGGAGTTTATGGAGTGACGAGGTCCACTAAAAATTGCTGCTTTTTATGATGCCAGAAGTTGGAAGTAGTTTTATAAGGTGTTGTATGTAAAGGCTTTTTTATTATACGGGGAGAGCAGTAACTTGAAACTTACTGTAAAATATTTTTATAGTGGCTGATAAAAAAAACAATCGATTCTTTGGACAGTTATTAGGATGGTTTAGATTTTTTTTTTATGAAGAATAAAAAATACACGAATATCATATATATTTGATTTTGGTAGATAACAACCTTAATTTTGCAAAGTTTTATTATTATCGTAAAAATGCATGTGTTAAAGAATTGTAAATGAAACAGCTATAGAAAAATAATACTAAACAGCTGTTTAAGAGTTATTCGAAGAAATAGACTATTAAAAAACACTATCAAGTTTCTAAAAAAAATAATTTCATGAAAATTAAATTTAAAAAGAATCAAAGATAAATGTTTGGATAAAATCCATTGACATTTCATGGAATACCACAAAATAATAATTTTGTGCAGTGAGTAATTAAAACTGAAAAATGTTATAATAAACTTTCTTTAAACACATTTCTGAAGTTTTTGCTATGATTCGACAACTTCAAAAAGTCGGATCTTGTCTGCTTATATGCAGGAGATCCTACTTGTTTATTACGATTCGTCAAATTATTGTAGATATTTGCATTTAACAAGTTGAATAGATAATCTTAAATTAATATTTACCCGAAAATGTTTGAAAAATAGTTTGATACCTTATAAATACAACTATTTACAATAATAACGGGGTCAAGTACAATCTTTTATTACCAAGTAGTTAAGTAGATCCAAAGATATATGTGTGGACATGTGCTTACTCGTGTGTACACATATGCGCTCACTGCATTTGTAATTGTAAGTTCTGGTTGTTCTGATCTCTCTTACACTGGTGTCTATAGGCCTCTTTACATATTAAATCACTTGTAGAAGTTTTAGAGTTAATTCAATTTAAAAGCTGTACATTTAGGAAATTACTATATTCAAATTACTTACTTTCTTAGGAAAACATTTTTCTTTTTGTAGATTAATAGTAAGTTTATGGTTTTGAAAAGTACTTACGAAAGGTCACTACGACAAATTATCTTTTATCTAAAAATTTAAGTTATATATTTAAATTTAAATTATGAAAATATTTTCAGATAAAAACTGGTAAAGTCGTTTTAAAAGCTCTAGATAATATGTAAATTTGATCTAATCAAATTTGTATGTAGATACAGATGGATAGCTATATTAGAATAAATTAATAATTTATGAAAAAAGCTTTAAATACTTGGAAACGTGAGCCGATTGGTTATTATCTGAAACCAGTGCCTACATAAAATATAAAAATCTTTAATTAACAGTCTTACTTACTAATGCTACGATTTATATAAGAAGATATAAGAATCATCATAAGAACTAACTTTTTAAGACGTAAAATAAATAAATAATGGACGACAAGGATTTTCGCGAATTTGGAAAAAAAATGGTAGATTACATTGCTGACTACACTGAAAATATTCGTGATCGTGATGTGCTACCAAATGTTAAACCAGGATATCTTTACAATTTGTTGCCAAAAGAGGCTCCTGAAGAACCAGAAACTTGGCAAGAAGTTTTTAAAGATGTAGAAAAATATATAATGCCTGGAGTAAGTGTAATAAATACTTTTTTACAGCAGTTTGTAAAGATTTCGTAATTCATACCTAATATAAATGTCAAATAATTGTCAAAAATTTTTTAGCTATGTAAGCCTTAAAAGATTTGATTTTACGGATTTACATTTTAAAATCTAATAACAGTTCAGTAAGAATTATTTGTCTTTAAATCTCGATAAACTACGAGAATCCGGATTCTCGTGATTTTCCAATTTTTCTCCGACTGAAGTAAAAATTGCAGAAATAAAAATTTAAACCAAATTAGTACCTGTGTTTTAAAATTTTCTAAATTCTTAAATTTAAAAAAAAAACAATTTTCATAAACATTGAAAAAACACAAGAAATACAGGGACTCCTGAAAAAATTTGGAAAATCTTGAGAAAAGTGAGAAAATACTGAGAAAAGTCGGAAATTCCATAGTGTCTTAAAATTGTAAAGTTGTAAATATGATTGGCACGGTATGGAATTCCGATTTTGAGACAGAATTTTTTTTCTGGGTGATAGAAGGTAAGTTTTTTGTCCTGCACAACTTTATAATTCAAAATTAACAAAGTTACAATTTATATAAAAAATAATAATTGTTACAAGACCGTAAGACTTGTACGGCCTTGCGAAGAAAATTACAATTCATTTAGTAACTTAGATAGTAATTGAATTAATAATTTTATGAACAAACAAGATGACACACTGGAATTCTCCAAATTTTCACGCATATTTTCCTCTTGGAACTTCGTATCCATCCATAGTTGGCGAATTGCTAATTGCTGGATTAGGCTGTGTTGGTTTTTCTTGGATTTCTTCGCCAGCTTGTACGGAACTAGAAATGATTACCATTGATTGGTTAGGAAAACTACTGAATCTTCCTGAAGAATTTTTACATTCGAGTCCTGGATCTGGTGGAGGCACAATACAGGTAGTATTATTAAAGTCTATACATAAATTGTTGTGGCTAAATGTATTATTATATTTGCACTAAGTATATTTTATCATCTATTATTTTACATCTAGGGTTCTGCAAGTGAGTCAATGCTTCTTTGTTTGTCGGCAGCACGAGAGTTAACTATTAATCGCGTCAAAAACGAACATCCTGAATGGTCTGAGGGAATAATTAGAGAAAAATTAGTAGCATATACGTCAGGTACGTTCAGTAACTTCAAATATCTTATTATCTTATATCTTTCACTTAAATTAATATGGTAAAAGTAATTATTATAATTGGAATATTTAAATGAATTACAGATCAGTCTAACTGTAGTGTTGAAAAAATTGGCCGTATTGGTGCTATGCCAATGAGGCATTTATCTACTGATGAGAACGACAGTTTGAGAGGAAATACACTTTTAGAAATTGTTAAAAAGGATATTGATGCTGGTCTTATACCATGTTATGTTGTAGCTACATTAGGAACTACGCCAACGTGTGCTTTTGACAATATCGAAGAACTTGGATCCGTTTGCAAAAAATATAATATTTGGTTTCACATTGATGCAGCTTATGCTGGTAATGACTTAAAAGAAAAAATTATAAAATATAGGATAACTCGAGGACTTTTTGTTTTCTTTTATTTATACAAGACTTGTTTTCTTATAATTAATTAATTTTAAATTGTTCATGTAACTCAAGATTTCTTGTATTTAAGATATTACCAAGTTAGAAATATTACCAAAAATAATTAAAATTAACTAACTAATATTGTTACAGGTGCAGCTTTTATTTGTCCAGAATTTCGACATCTCATGTCAGGAATACAATATGCTGACTCTTTTAATTTAAATCCCCATAAATGGTTACTTGTTAATATAGACTGTTCAGCTCTTTGGTAGGAATTCATTCATTTTATGTATTTTGATTAATAATTTAAAATGATATTATATATGTTATTTGAAATATATTTTAATTCTAATATTTTAAATTTCAAGGCTCAAAGATGCACGATATTTAACAGAAGCATTTAATGTCGAACGAATTTATATGCCAAATGAACAAGGAGTGATGATACCTGATTTTAGGGTACTTTTAAAAGAATAACTATTTAAAAAATCTTTCTATATTTTTCTTTTTGAAAAATTAAAAAGTTTATTTATAAAATAATTTTAGCATTGGCAAATATCTCTTGGGCGAAGATTTCGTGCTTTAAAATTGTGGTTTGTTCTTCGATTATATGGAGTAAAAGGACTTCAAAAACGTATTCGTCACTCAATTACATTGGCTAATAGATTTGAAGAGCTCGTAAACGAAGACAAAAGATTTGAAGTACCTGTAAAACCCAACATGGGTTTAGTTTGTTTTAGATTAAAGGTTAGAGTTATAAAAACATGTTCTTATCTTTTTTATATTAAAATTAATTTTAATTATTTATTTAATTGAAATAACTTTACTTTTTTTATAGGGAGATAATAATTTAACAAAACAACTTCACCAACGACTTATGACAAGAAGACAAATTTATGTTATTCCAGGAGCATATCAAGAAAAGTTTGTAATTCGATTTGTTATTTGTACTGATTTAACGACAGAAGAAGATATTATCTTTGCTTGGAATGAAATATGTAATCAAGCTGCAGAAGTTTTACGATCGAATTTAGAAAACACAGTGAAATCTAAAGAGTATGCTTCTAAAAAGAAATATGCCGAAGTATTATCTAGGATTCAAAGTTCTGAGATTAACAAAAAAAGAAAACTCTTCGATTGTAAGGAAACAGTAGATAATTATAAAAATCAATGAAAATGCAAAGACTTGGTACTATTAAGTGTATTTTTAAAAGAAAATGTAATTAGTATTATAATTTTTAGCAGTTTAAGGAATAACTTATATAATAAAATAACTAACTAAAATTGTCACATCTAATTATTATAAATCGTATAATCATAAGGTTTTCTAATTTAAAAATTTAATAAATGAAATTCTACACTCTGATTCAGTTCATTGAAAATACATATTATCCTTTTAAGCAAAAACCATTACACGGAGAAACATTATTTGGAAATATTCTTGTTTAAATCGTCGGCTTTTTATCACTGTATAACTTTTGCATGAACTAAAGATATCGTTAATAAACATGTACAAATTTTTCTGATTAAAATATTCACCACGAAAATTTTTTAAGGGCCAAAACGAGAAATAAGGAAATTGATCTTATTGAGATAGTTTTGGAGTCTTCGAATGAAATTTTTGAATTCTTCTTGATAATAAATTTATACAAAAATAATATAGTTTAAATTTGTACTATAGTTGAATATAGTTTTGAATACATTTAGTAATGATAGAAAAATAAACGAGGTATAATTTGTTTAAATTCATTTTAGAAAACAAAGTTTTTATAAAAATTCCCAAAAAATATAGTTATTTATTGGATTTTCACAGTCTGCTACTGCTATATAAAACTATTTGTTAATTTTACAAAAAATTTGGTAATTTTTCCAAAAGAAATTTCTCCTCGTAATATAAAAGATTAAATACAATATATTGGGTATTCTTGATAAAGGTTGACTATCTTTTATTATCGAAACGTAAGTTTATAGAACTCATTGATCCTTCTCTATCTTTATGTTTATCCACCTTCATATATCGAAACAAAAGAACTATCAGAGTCAGGCAAACAAAGTAAAAAAAAAAACCAGAGAGAAACCAATAATGAAGTATACCAAGCTTTAAGCAAAAACAAAATGTTAATTAAAACCCAACGCCTCTCAACAGCCACCGCAGCTTCAATTCTCAGCCACTCTCCTCTCTGCAATGAATAAATCTTTGGACTCCGATAAAACTTCCGCTCGAAGAATTCTCAGGCGAAGGTCGAGGATTTTAAACGTCTCTGGGCACTATAGTCTCTTTCTCTCCTCGAGCCTAAGCGCTCAGGGTCCTTCGTCTAGGGGCAAGGGCCAAGCGTATTATACGGCCAGCTCCTTTTAATTGCGATTTTATGCGCAACGCATTAGACTAAAAGGCCATTCTACAGCGCGCGGTCCGAGAAGGTGGCCCCGAGAAATGAATGAAGCCGCACCCCTACTTTGAATATCGCGGTTCGCGCGGCTCGGAAGCTTATCGGGACATCTTATCCGAGCACCCGCGCTAATTACTTTTTATAATTCTTGTATATCTTGGCCCGCTGGATTTCTTTCATTTCTGTTTTTCTCGAGATCCGTAGAGAAGAAAGAGTCTTGCTCTTTGGTCGAGAGAAAAAGATTGAAAATTATACAAATCTGAATTGAATGCATTTTCACTTGAACGGCGGCGAGATTTGGAATTTATTTATCTTTATTATGTTTTGGTTATTTAATTATTCTTTCTTTTAATGTTAATTAAAGAGCAGTACTTAATTTTTATCATTAAACAAATTAAAATAGATTTATTTCTAATGATTTATTCAAATTAATAGTTATTAAATTAAGATAAAACGCATTATTACAAAATTAACTGTTTGTAAATTCTATGATATAATCTACTCCCTCTTCAGTTGCTTTAATGTCAATGGCTGCTGTTAATAAGGTTTAATCAGTCGAATAACCATTATATGTATCATTTGCCCAACGATTATCAGAAATAGAAATGTATTATTGTGGGCGCTTAATATAAATAAAATCGAACAGAAAATTAATTTATCAAAAGAATAAATTGAAATGCATCAAAAAGTATCATAGCAAAAATTTAAATAAAAAAAAAATGAAAATAATCTTCCGCTGCTATATGTTTTCCAA
Source organism: Eupelmus urozonus (assembly GCA_900480035.1). NCBI lineage: Eukaryota > Metazoa > Arthropoda > Insecta > Hymenoptera > Eupelmidae > Eupelmus > Eupelmus urozonus. The sequence goes on from UELX01000025.1 coordinate 124,860, forward strand.
ATGGGAAGAATGGCTGAACAGAGTATTAGAGGCGAATTTGCGTAATTACATTGAAAGTGCATTTACACCGTATATAACCGTAGCTGGAACTGTAATCTCATTTACGGTAGAGCTACTTAAATTTAATTGTGAGATATTCGATTCGAGAGCCGTGCATTAAAATTTCACATCCATATTAGAGTACTATCCGGTACGGCTCAAACAATAATGAACGAAAAGAAGCCAATGTTTAAACATTACCATCATCATTGCAAAAACAACCCTCAGCATTATTATTACAAGACATAATCCTTCCAACAACTAAACAGCTCAACCCAATGGCTCTGAATGCCTCTCATCAGAGCCCGACAGGCCCATAGAAATCTACATTCATTAGCAGCCATAACGACAATCCAATTCGCCCGGCGAAAGGTAATCACGGCATTTCGATCGTTCCCGAGAACGAAGAATGGGAGCGTCGGAGCGCGCGGCGTTATGTGGCGCAATCCAATCAGCTCCCCGCTCGCTGCACCTAATCTTTCGGACCTAAGAAAATGAGAACCAGAAAGAGAGGGAGCCAGAATCTAGAGAGAAAATAGAATGGTCATTAGCGGATATTCGTAGGGGGACGGGGGTCGACGAAATCATGCGATATCGTACCTTTGCTCCCCGAGTCGTCATGTCTTCTAGGAAAACCGGATAGACGAGAGCGCGCACGCTCCGAGCGTCTCGTAAGCACTTTCCAGGTCCGACTTCCGTTTCCGATCAATTCTTTACCATCGGGCCGTTGCTGTGAGCGCTCATCGACGGCGACGACGACGTCTAATTGCAGAATCGCAGCTGCAAGCGCGAGCGAAAGTGCGTTCGTAGACGCAGAGACGCGATTGGGGCGTATGGTTGGCGGAAAGGCAGCTGCTTTGTTGGAAACCTACAGGTGCGGAAAGTAGGGTGAGGGGGTTGGAGGTGTATTGTCGCGAGGTTGCAGGTATTGTGAGCTGGGATTAGAAGATCGGACGTTTCTTTTTTCAGCGGCTAACGATGTTATTTTTGTTTGATGGTGTTGAGAAAGCGCCAAGTCGCTTGTTATTGCGATCGATTTTTGCGCGATAATTTTGATGTGTTGTTATAGAGCGAAGCTTAATTTATAGAGGCACATATGGCTTTCAAATGTTTCCTTTGTGTGAGATTTGGATGTCATTAATGAAATTTCTATAAAAGTCGGATTATAAATACTAGAGATAAGGCAATGGTAAAAAGACTTACAATTAATTATAAATAGAAGATTGGCTTTATCAGCTTTGATAGACGTATTTAAAAAAAATTGTTTTTAATGGACTGCTTTAAAAGAATTATTTCCTTTTAAATAGTCTGTCAAAGTTGATAAAACTAATCCTCAACTTAAAATTTTATAAGAATATTAATTTTATTGATTGTCACTTTTCCCAAAATAAATTTTTTTAAATAAATCATTATGATACACCAGACCGATACGTTTAATAATAAATTCATACTGATTGATTAAATTCTAATAATGCATTAATTATTTTCTCAGAAAAATAAGGTATCAATCAGCAACGATATTTAACTCTTGCGTTAATCTTCCTTTAGCCTTTGTTTCTTAAACCAAAATCAATACGAGAAGCTCTGCATAATTAAGCCACATCGACCTTAAATTTTAATCAACTCTCCCGCTGCATTCACGCTTACGCCGGCTTATCTTTGCCTAGTGCTTATATTCTTCAACCAGAACCGAGAGCAGCGCGCGCCGCAAAACGCCTAGTCGCCGTTCATAAATAAACGACACCAGAACTAACTGTTTTTAAGCGCGACTTTAATGCGACCGCAAAACCACTCTGCGCGCCGCGTTAGTACATACGTACGCGGAAGCGCATAAATTTTTTAAAGAACCCGGGCGCCGCGTCGGGGCAGAATTTATAAGAACCCGAGCGCGCGCCGGGGGAAAAATCGACGAGATTTTTTCCCTTCTTTTTTTATCAATTTCTCGCGGCTTCATTCCATATTTGAGTGCATTGTGCTCGTCGAACAATAACTCATCCCGATATTGCCGCAGCGGCGGCCCTATATACCGTGCCGCGCGCACTGGAGCTATCCGCGTGCATATCGATGCGTCTCTTTCAATAACTCTCCGCGCTACGCCCGCGCGCGCGCTGCAGCCTGCCTCTGCGTCGCTGCTACTGCTATACAGCTTTCACGAGAAAGAGAGGAGGCAAACACACAAGCGCGTGCATACACACAGATCACGCCGCTTATTATGGTGTTACGCGGCGCGAGCTTTGGCTTCGAGGTCTTTTTAGAGTGATTGAAAGAAAAAATATATAGGAATTTTTGTTTACTGGCCAAGCTAGTCGGTATTGCCCGCGTAGTGCTCTATAGCTATTTTGGTATTGGCTCTTTTTTCGCCTTTGCCGTATTATGAAAATGCAGCGGGGGAGAAGAGTGGGGCGAAGGGAGGAAAAGACGCGGTGGGTTCTGCTTTTGAAGTGCGAAAAAATATTTTATTTTGTTTTTAAAAAATATCAATTTACAGTAGAAAGGTTATTAAATTGATAATAGTTAACTTTAGATTTAAAAAATGTTAAAAATTATATTTTTCGCTTAAATTTATGTATAATTTTCCTCATATCTATATCAAGAGGCATGGAAGCGCCTCCGATGGCAAGTATATCTATTCACAAGAAATTAATTATCAAAATTAATTTATCGAAATTAGATTAAAGATACAAGGATATAGATTCTAACAAACGTGCAATACATGGTGCGTCTTCTAATAGCACGTAGATGCTAGCTTTAAGGCCACGCAGAATAAAAGCGAATCCTTATTAACTGGCTAGTTCGCTGCGAATGTTCCGGGGATGGCCGAAGAAGCAGTCGAGATTTACGAGAGAAGCCATCTCGGAAGCTTGTTCGGGATTCAGCGGGATTATATGGAGCCTGATGCAGTGAGCCACACTAATGTCGCCGATAGCCCAGGAAGCCTATCCGAAGTAGTGGCGTCGTTACTGGAACAGAGTAATCAAAATTAGATTTATGTATTGAAGTATGGCTTTTCGCGCAAATGCTTATACTTATTTTTATATTCTTGTTATTTTTTTTTATTTTAAAGTGAAAGAGGTTTTATGCACTTTATGGTTTTTAATTTTTATGAAAATTTCGAATTATATAACTGGAGGGATCAATTTTTCATTCTTGGAGTACTGTAAAAAAAGAATTACCGATTGAACTACTTTGTTAAAACGGGATGAAGCGAAGTGATTGAAATGGATTAAAAGCGTCGCCAGCAGAGCTTGGCACGGAATTGGATGGAATCAATGATTTTAAAGTAATGAATTGAACAATCAACAATGTTCGATCCTACACTATTAGTGGCGCAATCTATGCTCTGGTAAATTAGTTGACGCACTTTGATAACTTATTGTAAATATGCTATTTAGTATTGACTTTTATTTTTCAATTTTTATCAATAAAAATAAAGTAAATATATAAATGAATATTAAAGCCAATATTAAATATCACATTCACAATAAGTTATTACAATAAACTGAGATGATGCGACTATCTTCGCAACTGGGCTCGCTTTCTTATATAATATAAAATGTTATATTTGAAATATATTTGCAAATATTTATGTCTATATTTTATTTTCAAAAATAAAAAGTGACAATACTTGCGGTTACATGTATACAATTTATTTCCGTACCCAATTTTCATTAGTTCTAAATATATGTTGAATAATCCCGGCGATTTTTAAAAAACTCAAAACGATTCGCTTCAATTTCCTGGTATTTATTTAGCTCGTATTAAACAATCCATTAGTTCATTTCTCCACAACAAATAAACTTTCAAACACCGAAATAAAATTCCAGCACTTCCAACCCCCCATAAACTTTACATCTCTCAAACTCGCAATAAAAAAAAAACGCACAACCCGCGCAGCAACAAAAGCGCGCGACCAGCGCCATGGATTCCTCGTGAAAACGGCATTACGCGTGTCGATCACACCGTTGCAGATATACATTTGAACTGTTCTTCATCGATAAAAAAAAAAGGTCGCGTTATTCCTGTATCACATCTCGATCCTTCGCAGCTCGTCCTCTGCCTGTATAACGCACATACATGTATATACTTTGACGCAGCGGGCGTCGTTTGCCAGGCGTCTCTTTTTCGAGAAAAGCGCGCGCGTCTTCTGGAGGCGCGTTCGATTCCGCGTGCGTCAGTTCATCGGCTGGAGGAGGATGAGAGAAGGGGACAGAGACATGGCGACAAGAGGGGGGGGGAGGGGGGGAGAGAAAGATCGACTGGCGGATTTTCAATCTAGCAATCGTTCAGGAACAGCCTGCAGCCAGCAGCGTTTCGTTTATACGCGTCGTATGCCTCTTTTGCATCCCTTCGTACAGCACGAATCTTCCTCTTGTCGGAGGTATTATTTTCTTTGGTCGATCTGTCCTCTTTACTTTTTAATGCTCTTACTTGGCGTTCTATTACTGTAGTTTGCTTTTTTCTGTTGAGTTCTTTATGGTGGGTTTCTTGATCGAATATGACCAGGTACTGCTGTTTGAAATTTCGCTCTCTTAGACACTGTGATTCGTTAATGCTTCAAGGAGAAAGACTGCAATACTTCTTTTATCAATTTTATTCTCAATTTAAAAATACCCTACCTAAAAGGAAAAAAAAACAAAACAACCATATCTCTAGAACTCAGCATCTTTCGCACCTATCTCCACCACGCATCTACCTCTCAGCCCTCCCTTACCCCTACATCCCTCCCAGACCCCGACTCCAATCGCTCTCTACCTTCCTCGCTTTATTTAAATTCCCGCACATATCTTCGGGGCTGAAGAAGGAAGCTGGAGGCGGGCGCGCGCGCGCACACTGGATGCGCCAGACATTTCCACCCCCGGCACGAAACTTGGCCTGCCAGAGCACCTGCCTCTCGCGCTCTCGCAATCGAAAGTCTCTCTCTCTGCCTCCGAGCCTTTGACAGCTGCCACGAGGTTGGCTCGCCGATAATCGAGAGACAAGGGGCTTCCTTTTCCTTTCTTTCGTCTACACTCCTGCGCTGCGTTCAAACTTTGGCCCCGCGACTTTAATTACGAGGCTGGCCCTTTTGTTCCTCGGGGCGCCGGGTAGCTGGGTCAAGGCTAAGGCAGGCTTCTTAATAGGAGGCTGGTTACGTAATGGAAGTGCGCCGTGTGTTCCGGATGGAGAAAGCCGTGTTTGACAACGGCTCGAGCCCTGACGTTTGCTCGGGAATTGGAGGGAGGGGGTGGCTTTGAGTACGGATTCGCGGGGAGGAATTGACTTTTTTGCGGGGGTAATGAAGGGGGAAGGGTTGGGGAAGTTGTGAGAGAGGTTGAGAGGATTGCGTGAAGAGAAGGAGAGTGTTGATGGAGATGCTTTCGCGCCGTGTCAATGAGTCTTTTGTAGATGGAATATTGTGATGGGTATGCTGGTCTTTATTTTTGGAAATTGCTAGTTATTGATTCGACTCGCGATCAGTAACGGAAATGAGAAAAGTGATTTCTTTATCATCCGGGTTAGCAGTTTTTAATGGAAGTTTTAAACTGCTATTAACATTATTGAATAATTTGAATAAAAATTGAAAAGGTTATTGGGATTATCAATTATTAGTAGTACATTTTTAAAATCACTAAAATTTTGAACGACCCTCACGAAAATAAAACAGAGTATCACTCTTTTTCCTATACACACATACAAATTCCCAACCAAACTCATAAATCTCTGATAACCATCTACCTCGCCGAAAATCCCATACGGCAACCATCCCACCCTCTTTCAAAAAACCTCCTCCTTACATATTCACCCAATATAAACCACTTTCTCAAAAAATCCCTCACCACACCCATCACCGTGGATTATTATCGAAAAGCAATTCCGGCCGCGCTGCCGCGTATCGGCGAATTTGCATGCGGCCCAAATGTATCAAAATAATCATCAGCCAGCATCTCCGAACCATCCATATACAATCACACACATACCCACTCTCACACAGCCGTCAAAGGGATAAAGCAAGAGAAGAGAAGAGAAGAGAGTCTAGATAGAGAAAGCGACACATATTCATCGTTCTCGCAGTATAGCTAGAAGCATCGTCGAGTGCTGGGTTATAGGTAATGAAGAATGGAGCCGCGCGCTCGCAGTTGTGTGTTTGAGAAGCACTAGTGGCGGCGCGGGATCCCTTAGGAGTACTTACGCAGAGCGAGCCCCTTGATGCGGGACTCGAACGCAAGCCCGATTTCCCGGAGACTGCGCGAAAGCGGGTTAGATGCAGATGTATACTTGCAGACGCTGTATATGTGGTAGAGGAAGCGGAGAGAGAGAGAGAGAGAGAGCTTCTTCACCTTGGCAACGAGGCTAGAGCGCGCGTCGGGATCGATTATTTTGAAGGAGCTGTGCGCATTTTTGTCTCGATGTTTTGGGGGTTGTTGTATATGGGTATAGTGTGTACGTATTAGTGGAAGGCGTAGAAATGAGTTTGCGGCTGGACGAGATTCGTTTGAGGTTTGCTTTTGTTGGTTTAGTTGGAGTGGATCGAAAGCTTGTTTGGTGGAGCTATTTTTTTCAAATTTTTAGGGAAACAAGGAATTTGGTGAGGTATTTGCGCAGTCGTTTTAGCATAACAATTGTATAACTGAAACGTTGTGTGCCCCCGCCGAGTCCGTAAACATTAATCTTGCGGCTTTGGATTCAACAACTAAAGCTTTGTAAATTTAATCCGCAACAAACACTGCGCTCCTCTCCCGCAGCCCCGGGAAACGCTGCGCGTTGTAACGGCGCTCAAAGCAATTTTTGCAGCAAACTTTTGCGCGTCTGAAAAAATTCTCCCCCTAAAGCGCGCGAAAAGCCTGGGAACGCTCAAAGACAAATAACTAAATTCAATGACCACTCGAGTCAAAAAAATCACTCTTCTCGCCGTGGCTCTTCAGCCCTCGCTCTTTCACCGAATCCATCGACTCTCTCCGAGCGTACGTCCACTCCTTTGTCTCTCCCTGCCTCCCCCGCGCCCTATAAATCAAGCTGCGCACACCAACTCTCTCTCTCTCTCTCTCCTGCTCGTTTTCTCCCGTCTCCGCGCGATCGACATCTCGCACAATAAACCGGGAAAGCTCTAATCTCCCCGGCACGCTCGTAGAAATGACCCTTGGAAACTGCTTCTCTCTCTCTCTCTCTTTCGACGTCCCGTCCAATTCGAAAGACGTTAACGAATCTCCTTGCAGAGCCGTATCGAATTTACAGCCCGCGGGGAATAGCCGCGGGAAACAATTTTGCAGTCTTCCGCCGGAGTATCATTCTTTCAGGGTGCGCGAGCGGTGACCTCGCCTTAATTAAATTATACAAACCAAAGTGCAGCCGAGAGAGAGCGGGATTATGCGAAATTTCGCCAAGTGGAAAAGTTAGCCGAATCGCTTTCTTGCCCGTTGCTTTTCTATCTCTTTCGGCGCGCGAACTTTCAGAAATCGAGCTTTCTCTCCGCCGAGCTTTTGTACGCTATATGCTTCTCTCTCTTGATTTTCCTTATCTGCGGCGCCTTTTTTCTTTGTTTTTTTGCGCTTTATCTTGGTGGGCTCCTTTTTTTTGCGGGGCTGTCGTGTAATTTTTTTTATCTTTTTGTTTCCAGCTGGTTTTATTCGCGCCCGCGGAAGCGCTGCTTTTTACGTGGGAAACCAGCTTTTAATTTCGTTTTATTAAATAAGGGAGAGTTTTGCCGGGGAGAAAGTTCGTAATGGCGAGTGTTTTTGTTTTGATGATAAAGTTACGAAATTTTAAGCGCTTATTAAGGACGATATCTTTCTTTGGCTAGCTTTAGCTTTTAAGCGCCCGTTCTCGTTTCAAAAGGAAAAATTCAATTTCGTTACTCGAGTTATATCATAAATTAATTATTCCACTTTAACTTTATGATCAATTCAAAGATTATTGCAATATTGCTAATTGTATTTGCTGATAGATAGATTCATATTATTAATTTTTTTTAATTTAATTCACATAACGTATATCGCTGATGAAATAAGCGATTTTGCAGCTACGAAATAAATTTCTATTAAGCTCTATTATGAAAATTTTGCAAATGAAATAAAAAAAACATAATTTCACACCAAGCAGCCTCAAAAATAAAAAATCACGCCCGCATCAAGCGTCAGCCCCTGACACCGAGCAAACCAGCCTCATCCGCGCATCTCCCGCTCATTTAATTAATAGCGCTTAAACGAGCGTGCGCGCAGCCCTCCAAGCACAAAGAACAGTACTCGCGGCCCGTCGACGATTGCTATCTCATTAGTAGGGTGGCGCGCCGGTGAATACACACACGCAGCCGCGTTAATGAAACCGGCCGCAGCGAGCTACGGCAAAGATCCCAGCCCGGGCTCTACCCGCAATTTGTCGCTAACTCGCGCGCCTACCTCTAACGAAATAGCGGGAATTGATATCCGCCTACCCGCGAGAGCTGATGTCAAGATGGAGCGGTTAGTTTGATATTCGAATTTTGTTAGTTAAAGTTGGTGGGAGGTGGGTCTTGTTGGGGTGACGTCGTCGGGAGTGGGTTTTGAGAATGGGATGATTAAATTTGGTTGAAGGTGGAAGTGGCAGTGCTGGTTAATTCAGTTGGGATGGAAAATAGTATTTAATTGGCTGATTTGATTATTTTACTGTTCTACTGATTATAGGTGAGTTGGAAGGGAACTCGGAAGTGCAATTGGCATGGATTTTTGGTATTTTGTAACTTGAATTTAAAGGGTGAATACGAGAGGAGATAATACAATTATGATAATTATGAACGTCATGTAGTTGAACAGGTATCGTTGGTTTTTATTTTTTAAGTTTTGAAATCAGTATTATATAATGTCTCCTGGACTTGACCCTATTTTATATTTATGAATATATTGTATGCAAATTAAAAATAAAAGCGCAGAAAGAAAGCCATGGAGAGTGCAATTGTATCTGAATCTCAACAAGTCTTAATTAATCCGATAAGTAACAACAAATTGCATTTAATACGTTGCTCTGATATTCGCCCTGCAAAAGTTTGATAAAATTATTTAATTCCGTTATTGAAATTAATATGATATAGGATTAGGTCATTAAAAATATTTATAATAAGAGTTCTTATGAATGAATGCACCAAAATAGAAATAACAAAAATAACAATAAGGCAACAATAATCAAATCATATCAATTCAGTAGTTAGCCATTTAGTGCTTTTCTTACTACGCCGCAATCTTATCTATCTTTGTTACCGAATGTACAAAGCTTTCACCAAATCAACTCTTAATTAAAAAAAAAAAAAAATCCTACAGGTCGTCAAAAATTCAAAATACTTGACTAAAAAATTGCAAGTCTCTAATGATTTTCATCCGTTCGGAATAGCCCTCCTCGAAGGCCGAGAACAATCGAACAAGCAGAGTCCGCGCTCAGGCACAGCGACGTTCGAAATTCGAATCTACGATCCCCTCTCTCTCGGCCCTCTCGAAAGCTATACACCTCGAGAGCAGCAAGCCGAGCGTCTGCGGCGGGCAGCCGCGCGGACTAAACGTAAAATACGGCGGCTGGTGCACGCCCACGCATCGGCCGGTTAAATACCCAAATAGCCCCCGAACCTACCTCCTTCCCTGGGTTATATATACACAGGCCGGGATATAATCCACGCTCTCTCCCTCTCTCTCTCTCACTCACTATCTCTCTGGATGTACGATTTGCGGTACTGCTAGTGTGCGTGTGTGTGTGTGTTTGCGCGCGGATGGTTAGGCCGATGCGGTCTCGCGCGCGGCATTTGAAGCGATTAATCGTCTTGATTGGATTCCAATTAGCCTGCTGGCGACGCACGCGCCCGAGCGGCTGCGCTCGCGACCGGTTCCGATATGCAGCCGGCGTGATTCTTATACCCGCCTTTTGTTTGCTGTTGTGCTTGGGCTGAGGGGTTATGGGAGTGCTGTTCGTGCACGGATCCGTGAATTGTAGCAGTGATGTTTTTGGATTTTGGTTGGTCGATCGAGACGATTGATAAATTCAAATGATGAGATTGAAATTTATTTTTTTAGGATATTCTGGTAGGAAGTAAAGTGTGCCTTAATTAGCGTTAAACTAATTTTATTATGAATATAATTGTTCCAGTTGTTTTGGTCCAATTTAAGGATTGGTTATGATCTAATAAAATTTTGATGATAAGGATTAAATAATTAAAGTTGTTTTTAGATAACTTACTTTTGCAATTAGTTGTAGATCGATAATTAATGTCGTGTTATGAATATGTTGGATTATAGTTTTAAGCGATGTTAAAAACGAAAGAGTTATTTTTTAGTAATTAAAAATGTTAAAAAATAATAAAAAAAAACTGTAACAAATAATGATTATTACGTGAAATGCACGTTTATTTTTATTCATCTATGCAAATTCAAAATTACGATAAATTTAGTTACGATTTAGTTTACGTTTTAATATCTATTTCCAGTTCTTTTTAAAGCTTATTGATTTTTTAAAAATAGTTTAGATGTTATTACAGCGCATAATAGAATTTACTATTTTGTTGTATTTTTAGCAGTTATATATACAATGCAGCGACTACCTGGGTCAAAGGTTCGTAGCAGAATCCTCTGAATATTTTTATAAAAACAAAACTTGTTCATACGAACAACATTTTACATTTTATGCTTGCTCGCACGTGAACGAAATAACCTCCGAAACGTACCAAACAGACAACCGAATTTCCCTAATTAATAAAGAAGCCTATATTTCCGCTCCATACGCTCTGCCTCTACTAACATTTTCCTCTAACCACATTAAACATAATTAAAAACATAATACAATAACAAAGCCTAAGCCGCACTCCCTCTTTTCAAATTCATTACATCCGCATGCAGAAAAGCACAAAAATTCTCGCGCCTCTGTTTCTCGCACAATCAAAGCGCGCGGCCTTTCAGCCGGAAGTAACAAGCAAAATAAAATACACAACGCAGCGTGACGCGGAGCGGAAAAATAGCCGTGCATATAAATCCTGAATCGTCAAACATCACGCTTCTATCCGGCGAGCTATCGCAGCAGGCGAAAACCTTTGAGGCGCGCGGAACAAGCGAATATTCTCGGATTTCCATTGAAAAGCAGCGCGCGCTGCCAGAAGCAGCGGGAGGGAAAGCTTCACGTGCCCGGCCAAAGGGCGGGCTTGATGGATGCGCTCGGCCGGCCCCCTTTTGAAGTACGCGTTTATTTTTCTCCGGCGAGCGCGAGAGATTTTTTCGCCGACGACGCCGGCCCAGCAACGCGCTCGGACCCCCTTGAGTAACGGCCGGCGTCGGCCGCGTTAATCGCACTTCACCGATTTCGTATATATATTTGGGCGAGTGGCGCGACTATCTCCGCCTATTTATCGAGTTTTTAATGGGGGTGCGGGGGTGGTGGGTGCTCGAAGACGTTTGATTTTTATCAGGGGAGTTGCATGTATGGTTTTATTCATGTTTATTGCAAAATTCTTTTAATTATTACGATTTAATTATGAATCTTGAAATTTAATTTGGCCTTACTGAAAAAGTTTATATGGGAGCCTTTTGTGTTTAACGTGGCACGAGCTTTTTGTGAGAACCATATGAGACCCGTATGGGATATTGTAAAATATTGTAAGATCTAGTAAGGATTCACATAGCTACTGCATATATAAAATTTTTATAAGTACGAATTATAAAAGCGTTAAAGGACCAACGTGGTACTTACAGTAGAGTGATATACACAATCGATGAATGATGAACAATTTTAACTTTTTAATCATTTCTTATTTTTAGGAAAGTCATATATCTAGATAAGAATAGATTCTTCATACTTTTTTGTTGGTCTTTTTGAAAATTGAAAAAAAAGTGACGCATATGATAAAGTGCTAAAAAATCTTCCTCTCTTTAAAAAGTGAAGGGCTGAAAATTATTGGCATAATAGAAATTTAAGTGAATAAGTGCAAAAAGACGCAAAATTAAAATTTTATTAATTAGAAAAAAAATGTACGATATTTATTATCTCTTGAAACAAATAAGTAATAAGGCCGAGACCGGTGATTAAAAAAAGCAAAAAATATCGCCAATATTTTGAAATATCTTGATTTTATTTTAATATTTCAATTTGAATATTATCAAAGCATTATTATTTATATATAATAGTTCTTTTGAATCTTATTAATGAATTGCATTACAAAATTGATAAAAATAAAGCGCTCACAAAGCTAATTATTAATAAAGAAAAAAATCTCGATAGCACACAAATTTTTTCGGTAATTCCTGAATAAAATAGTATATTTATTTTTAAATTTATTTTAAATTATATCAATATTAAAATTAACCTTTAACCATTTTCAAACAATAATATTTAATTAAATTTTGAAAATAGATTTTAATGTTATTTGTATATAAAGTATAAATTTCCTTGTCCCATTTTAACGAGTCAAATATAACTACGAAATTATTACGAAAAGTCGAGTTTTCAAATTTATGTTAAATATATTCTGTAAGCCAATTCTATAAAATGAATAAAATTTAATAAATTGTAAACAACAAATTAAATTCAAAGTTAAAACATGGAACGAACTCCATTTGTCAATCGCCTTACATACATTATTATGTATACACCCAAAATAAAAATTGTTTATTACAGTTTACAAAAAATAATCTAGATTCTGATGATTCATCCAGTGTCATTCCGATCTATTTAATATTGCCTTATCCTTTAAATTCACAAAGAGTAACAACCGTGACTACAATCATTTTATACATTTTCATATAAATTGCTACTCAGAATACAAAAGCACGACGGGAAATGATATCCCCATTCCTTTGACAGATCAGCTTTAAATCCTCAAACAAACTCAAACTTTTCATCGAAGATCATGAATTCCTAATCCCTCCCCCTCGCTAAGCCCACTATCCGAAGAGCAATAAAAAATAGCCGGCTTTCTCTTGTAAATTAAGCTCTGGCCCCACTTTCAAAGAATCGATCTCCTTCCGCTCAACCTCCCACCGGCAAACACGAGGCGTCTCGAATGAAACATACAAATTCAGCCTCGCGACTTGCCTCCCCCATTTCCAGCTCGTCCATACATATGCATGATTTTTTTCGCGCAACGAGCGCTTACGCAACGCGAAACAAATGGCGCGCGACGCGCATCCGGGGGAGTCGCCCGCGCGATTTAACCCTGAGCCTTTGCCGAGTCTTACTTCGATATTTATACGGCGGCCGGCAGTTTGTTATCGCCTTCTAGGCTGGACGATCGGCTGGGCGCGCGATTTATGTACAGCGCGGCTCGATTGCTTTAATAATGGTATTTTTTGTTGTTGGGAGTATAGTGAGACGTAGGGAATGTAGCCGTGGTGGAGTGTAGGACTTTTGGTGATTCAGATGATTGAGGAACGAGAGGCAGGAGACGGGGTGGTTTTTATTTATTAAGCCGGGGAGCGGAAAATCGAGTTTCATTCTTTATTTATGTGCTTGTTTTTTCCTTCATGGAGACCTTATGATCTGATTATTTGATGTATCGATCGGCAATGAGGGATAGCCGCTTCTTCTTCTGGGGTGCTCGGTAATTTTTCAGAATTTATTGTTCGTAATCGAAGATTAATAAAAAGCTCCTAGCCGAGTGATGAAGAACGTGCAATTTGCACTAAATGGGTCGTTTTTATCAAGCCGAATATCTTGACAAATTGATTGACGCTGAATTTACATGAGGGTAAAAAATATGTTAAAAAGAGGATTGATTTATAATGTAATAACTTATATTTGGTAAAATTGAAAGCGACCTTGTTAAGTAAGTAAGATAATATTTTATATAATCTTTAAAAAAGTTAATTGAATTTCCGAAGCGCGAAAAAAATTTTAAACCAAATTAGCGAAAGAGACTTTTCTGTCTCATTATATTACCAGCTCCTTTCAATATATCTTTAACTCATTCAATTTTTCAAAGACAGTATTTTATTCATTCTCAGTGACAAATCTCGATTTAAAATCAATAAAACCCTTCCAAAATACAGCACCTCAAACTGGCATCAAGAAACCAGCGCAACACTCTCTCCTCTAAAAAGCACGTCAAAAAAAAGCAGCTATTGCATTCAGTCACGCACGCGCTCATTTCCACACCCTCGCTTGCTTCGACTCGAATTCAATTCTAACTCAGCGGCGCGCTGCGGGCTCGTGCATTAAATCGCGCGTTGAAACGGAGCCATCCCTCGTGGACAATGAGCAGCGCTTAGCGGCACTTGGCACTGGCGGGCTAAGCCCTCGGCTAAAGTGTCGACGAGGCGCCGAAGCAAGCGAGAGAGCGAGAGACGAAATACAGCTCGTTTAATCTGTATGCCCCAGTCCAGGGCGGAAAATAATTCCCGTTCGCTGAATTAATAACGAGCGAAGCGCGCGCTTTCTTCCTCCGCCCCCTCGTCGCTCGGTGAGTCAGTCCTTCTTTTAAAGAAACTTGGCATGCGCGCGTCCCTTTCGCAGCCGGGGCGCTCGGTCTTTTTCGATTTGGAAACGTCGACCGGTCCCTTCAAGCACTAACTGCTTCTCTCTCTAGTTCGCTGTGCTCGACGAATGAAGATGTGACTTCGAGCGACTGTGGACAAACAAACGACGAGGGCAGGCAGCGTATTATTGCCCCTAGTACGCCCGTGAGAGAGCGTATATTTGCATTCAATTTTCCAGCCGCGGGGGCAGCCTCACGAACCCGAGGAACACTGCCAACATTAGCGCAGGGAAGGGTAGGGGACCGGGCGGGTGAAAGTGTTTCTGGAGGACCCTGGTCCCCTGTGTGTAGGCCTAGGGAAGAGAGCGAGAGTGGAGGGCTTGGAGAAGGAAGTTTGGCAAGGTATTTGGAGGATGATGGAGGCGCTGGATTGGTTGAGTTTTTTAGGCTGAGCTTTGGTGTAAGGAGGAGATCTGGATGGGGTGCCGATTTTTTGGCTTGTTTTCTGTGATCGCGATGTGATGGTGGGTTATTGGTGAAAGATTCTTTGTTTTAAGGATACGGATGGTTTTGTCTATTATGCAGTTAGCTACTTTGATTTATTTACGTATTTTGGACACATAATCAGTATAATATTAACACCATAAAATCGGATTTCAAACTCATTAACTTCATTAAAATATTTGTACACCTTCCATCTCCTACAAATAAATTACATTCTCTAAAACAAAAAAAAGCAAAACGCAATAAATTCAAGCTTTGACCCGCTCGACGTCGAGTTAATTAATTAAATATACCTGGCAAGTCCGCAAAGACCTCATGGTCATGAAGGCAGTCCATATCGATGCCGACAGCCCAGGAAAGCGCAGTCGGCGAGTCCTTCTGCAAGACTTTTTTATTTCCTCGCGGCGCGCGCGGAAAAAGGACGCGAAAATGCAGAGCGAGCTGTCATTGCGCCGAGCTTTTACGAGCGCAACAGCGCTACAGTACTGCAGCCGCGCGCGCGCGCGCGAAGAGTCCGTCCGTCGATCCCGTTTTTAGGAGAGAATAGAGAGAGGTGTCATATGCAGCAGCAGCACTGCTGCTCTTCGCTAGATTTTTTGCGTTATTTACAAGACAGGATATATTTTTACGAGCTCCGAGTTTTTACAATTCTCGCGCGCGCGCGCGAGCTGAGTATCTTTTTGATCCTTTGTGCGCTATGCCTGCCCGATGGGGGGTTAGCATTTTTAATTTGTCTTTTTACGGATGGTTTTATTTGTAATTTCTGGATTTTAGTTTGAATTGAAATAAAGATGGATATTGGAAAAAAAGTTTTATTTTTGTTGATTTGTTTTATTAAGATTAGAAAATATTTGGAAACACGGCATTTTTCACGTAGCGCGGATTTTTTTTTTGTATTCATGAAATACTACCCTGTTTCAGATCGTAAAGATGAATATTTGATAAATTTTAAATCGATGAAAAATAAATCTCTAACTAAAAAAAAATATTTTGACGCATTATAAACTAGCGACTCGATATTTTGAAAAAAAGACCACACAGTCTTCCATCTCGCTTCGATAGTCAAAAACGATCCACAAGCAAAGCTCTCACAGACGCAGAATTCCGACTCATCGGCGCACTCTGAATAAATCAGCGTGTAATTTGAGCAAGCCAAAGCGCGTACATGCATATCACGGCATTTCCCGAGCTTTACAGCGAGCGCACTGCAAGTTGCGTTCGCACGTCGGCCTCGCTCGACGAAAGAGATAACGAAGTCACCCTCCTGCGCGTAAAAGAGAGAGAAGGAATGCAGTGTCGGGAGAAAATAACGAGCGCCTTGCGAAGGATTTTCCCTATCTCCCCGTCATCTCGGCCTTTTTCCCTCGCTTTTCTTCTCCGGCCCCGCCCCCTTCTTTCTATCTGTCGCTTCCTTCTGTATTTTTGATTTAGCGGCGTTGTTCTTCCGGGCCCTTTTTTTGTCGCTGTACCCGGCGTCTTACTTATGAGTAGATATCTGACTTCTTGCCGCCGAACTTTGCGCCGGGCTCTGCACTTTCGCGCTTTTGTTCGGCTTTATTTTGCCGCGCTCCGGATCTCCGGGAGTTGGGAGTTTGCCGAAAATTAAATTGTTTAACGCGACGACTGCGATTAATAGTTTTATTACCATTAAATGGCGAGCTTGCGCCGGCTGTCGGAAGTAAATTTTGTCGCTCGTAACTTTAAGCCTTTTTGTTATTTACTCTTTTGATGGTGATTACACTACGCTGAGTTTGTTCATTATTAGGTTTTATCAATATTGGCTTTGTCGTTTATTCCCAAGGTATTTTCATAAAGGAATTTAAAGATTGGGTAAATTCCTTAACAATATTAAGTTACTCCCGTATTTTTCTTTGCCAAACGCGCGTCCAATATTACGGCTCGTAAAAAGTACTCGGATTTTTCCGCGAAATATAAAATGTCTCTCCACTCCCAAGCAATTTAATAATAAACGAAACTTTGACAATCTTCTCACCTGCTTTTTATACCAACTCTACATTACTCCTACCCATTAATATCCACGCTATTCAATACGATCCCACCTCTGGCACCACTTCATCCATAAACATCCAAAGCCGACCGAAACACTCTCCAAAATTCAGCAGCCAACCGATCCCCCGTCCAATCCAAAACGACTCCCCGCCGCCTTTAAAACTTCGCCCGCTCTCGCAGACGTCTTCGAGAAGGTCGCCGGCTGTTGGCGGCGCGCGCGCTAACCGACGAGGAGCCATTTGCAAACTTAATATTTAACGTCTCTACTCTACTTTCTTCCCTCTCCTTCTCCACCCACTCTTACTTCTTCATCCCCGTCGTCGTCGTTTGTCCTCCTTCCCGTCGCTCTCCACTATATACACGCGCACACGCGAGCGCGCGAGAAAGAGAGAGAACAAAGGGAAGCCGAGACGAACGCCGCTCGTTCTTAATGTCTTGAGGGCTATTTCTCAACTCGCGAGCGCGTGAGAGGCATACTCTTCTTTTTTTTCCTTCCGCTTCGCTCGCGAGATTGGCATAAACGCGCGTGTGTTTTTTAAATTGCCTCTTACATCTTTTAGCTGCTCGCCGCGTCTGCACGAGTAGGCGGACTCCTGGCCCCGGCTGCGAGTACAGCTGTAGCGGCGTTGATTTGATTAAGGGGCCGGTAGTTGGGGGGAGGCATGAAATTTTTAGCGCCGCTGAGAGGACAGTATATTTACGAGAGCGCAAATTAGTTCCTTTTTCCGCTGCATTATGCAGGGTGTTTAGATGCGCCGGCTGGATTTTGATTTGCGCCGCGCGCGCCCGCTGTTAATCTTGTCCGAGGTAGCTGCTGGGTTTTGTTGCTGGTTTTAGCGTTAATTAAAGATTTTTTTTGAAGAAATTAAAAGTTGGCGTTTGTTATTTTGAAGTTGATGCTGCAATGTGCAGCTGCGAGTTTGGCTCTTTATCCGTGGAGGAGTTTTAGAGAAAAATATGTAGGTAATTTTTGTATACTTGGCACGTTATAACGAATTGTAGAATTTGCTGAATATTTTTAAGTTAACTTTTAAAAGTATAACTGGAAAGTATGCAGTTAAAGTTTTTCGACATACATTTTTACGCTTGTAAGTCTGACCACATTCGGATGTAATCTACTTTGATATATTACTGCAGCTAAACTTTACTCGCTAGAGTGACTTTTTTCAATTCTCTCGTCATCCGCGCTTCGAACTCATAAGCTATTTTATAAACTATTTTGAATTCTCAGTTATATTCTCAATAAAAGAACTGCATAAGCGACTACTTACAGATACTGAAACTCTTACATCTTAAAAAACAAATCGAAAATCCCTTACAAGTTCCACACAAATATTCCCGATACAAAAGTTCCCTATCTCCACGTTCCCCCCGCAAAGTCTCCGAATGTAACAAGAGTAACTTACACCCACAGCCCACAACAAGCATCCAAGCAGCTTCCTCGCACCTAAAGCAAACAATAACGAAATACGACAAAGACCATAAACTCAGCCGCCCCTTCCCCCCCAAGATAAAATCGAATCATTTTCACACAGCGCATTACACTTGTCAACGCATTACGCGCTCGCCGCCGCGCGAACCAACTTGCGCGTACAGACGATATCATCTTTTATCTACCCAGAAGAAGAAGAAGAAGAAGTAAAAAAAGAGAAAAAAAAGCGTGCTCGGTAAGAAAGGCAAACAAACTCTCCCTCTCTCTTTACAGCACAGCGACTTTCTGACCGATTAAACTCCGAGCGCGCGCGCGCGCGCGAAACTTTTCCCAAAGCATAAGCGCAACGAGGCGCATCGCGCGTGGCGCCCGCTCTTCGCTTTTTTCTCCCCAGACGCGAGCGCGCGCGTCTTTCAAGACATACTTTAAAGAGGGAAGCATGCCCCATAAAGCGATAAGACGCGCCTTGCTATCCCTCTCCGCTCGACGCTCGCTTCCTGCCTGCGTGGCGAGTCTTACGATGGGGGAATTATTTTAAGGGGGGGGGGGTTAAAGAGAGTTGTGTGTATTTTTGCGGGGATAGGCCCGAGCGATCGGCTGTCGAGGAAGACAAAGAGTCATTGCTATGGTGAGTCGGTGGAAGAGCTGGAAGTGTATCGGAGGTTGACGACGAGCGGAAGTAGAAGGCTGTGTGGGGGATGCGGTTAGAGGAGGAGGGAAGTTTTTAAGTTGTACGTTTTTTGATGTTTTTGTGACAGTTGTGGAACTGTGGTTGTCATGAAGGATTTCTTTTTCAACTGCTATACGATTATATAAACACATTTGTAGAATATGTTAACTTTTAATTCTTTACACTGATAAAAATGGAAACGAGCGATTTTTGAAAGCAAATACAAATATCATTCCTGAAAACAGAGCTTCCAAACAAATATTCCAACACACCGAACTAAACTCCCCTGCATCATGATCCCACACCCCTCTACCCTCAGCATCGGCCCCCTAGCGGATTAATAACCCTCGATGCTAACTCAATCAAGCGCTCTCCATTACACTCTTAAAGTTAAAAAAGAAAAAAAAAGACCAGAGCATCGCAATTGATGCGCCTCGAGTAAAAGGGATGAAACATCCGTTGCGGGCTCTGAAGCGCGCTGCCCGGCAAATTATAAATTGCTGAGCGGCATTCGCTCGGCTCTCTCTCTCCGCTCTGCGCAGACATTTCTGACAAATGAGCGTGGCTTTAGTGAAAAGCGCTATAAAGCGATATTAAGGAAATGTTAGCGCCTCCTCTCGATCTCCCGTCCGTCCGCCCTTGCCCGTATAATGACTTCATCGGATGCAACCAAGGGGAAGCCGGGGATACGTCTGCGGTGCCGAAGGTATAGTGGATCGCTGAAATATGGGCTGGATTTCGTGTTTATATGCTCTCCAGATGGCGCGCGGGCCGACCCTCGCTTCCACTCCCGACGCTAATGAAGTTTTATTAATTGCGCTTTTGTTCCTGGCACTTGATAGAGAAAAGGCTGCGCGTTAAAGCAGATGAGGCGTAAAGGAAAATTCGTGCGGTTATGGCCTTTTATTGGCTTGGTCGATAAACAAGTTCAGTGAATTTCGGCAGTTGGAGAATTTAATAATGTTGCGTTGGATTATTTTGACTTTGGAGAGTGTTTAATAATATATATTTGCAAGTTGACAATTTAATTTAAAACGATGTATCAATGCGGTTTGTGCTAACGTTCTTTCAATCCGTCACAAGTGATTCGATTTCAATCCATTTAAGCGTTTAAAATGTAAATTTAATTATTAGTCATTCAATGAGTTACGAATGAATTAATAATTTATAGGTTCGAGTCGAATGAATAATTAACCAATGTATTTTCATTTAGAATCGCAATTATGTAAAACAGTGTTAGCAGTAATTGAAATATCGTGCAAAATTTCATGCAACGATCAAATAATCAATTTTACCATTTTAATGCTGCCACTAATAAAACTCATTTACTAATTATATGAGAATCAATTAAGCCATCAAATCGATTTCAAACAATTAAAGCAATATTAATACACTATACAAAAAGCAAAGACTCTGCAAAAACGCTTAACACACCGATCATCCCAATCATCGTTCCTTCATAAAAAATCGCATCAATTACAAAGTTACATATACGTCGCCCTACAGACATCATCAGAAACCGACTCACCCCCCGCTAAAACCGCTCGCTGCATTTCTTTCTCGCGTGTCAGCGGCGTAACATTCAATAAGCCCGGGGCCCGCTTGCCAACGAGACATTGACAAATCGCGGCTAATTGTCGCTGCTACAGCCCCTTCGCCAGTATAATAAGCGAGATCGCGAGAGCGACGGCTTCTCAAGCAGCGCACAATGGCAAGGAGCATGAAGCTTGACTGCGCTCTCACGCGAAAACACACATACACTCTCCGAGGGAGACAGGAGAGGAACAAAGTTGTAAGACCGGGCCGTTATATACCTACGCGCTGGAGTTTAAGGTGTCTTTAAAATCGCCGTAATGCGAGCGCGCCGCGCGTAAAAGTGTTGGCTTGGTATGGAAATTTCGTTACGCTCCTTTATGGTGAGATCGTTAAAAATTATTTATACTTTCTTTTGCCGCTGCTTGCCGTTTTTCTTCTTTTTGAATTCTGGCCTGTTCTGGCGGGGGGCCTTTTTACGCTGCAAAATTATGGTGATTTATTTTTGTTATCTTGCCGGATAAGGGGACGCTTTATATGTGGGTATGTTTAATGAAATAGTAGAGGAGTTAGACTCCTAGTGTAGGACTTTTAAAAAAGCTGTTAAAGTTATCATGCTGTTATACCGCGTTAGCTGAATTACAGTTTTTTAAATGATGTAATGTTTAGTTATGAAATTCCGTATTTTTAAATAGGTTAATATTATACTATGTTTGATAACATTGATGATGTTATCAAACATAGTATAAGATAAGGATTAGTCAGCAGAGTGTCAAAACAATTATTAAAAATATTCAATTGAGGTTACGCCTTTAGTAAAATACAATGAAAATAATTACATTATCAGAATCACATGTATAAACGTTTATTAAAATATTCAATAGCCATTTGTGTATATCTAGCTTGAATCAACAGATATTATTGATATAAATTATTATGTAACGGATGTGCGTTGATCAAAACATATGTGTGGCCTAAATTTTTTTAAAACCTTCTTGAATTACGCCTAATTATAACTAGTGTTTAAATGTTTACTCTACTTCGTGCTTTCTTTACGGTCGACTTGACACAGTGCCAAGAGTGGTATTATCTCACTTTGAAGAACTTTGGAGAAATAAAGTAGTGAAGTAGGTTCACTCAAACTTTTACA
Organism: Eupelmus urozonus; assembly: GCA_900480035.1. Classification (NCBI taxonomy): domain Eukaryota; kingdom Metazoa; phylum Arthropoda; class Insecta; order Hymenoptera; family Eupelmidae; genus Eupelmus; species Eupelmus urozonus. Next base: position 146,587 of record UELX01000025.1, read on the forward strand.
ACTTCACATGAGTTTATATTTATAGCAAAGGTAAAAGTTAATCGAGCTACTAAACCATTTATCAAAACGATTAGTCTGATTTCCGTTAATTTTGGATTTTGTTAATGCATTTTCGTGTCGCATCATTTATTTTAAATTACGGAACTACATATATAACTTATTACGAAATCGCATTACACGATTCAAATTGAGTACACAATTTTCCAAAAATCGAAAAGCAATTTAAAATTTAAATATTACGTCGGATGTCAATGATTACACTAATACCATCGGCCCTTAATCAATACAAAAGCAATAATCACAAACACAAATTTCCAGATGAAACTCGTCAAGACAGGTCCCGCTGACGTATCGCTAATGTTCCCCCGCCTAATTTACAAACTTCGATGCTAATGTTGCCTTACGCTAAATCGACGCGCGTCTCCGTGTGCAGGATTTGAGCCCACGTGTACAGAGCTCCGCAGAGTTCCCCGACGCTCGCGCGCGCACGTCGGCAACGTTAAGTGTGTCAATGGCATTTGAACCCATTTTAGAATGTACATGATCCGCAGGCTGATACGGCCGTACGAGCACTTTAGATACTTAGCATTGTAAACCTCCCCCCGTCGCGTCTGACGCGCTTCTCGCTCGGCGGTACGGGCTAAAGAGCGACATCAGTGAGACAGAGCTTGCCGAGAGTACAGAACCTTGCACAGATAAAGGAAGAGGGAGAGAGAGAGAGAGCTTGAAAGCCCGAGGCCCGTCAATATGCGCTAAGCTCGCACGAATTCAATGTTGCGCGAGGGGCGCGGAGACACACGCTAGCTATGGAGTATTTAACACGCTGCGCAAATGTACGTGACGATTGCCAAGATAATGGATATTATTGATTTAGCTGCATTAGCGGAGATGCCGGTTACGGGTGAGAGTTTTTTGGCTCGTCGTTTGAGTGTTTCGGGATCGATGGTGTTGGTTTGGACGAATTGGTTTGGCGATTGTGGATGGCCTTTTGTAAATTGGATGAGAGATGAAACCTCATTGATAAGGATGGAATTTTTTGTTTATCAAAGAGAATGTTTTTTCTTATAATTCTCCCTTCTTTTCATTGCCATTTTAAAAAAAATTTTCGAGCCTTTTAAAATTAAGCACGTGTCGCGTGCTGAAACGAAATACACTCTCATAAAAATAAATCCACATTTTTATGCAGTAAAGATTTATCATCATAATTAAACTTCAGAAGCATACACCCACTGCAACATATTAAAAAAAAACATAAAGAACGCCGATGACAAAGCGGCCTGTCGGCGATAAAAACCGTGTCATCGAAAAGTTTCGGGGAAAATTATTTTCAGCCGAAGAAAGAGGAGCTAGCTACGGGATGATCGATGTCGAGCGTATAGAGCCGTAATAAGTGGGCTCCTCGGAGAGAAGAGCTTTGTCGGCGTCGTCGACGGCAAAAGTCGAAGGAGCGATGACGAGATAAGAGACGTCTACATATATGAGAGCTCGGGAAATGATGGATTCTCTCCCACGCCTGCCTATGTGTATTGGCGGGAATATTCGATTGGCGTGAAATTAAGCGACGCCAGGCGTCGAGTGACGCGAGCCTTTGAGTCGCACAAAGAATTTTTTAATACGATTATGATTGCGAGCTCGTGGGAAATGGATCGCGCGATGGGTTGGCGCGTGAGTGGTGTAAAAGCTGGATTGGATGTTGATGGACGCGTTGGAGAGGTGTGCGGATAGATGGTTTTTATAGTAGTGGTTTCATAGTGTTTGGGAAATATATGTTATTTAAGTATTTATTTGCAGTATGCAGTAAGTAGATGGAAAGGATGTTTTAGAAAGATTTATTTTTATTTCCAAGTTAATTCTGTTAGGCTTGATGGAACGTTAAGTCAACATTTGAACAATATTACGCAAATTTTTTCGCGAAAGCAAGTTTGTGCTTTTAATTTTTCGAAACTCGAGTGCGCACTTTGAAGTTTTACTCTTGACGTCGAAAGTTTTTGAAGTAAATATAAATGTCAAACTTTATTTCATGCACAGACTTTAATAACGTATAATCCAGGCTTCAGCGTGCCCCGCGCTACTTTCGAAATCGCTTTGAAATTTAATTTTTCAAAATTCACTATAAAGAAATCCAAAAAGAAAGAAGCGCCCAAAAAAAAGTTTAATCTCCCAAACCATCCTGTCATAATCGCAACTCACGCCCACATATCTTTATTTCGAATACACCAACTGCCGCCTAATGCAGCGCAATCCATCGTTTATACACCGCAGATATTAAGACCCCTGCAGCAGCATCTGCGCTCCTCTCAAAATCCCCCCTCCACGCTCACTCATCCACACACAATCCCTCCTCCCCTTGCCGTTATTAAGAGCTCAAGCTCCAATACTTATCTCCTACTTCGTCCGCGTCCATTCGACGCATGCACAGCCGGAATGTATCTCCTCCGGGAGACAGAAATCACGGCTTTTCGACTGCCACTAAAAGGAAGACAAGGCAGCCCTTCGATTTCGCCGCGTTATCGGCTGTCTTCGGACGGGGGGCTGGCCTCGCGTCTGCGGGCCTCGTGACGTTAACGACACCGGACTATCGAGCCCGGCTCTATACGAGAGGTAAGAGAACGGCGCGCGCGAGGGCCAATCGATATAAGCGCGCCGTTGGTCGTCGACCTCGCTCTCTTGCAGTAGTACAGAGCAGCATCTGTTGCCGCTCCGATGGCTTTCCTCAATTATTCCGTGGCGCGCGAGGCTTGGAGATATTTCGGCGGCCGCGGCGCTTCACGCTCGAGCGGTTATTAAGCGTCAACTCCTTGTTCGCCGCGGCCGAGTGACGTTTTAACGGCTGCATTAATTACGAGGGCTAATCTAGCTGCGAGAGTGGCTGAGGGAACGATTGAATTCTCCCAAAAGCGTTGACGGCTAAGGAATTTATTTTTGAGGTTAGAGAGATTGCGGAGGGGAAGGGTAATGTGTGGCGAGGATGGGGTGAGAGGGAGGGATAGTTTTGCTGGTTTATTTAGGCGAGAGGCGGTAAGATTAATTTATCGTGTGGATGAGTTTGTTGAGCTTGATTTGTAAGCAGATGCGCCGCTGGTTATCGGACGGTCTTAATTTAATATTTCCGAATCCTTTTGGCTTTATGGTTTTATGAAGTTTGTGGCGATGATTGGCGCTTTATTTAATTAAACTTTGGCTAGTCCGTAATTGAGGGCCGTTTAATTAAATTAGGTGTTGATTTAGACGGATAATTGATAATTCTAACGAATTAGCTTGAATATTTTTCGCATAAAAATTTTATTGCCAGCTGATATTTTTATTTATTAATTAATAAGTTTAGTTACTATAATTCAGCTAACGATCATTACAATAACCAAATACTCCTTTCCAAACCCATCAGTAAGCAGACCTTAGCTCATCATCAAACCACCTCCATTATCAATTCACACACCCTCAATTAAAAAAAAAAGATATCCAGCCAACTTCTACATCCTCGCGATCGCCAGGAATTTTAATCATTAATCAAAAAGCCAACCCAGATTCAATAAACAAAAACGTCTGCTCGCGCGTCCGCTTAACCATCAATAACCCGACTCGTCCAATATAATTTACGTCGAAGAAGCCGCGGATCTGGCTGCCATAATGAATCCGCGTCTGCCATGGAGAAACTCGCGCTCTGAAATGTGGAACGCGTCATACGTTCCCCGGAAATTACGTCTTTCAACGCGACGACGACGACGACGACGACGGCGGCGGCCTCGATCCGGCCCGAATGACGCGCTCAGGGCCATTAATATTCATTGCGCTAGATTCGTCGATAAAAGAATCGTTTCAAAGTCGCGGAGGAATATAGCTGGCTTACTCTAGCGGGGCATATAGAGTTCCTTGAATGAGTTTTGCGAGCCGAGCGGCCGAATCGTTATTGTAGCTCGTCTCGAGGGTGGAGATTAGGGAGAACTTGTAGCGCGCTTTCCTAATCCACGATATTCAATTTTCAATTCGAAGAGATTTTGAGCAGGATGGAGCTGTCTCGATCGGTTTAAGGAACTTTGATGTGATTTTGCAGAAAGGATGTAAGCTGGCGAGTTGAGTCGTTTAGGCGTAGCTTTGGGATGACGTAAAATTGTAATTGCAGTTGTAACGGTTGGAGGAATTCGTGTAGGTATATACTAGTAGAAATTTACCCGTTTAAAATATTTATAGGTCGAGAAGTAGCATTGAATGCATTGCTATACTAGGTATTGAGTGGTCAAATAGAATCATTTATTTTAGGGCATCGCAGCTTTAGTTTTAAACATTTGGAATAACAGTGTGCGAATAAGTATTTTCAAAATTTTGAAGTGAATTCATATTCGTTCATCTATTTATAATTCAAACGTTTTAATTAAATATAAAAGTATTTTAATTAAATTTATGCGCAATATAACAAACATTAAACTAAGCCGTTATTAAAAAAGTTATAAAACACCATATATGAACTATTAAAGCGTTTTCCATTTTAAGCGCGCTTTAATTAGCTTTCGTTCCAATCAAAAAGCCAATAAATAACATGAAAAAGCACGTTAACTTTCAAAACTTTTCTACTCTCCTCATTACTCCTCACTCGCAAACAATTCTAAAAACACTATCCTCAAACGCAGAAAGAAAACAAATTCGCCAAAGCGATACCAATCCCTCCTAATTACCAACCAAACTCTCTCTCCAGCCCAACTCCCATACGTCCCCAACATAAAGAAGCACTCGGCGACAGAGCTTACCCGTACGAAAAAGCAGCAGCGGTCTGAATATCGCTTTATCGCGTGTCACTAGGTCATTACTTCGCTTAGTAGGGTGGGGGTCCGATCGGCAAACTCTCGGCCAGCTTTGCCGACGTAAGCGGATCGTATAACTCGGGAAAGTCGTTCGCCGCGAGGAATCGGGCATCCTGGCATATAAACGGTTATAAACCGCTCGCGGAGGCTGCTGCAGGCAGAGCGCGCGCGCAAGCCCAGGAATAATGTAGCATCCGAGCGCGCGCCGTAAGACGCCGCGGGCACGGAGAAAGAGGAAAATCGAACGCGAGGCAAACAGCGAGATTACGGGAGTTAATAATGGAGATGAGGATAATATTTGCGCTTCTTTGTTGTGTAATTTTGAGCTTCTTTTGTTGGGAGGGCTGAGAGAGGCTGAGTGAGCCGTTTTATGCAGCGCGTGGATTTAGCGAGATGGCTGTGAGGTGTTTTTGAGAAGTTTGCGGGTGATTGGTTTAGAGAGAAGTTTTCGTGTTTTATTGAGAGGGGAAGTTTTGAGGTTATTATTATATAGTGGTCGAAATAGTTGTTGTAATTTATAAAAGTAAAAAAATTTTTTCAAAACATTATGATGAATTTCACATGATCATAAATTGTTTTTCAATTTTTTTTTATGTTTACATTCTGCTGCAATTTTACTAACTAATATTGCAATTTTTTCAAATATTCTTCTCTCAGCGGAACATTTCCTTATTTAACTTTCATTTTTATACATCTGCTTTATTAATCAAAAGAAGTGCAATTAAAATTTAATAAATGATCTCAAACTCAAACAATATCCTGAAAATAACGAAATGCAGATCCACTTGCCATCAGCCTAGACAAATAGAGTCAACGCAAACGAAAAAACAAAACTAATGGAACTTTGAAAAAAAAGAGCTCGCTGACGAAGAGGCGCGGAGCGAAAAAAGAATTAGGTGATTGAGCGAGCGAGTTAGCGAGATCTCTCTCAGCGAGGCAGGGTAAAAAGTGACGTAGAACGAGCCTTAGCGAGAGAGCGAGAGAAGAGGCAGAGCTAGTCGCGCGACGGCCGCTTTATCTTTCCCGCCTCGTGGCAAGCGAGTCGTCGTCACATCCGCGGAGCTACCATCTGAGGGGGCTGACGGGCTGTAAAAATAGAGTGCCGGGAAATATGGGGCCTCGCGAAAGCTGAATTACGCATTTCCTGGGTGCTCTGGGTTTCGATTTGAGCTTAGAGGTTCTTGGTTGACGATGGAGGATTGAGAATGTATTGGAACAAATTGTCTTTTTTTAAGTTTAAGCACGGGTGATTGTTTTCTGAAAAGTATGTGTTGTTTTATTTGTTTGTATAGTAAAACAGAAGAAAGTGTTTTAGTTTCGAAAATTGTAATTTTATATTTTATTAAATTTGCAAGTTCACTTTTCATAACACTAAAAATAAAAAAAACAAACAAAAAACCGAATATTCTTCAAATAAGCCTCCGCATCACCTTCTCTTTGCCATCCCCGCTAAACACAATCATCGTCCCCAAGCCAGCCTTGCTCCATCGGCGCGCTCACCTGTACAACGCACACCCCCCAGGCAGTTCAGAACCCGAGTCTGAAACGCGCGCGTTTGAAAAGACGTTTCGCTCGCGCGAGGTGCCCAACCCGCGGGGTGGCAGCGCAAATTCACCCCCTCCCCCCTGGAGTCCATTATTACCCCTGCGGATTATTCTGACAGCTTAACGTGCGCGCCCGTTAAGTAAATCCCGCGGCGGTCTGCATTCACAAGCCGAGGCGCGCGCGCGCGCGCTCGCCTCCCACGCACATGACACCCCGGCGGCCGCACGTATACGCATACGGACACCCGAGAGCCGTCCGGAGCGTTTTAAGGCTCGCGTAATTATCTTGCTCGTCATTGTTCCGGACAAGTTTCGCGCGACGCGCGCCAGGTGTATTACGCGGCCCCCAGCTGATGCGGCCTCCGCCTAGTATGAAGACATTTACGCCTGTGTATAATCTACTCTCGGCGCGAGCGGTAGTCGTTTTGACGCGCGCTAGCCGGGCTAATGCGAAATGCCGGCGAGCTTGCGCGCAAGCTCGTGAAAAGCCATAATTCCGGTATCGCGGCAGAGGCTATTTCCGCCTCGGCGGACCATTCGAACTTTGCGTTGCGCTCTGCGGTTGGAGGGAATAACGCGCGATTTCGCGCCCCCTAGGCTCCGTTTTGTATGCGTGTTCGGGGAGAACGACAAGTGCTTTTATAATTTTGAGTATGGACGAGAGCGGGAGCTTTGTGGGCCGCCGTTAAAACTACGGCGATTCGTCGAGTGGTCAAGCGTTTGTTGGAGCGCTTTTGCATATATAGCTTTGTTTTGAGATGCTTGCTATATGAACAATGAGAAAAAGGTATACTAGAGGTAAAAAGGTAAGAAATAATGACTCTCCGCGAAAGTTTATTTTTATTGCCGACGTTTCGGACGTGTTTTTTGAGTAACGTCCCTTTTCAAGGCATTTACAATAAATTATTCAGTTATTGCGGATTAAAATCGTCAAAAAGGTGATGTGGTCAATTTTCCACGATGAGAGGAAGAGTACGTGCTCGATTATGGCGAGAGAGAGAAAGCAACCTTTTTTGGTCAGCTACACTCACTAGTTGTTAGCTCCAAAAACCTTTTTTACGATGTTAATAATTATTGTAAATGCCTTGAAAAGGGACGTTACTCAAAAAACACGCAATAAAAATAAACTTTGGTTCGCGGAGATCAACAGAGTCATTATTTCTTTCCTAAAACTCCATCGGAGCGAACAATAAATTCAATCAACCTCCTATATAGAGGTAAAAAGCTCAACCCTTTTGAATGTTATCTTTTTGATCGAAAATGAAATATCTTAGATGCAAAAGTAACTGAATCAAGAAGCAAGAATCGCGAGATTTTTGCTTCAAACATTATTGTGTCTTTGAAGCGAGAAGAATCCACTTGTTACAAATAAATTTATTCTTGATTGAAAATGTTGATAAAATTAATTGGTGCTCGTTTCTATTGCACTATTTGCGTATTGTTTCTATATTTTTAACAACGGAATTGTTTATTTTTGAAAAGACTTGATAGCTTCCAATTATATTAAAAAGCTTCCAGTCAAAAGAGAAAAAATCAGCCCTCAATAGTTTCACTCTATATATCCAAATCAAGGGGCATTTTTTTAGATGAACGTCATGCATTTGCATTTATTGGGTAAGAGAATACGATCATATCGTTTTTTGACAATTCACTCTATTTATGTAATAATTTAATATCAAGTATTATTTGTTATCTTATCCTCGATTGCGCCCAGCTTCCTCAATCATGGCATCCCGGGCAGTCGCCTGGATCGTCTTAAACTGATTTAGCCGCTAGTAGCCGTCTCTGCCATTATAGATCGGATGCAACAACGAAATCGTATTAGACTACATCAGTCTTATTACTAAGAACCCAGCCCTTATCCTGCAACCGATATACCAATAATGTACGCGGTAGCCGTAGTGTAATTCGATTGGTGCATGGTACACCTGTAACCTACGTCTACGCAAGGGATGACCATACCTGGACTAATGTCATTTCTACATGTAGGAACGCATATCTGCTAAGGGCTTTGCCAAGATTGAATTATGCTCCAGGAGGCGTACATCGTAAGCGCAAGCGGGCTAATTGTAATTTCCATAAATTATAAAACAGAAATTGTTCTTAATATATTTATTCGAGCAAAAAGTGATACGGCTTTATCAAACAATATTTTAATAAAACCCTGTATTGGATAGATATAGCTTATAGAAATCTGACCAAATCGTAAAAGGAGAAATGAATGAAAACAAGGATGTTATCATCATTTTTGTCGTGCGCGGTGTCGGCTTATTTACACTCTTATTATTGGTACTTCGATGCGGTATACCGCATCTCATCACTAATAATAAATTCGTGAAGTCTAGGTGAAGTCCAAGGTCAAATCCAAGGTCATCACTGGATTCCTCGTTGAAAGTTACATAAGACTTACGTATACTTGCTTCAAATGGATATGAATGAAACAGATATTATATTCGCTTCAAGAGAATTACTGCTAGGAAATTACGTAAGGGATGAGGTAATCACGGTATTACAATGGATTTAATTTGTAGATGGACATAAAGAGAAACTGAAGCACAGTGAAGCTGAAAGAGATTTCGTAGGAAGTAGAACTTTTTTACGGCACGAACGTGCATGAACGTAAATTTAAACCGTAGTAAAGGTTATTTCAAACAGAATTTTAAAGTCATATTTAGAAAGCTTTTAAAGATTGAGTAAAATGTTAAAGTACATCTGTTTTATTCAATGAATAAAGAACGTAAGTCATATAAATTTTTGAAATTCAGCATACCAACTAGTACACATGTCATAAATAATACATCAACTTACCATAATTAAGTTTGAAGATATCGATGAATTCTACTTTCACAATCTCATTCCATAAAAATAAATTTCAACCGACCCCAGCTCATTAACCCCTCTTCCTCGCCACAAAAATCCACGCAAAAAAACAAAAAGCTCGGAATCACCTCCCTCGCACTAGCGCGCCAACTCTGCAAGCTCGGTCTTCGCCTTATGCGCGATTTACGTAATCATAAATATACACACGCACACTTGTCGGCCGTAGCTGGCGCGAACCTCGGCAAAGTCCGCGCTCGCCGCGGCTTTGCAATTCAGATTCGAAATTTGGCATTCTGTGGGACAGGGGATCGCTCGTTTTCTCACGAAGAAGAATCCTATAGCGTCATAGGGCTTGGCCACCGTTGCTGCAGCTTCTCCTTCATTCCCCCAAGGGGCTATAGCCCCCGTAGGAGAGTTCGCAGATGTTTGCTCGGCTGGAGCGCGCTCGTCCGTCCGCGCGCTTTCTGGCTAAATGAATTAAATCGCTCCCGTCGCTGCGGCCCCGTTTTGCGCTTCTGGAGAGCTGGCGCGGGGCAGCGTCAGGGGGATGGATGGCGAGGGTAGTTTTGAGAAAACAAAAATTTAAGTGGACGGGGCATCGGCAGATTGAAATTAAAGTTACGGTTATGGAAATGGGATGATTTGAGGAGGGGGGGATCTGGAAGGGTTGAGGAAGAATGATAAAGTCTTGGGGAAATGTTGGTGGATGGGGGGTGGGATCGTTTATCGTGAGACAGTCGAGTTTTGTCTTTGTCGAAGCAAGCTCGCTTCGCGGAATAACATTAGAGCGCCCGCAGGCGGTTTGGTGATTGAGTTGCAGCAGTCGCAGAATTCATTTCACAAAAGAAAGATCTTTAAGGAATATTATACTAGGAAAGTGAAATATCCAACAACCCTTAAGTCTGCAAAACACTGCACGTATACATCAAAGCCTCACATCCAAACTATACGCATCACGATTAAAAAAAAACATCCGGGGCATTGGATGCGCGCATTCTGATAAAAGAAAAGGCGATACGAAAGCTGCCGCTGCCAATGCCGGGGCCATGAAACTATCGGCCGGGCAAGTTTTATCGGCGCGCGGCGATAAATTCACAGCGGCACGCGTGCATTCGCGGATTTTCGATTTACGTTTGGATTAATATCTCTTTATATTATAAGTTTCAGCCGGGGGGACTTTCAGCGGAGGTATATACAGAAGAAAGACGAGCGAGAGAGCGAGAATGTGAAAAGACGAGCAGCGAGCGGAGAGAGCAAAGGGTCGTTCGAGCAAACTTTCGAACGAGCGGCAATAAAGTTTCTCGCAACGAATCGTTCCGCTCTCGCTCTTTCCGCTCTTTCTCGCAGCCGAATATCGAGCTGCGAGCGCCGTAATGCGATTTAGCGCGTTTAACGTTTTCTAATGGCTTTGCCGATTGAAAGTACATCGGTTACCGCCGGAGCTACCTGCCTGCGTAATTGTAATTTTTCGGGGGAAAATAAAGTTTCGTGGGGTTGGTTAAATTGTTTGCGCCGGGGTAATTGTTCTTTGGATGCGGGAGCTATCGAGCCGATTGAAAGAGGAGGAAGGTAAACTCGTCTGTTTTCTGTTAACCTTTCGCCGGCGAAATAACGCGCCGGTTTTTTGCGCCTGTTTTCTTGTTTGTCCGATCGACTTTACTTTAATAACTTCGCCGCGCCAGTATTAATAACCGTTGCGCTCAATACTTCACGGACGTTCTATTATTATTATTCACGACAGGCTAAGGTGGTCGGGAAAATCAAAGGTCAATGTACTAAATTCTAATGCAAAAAAAGACCTGGAAATCGCTATACTGTGCTATTTTTTCCCGCTCTATCGATTGGCGCCAACCCCAGCTCCGTAAGTTAATTAGGAGAAGCGTTTTTTTAATTTTTTTCGTCCGATCTCTCTGAAACCTATCTAGATCGATTCAGCGCGAAAAAATTACCCTTATGCACCAATTTTGGTGTAAAAATTTGAAACTTTGATTTTCGGCCCCTATAAGGCTAAGGAGGTCGGGAGAATCAAAGGTCAGTGTACTTAATTCTGATGCAAAAAAAGATCTGAAAACTGCTACACTATGTACCTGCGCGCTTATCTCGTCACAAACAGCTTCGCTTCTTCGATAATTCTCTTTAAGAATACAAGCTATTCGCGAATATGGCCTGCGAAGCTCGTTAATTTTTGCAGCTGGCGTAATCGGAGTATGTTTTAATGCAGAACGACTTGTTTACTCCGTCATTAGCGAAAAGCCGCTCTTACTTTTCTCGATAATGGAACTGAAAATAAATCGCATTATTTACGAGCTCGCAGCATCGCGACTTCCGATCTATATAACACAATACCGATCGCCAACGTCTGTATTCACAATTGCAACTTTCCGTTAAACACCGTCGATAATAAACCTCCGAATCCCCGTGGGTGATAAGAGAGTCGCTTGAAAAATCGCCGATCAGCCCGAGCTCTCGAAACGCGGGCGAAACAACGAGCCGCGAGAACAAAAGAAAGAAAAGCGAACTTAAACAGAGCGCGATCAAGGCTGCCTTTAAAAAAAAGAAAACGGACTCGAAGCTAAAGGAGAGTTCCGAGGGAGGAGCGTGGAAGAAGCCGCAGTTACTTCCGAAGAAAAATAAAGTACGGAACAGTTTCTTATCCGACTAGAGGCTCGCGGCGCGTTATCGTTCGCGCCATTATTTGCCTTTTAAGCCCCCCCATCTTACCCAGCAAGAGTGAGAAAGCGAAGTTTTCCCTCGGCGCGGTCGGACGAGTTAATCAGGCCGGCCGCGGACGGCTTGAAAGGGACTGTATGGGAGGAAGGAAGGAAGGAAGGTAGCTAGCCGAGCTACAAAGTGGATGGGTCACGTAGCAGGAGGCGAGCCTCTGTGTATATGAAGGTAGCTGGCCGCCGCTTAAAGGGCAGTGCGCGATGATGCTTCCGGTTTCGCTCGAGCTTTTTCCTTCGCTGTGTGTGTGTGTGTGTGTGAGTTTGTGTGTAAGGGAGTAAGCCACAAGGGCCGAGAGTAGTTGGGTTTTAATGAGGGCTGGCGAGTTTTAGGCGGGCTTTTATGAAAATTAAACGAGACTGGGTGGAATGATGGGCAGTTGAAGGCGTTTTGGTGGGATTGTTGAAATTTATAGGGCGCTTATTAATGTCCGAGTATGAATAATTAGGCCTGATTTTCATTGAATTTCGTTGAGACCTTTCGTGCTGTAACTATAGGAAAGGATTAGAAGCTTAAATAATATTAAAAATGATGCAACATCATGAATAGATTCTAATTATCGCTTCCTTAATTTTATGTTTGGATGCTTTTAGGGCTGTAATGAGAGGCTAAATTTGTATTGATGTTTATGACTGTTTCAAAACCGGAAAATGATTTAATGGTAAAATTGATGTGCTTTACATAGTAAATTAATACTGGTGAAATTGAAATATGATGATTAAAATTAAATCAAGTAATTAATCATGTGTATTTCGGCGAGCAATAATAGATTCTACATTCTCATAGTATATAAAATCACTTTGAAACTCCGGAAAGCTGCTACTACAATAACCACTAAAAATGACCAACCTCCTTCATTTCACCGAGCTCTGATTACCAAAAAAACTAATCGAAAGCACGACGCCAATCCAGCGAAGCTCAAAATTTAATACCCAAAAACAAATGAAAAACAACGCATGGATAATCCAGGCCAAAGCCCCGTACAACCATCCAAAATTTCCCGTCGCGCTCCAATTACCATCGCGATATCCCGTCGCGCTTACAGCTTTAATATCTCGTTATTCTTTAACGCCCCCTGAGCGCTCTTTACATTCGCCCGTACTTTTGATTACGGATTAGCGCGCGACGAGGCCCGCTTCTTTAATGTCTATTTATTTTTCAAGCGCGACTATTGCTCCCGGGATGAGCGCGCGCGCTCGGCTCTCTCGCGGGAGGCCTTCAGTTTTTGCGCAAAATGGAGGGCAATTTAGCTTATTAATGTCGAGGCTCGCGCGCGACGATATATCCAGCGCGTGGCCCTCTCGTTTTATTTCCGCCCCGTTCACGGAAGCAATTTTTATCATGGCAAGCGCCTGGCGTTTGTTAATTAATTTAATTATTCTGGAGAAAGAGGACCCGCCAGAGCGTTTAGACCGAGCGCTGCGAGCTCGGCTATATGAACTTTTACCCGTATTGCTCATTTGCGCTGACAGGTGTTTTGAAGCGCTTTAAAATACAGCTGGGAGTTAGTTTAGTCGGATTAATAGCTTTGAGAATGGCAGGCTCATTTTAATTTCAGAGTGCCTTACACTTTTTTTCCCTCTCGCTAATTAATTCTTATTCTCAACTGATGTGAAATATTTTTAGCGAGCTAAATTAATTAATATATAGTTGTCACTCCGCGACCCCAGCCGCCTCAATTTCACGCGTCACTGTAGCTCTACAAACAGGAAGCACAATGACCCAGCGAGAAAAAAACATTCCTCCACAAAATAAAGCATTCACACCCCAACGCAATCCTGAATCATCAGCGTCCCCCCTTAAAGCGCGCAAAAGTAAGCTCGGGCAAATTCTCGCGCAGATATAATAATCCGAGAATCGCGGCTCACCGCGTTTGCGAAATCCACCCTCCTATATACGCGCCCACACGCTCAGCCAACCATCTCGCTTCGAGAGCCTCGTGTAGAAGGGACGAGGAGTCGAGAGAAGCGCAGCTCTAGAATCGCAAGTATGAGCATGGGGTGTGCGAACCCTCGCGTGCGCGCGCTCGTCACAATTTCAATTGACCCCCCGTGGACCGGGCGCCAGATGCGGCCGCGCGTGCCGCGTCGAGAGATGAAAGATGACTCGGCGCCCACGAGAAGGCCCCCCTATTGTGCGCGAGCCCACGAGGCTCGCGTCGATATGCCCGGCGTTATTTTTCTTTTTTTTTTTGTGTTGATGAAGGGCGCCAAGTGCATCGTTTATTTTTACTTTTATTGCCGCTGTGCGGAGCAAGGTTCGACGAGAGCAGGTTCAGGCCACCCCTGCTCTCATTATTATGGGTGAACGTCGGGAGCATGCAGAGCAAATATGTAGAGTGCGGGAAAATTTCTGGTTTTTTTTTCCCTTCATAGTCGGGCGCGCGTGTGACTGACGTTGTAGTGCCGCGACGCGGTTTGACTATTTCATTGCCGCTTAGCTGGCGCGTGATGTGGATTTTTCTGTTTTTATGCGCAAGAGGTGAGATGGATGTGGGGCTGCGATTGCGGCCAACAGGTGCGGTGCGCGAAATCAGCGGCAATGCGTGCATTAATTGTTTTGTGACGGGATGAGACGATGTGCTTTTACGATTGGAGATGAATTAATTGATTTTATTTTTTTATTGCTTTGCGATGCGTGAACACGAGTTTTGATATATTTTATTGATTAATGCTACTTTTATATGTTACTTAAAGAGCGTTGTTTTTTTACCTTAGAAAATCAACTTTAATGTTACAGGGTTAATGTGTAATTAGAAAATCAAATGCATAGCTGCTATATAGCAGATAGCACACGATAAAAAGAAACATCCCTAATTCTACAATCCGACAAAACTATATAACAGCTTACGTACGTAGAATAAAAAGTGCAAAGCTAGCCAAATTAAAATTCACTCACGCGAAAAAACTAAACTCGCAAAACTGCCCTTTGCTATCTCGCTCAAGAAAATTACTCGCGCTATACTCTCCGATCCGTATCATTCCGAAACGACTCGGCGCGCTCGCGGAAAAACCGGAACAACGAATTGCCGCGGCAACAAAGTCGCGTTTTCTCACGTGCCGCGCGAGCTCTGAAGGTAAAAATTGTAATTAGCGTGCGCCTGCAGCCGACTGCCAGATAATCCGGCGCGCGGGAAATCATAAAAAGTCGCTAAATCGCCGATAAGTGTGGTCTCGTGGCGAAAATCGTTCGTCAATTTGCGCGCGTTCCGCGAAGGCGCGCGCTTTGTTACGACACTGGGAACTCGGTGAACAGAGACCTACGACATGTGAGGCTACAAGGTAAAGTTTACGAGGCTTGCTGGTGATGTTGTGTGATGTCTGCGTAGCAAGGTGCGAGGGTTAAGTATTGATGGAATATCGGAGAGATATTGCGTTTGTGATTATTGTGATTTAAGGCTTATTTATTGCGGAATATGAGTTGTTTGAAATATGATGAGTAAATGATGGGCTTAGAGTTTGGCGTTTTCATATTTGTTTTTCTATTTACGAATGAATATACGTATAAGCTTCAGAAATTGGTTTTATCAATTATTTTTGCATGAGCATATGTTTTTAAATGATATTTATTATTAAAAATTTTATGAAACGGGGTCGAATGAGTTATATTGATTATATTAACAATAAAGCTTTTTCAATTATAGTTAGTAAAAATCTTGACAATTTGATATACGCTCTAGCTCTGCTCGGTCCTGAAAATAATATCAAATAGTGAAAACAAGAAGCAGTAAACTGCAACATAAAGCGCACAATAGAAGGAAAGTTTGAAGCCGGAGTTGCAAGTTATGTGGCCATAAGTCAGTACAAAATGAGTGATTCTAATTTAAACTTCCAGAATTTCATTTTATGATTTCCACGCGGCCTCATGAATAAAAGAGCAGACCCTTCAAAAAGACTTCTGAAAACAAAGAAAAAAAAGAAAAAACGAATTATGCAACTGCAAAAGTGTGACAATTTTCTCAAACAAGCACGTCCAAGCCGCGCGCGGCACAATGCGAGTATAGATCTCGTCGCGCCGGTTATGAAAGCGTCCGCTTGCGCGCCAGGTGCTCTCGACTCCCCGTTTACTTCCACACGTATAATCGCGCGTTATGCTTTACGTCGTTCGGCCACGCGACGAGCTATCTGATCCTAGTTTCTGAAAAGCACTAAATG
This sequence comes from Eupelmus urozonus, assembly GCA_900480035.1. Taxonomy (NCBI): domain Eukaryota; kingdom Metazoa; phylum Arthropoda; class Insecta; order Hymenoptera; family Eupelmidae; genus Eupelmus; species Eupelmus urozonus. Next base: position 162,625 of record UELX01000025.1, read on the forward strand.
CGCCGGGCTCGTAAAAAGTCGAGCGATCGCTTTGAAGTGCAGGCGGCTAAGGCTCGCGCGCGCCCAATTTTATCGTCCGCTGTTTTCTTTTTTCGCGAATGCCGCCGCTGCGACACAGAGGCATAATACGCGCCTTTCGGCCCATCCGTCGATTTATCAGAGTCGTAAAAAAGTATACGCGTCGTATAGAGTTTGGGTATAAAGAGGGAAAAGCGCCGGATGCGCGCGCTCTGAGAGCTCTTTGTTTATTCGAGGCTCGCGCTCTTTGGATGCTGCGAATCTTTGTTTTCGAGCTCGATGTTTCTTCGGATGTATAAGTGCGTTAATAAAATGTGGAAGAGGCGTTTAAAAAGTTTTGTGGATTTATTGTGCTATGTTGCAGCTTATTATTGAAGTTTCGAGTATAAATGCACGGAGTGCGCGTCGTTTAGTGCTCTTATTTGTCTTTTGTAGCCCGTTGCGCTTTGGATTTGATTTTATTCAAATAACGGCTGGTATTTTATGTAAACAGAAGCTTTAAATCTGTCAATCATACAAACTGTTGTATAGATTAATGTTTCAATTTCCTTTCTTTTTATTATAAATTTACAGTATTTTTTGATTGACATTTAATAAAACGGTTTGAATTCGATAAAAAAATGGGTCGAGGCAAATTTTTTTTAGAAAAATAAAAACTAATGCTTCTAAAAAGCCTTTTAAAAATTCAAAGCTCTTTAATAACTTCTAAACTTGCATCAGTTAAATCTCTTTTCTTTCTCGAATAAAACAACGCAAATTTCCGTCATAAAATTTCCAATTGTTTTGCCGCTGTACCGTGAACGAAAAGCGCAACCGTTTTTCTTTACTTCAACTGACGCTCTCTTGTAACCGCAGTCGCGTCATCGTGGATTTACCCAAGAGTGAGTAGAGCCGAGAAACTCGATCCGTGCTAGTCGCGATATTCGCCGGATATAGCTTTCTCCTTCCTCCGTGCGAGCGCGGAGGGTTGATTTCAGTCGCGCATGCATTTAAATAATTTAAGGAAATCTCGAGAACTCGCTCTTGAGAAAGTGCGAGGCGGAGAGAGCGCTGGCTGGATTTTTCGTCTTTTGTCGAAGCTCAATGATTCGTGAAATTGTCGAACTTATGTACTACTTTTACGGCATTGTTTATGGCTTGCAAATATTGAATCTGCGTACAATCGGATACAAGCTTTTGGATTTCGTAGAGTTGATTTTTAACTTTCAGAAAACGGATTTTTTACACAAGCTAAAATAAAGATAAGTAGGTTATTTTATATTTTTCGTAGTAATAAACTTTATATCACAGCAATGATTAATTTTTTTAAATGAATAAATCGTTTTCCATGTAAAGTAAAAATAGTTTTACAGCTAGTTTAATTAAAATACCTAGAAATACTGGTATTTTAATTCTATAAATTATTGGAATTTTTATAATTGATTCGGCAAATTAACTTTAGCCAATATTATATAAAAATTTTAGTTATTATTTATAAAAATATTAAAACTGTTTTCATACTCGCATCCGCTATCCCACCAGTATGTGGTGTTATCTCCAACGATCCTGCACAAATTCCAGCTCACATCTAAAAACTGCATCATCACAAACAGTTCTCGCATTCATCTCGGCCTACCAGAAAGCTCCCAGCTCGCTCTCCCAGCCACCCATATGAAATTTATTCCCCGGCGTTTTAATTAAACTAGCTTCATGCATCACCGAGCTGCCTTACACCTACCGAAACGCAGGGCCCCGCGGCCGTACATGTTTGCTCGGCGGGTAAATAATGCAAGTCGCCAGGCTGCTTTTCTCCTCCGAAGGACATTGTCCCTGATGCGGTATGCAGGCGCTCGCGCCACCCTCGTGTACACGCGTATAACTGTTTACTCGCAAGTTTCGGTTTTGTCCCGTTAGGTACATTCTGCGGCTGACTGCTGCGCGCAGAGAGACACAGAGCTAAAAAGTCTCCCTCGGCGAACGAGACACACACATAGAGTCTTAGCCCCAAGCTCTGCGGCTGACACGTCAAAGAACGCGCTTCGAGCCTCAATTTCGCGCGGCCCGCGGAAAAGACCTTTGCGCGCGGACCGCTTTTATATATAACCTTAGCCTGAAAGAGGGGCTTTGATTAAAGCGCCGTTTATTCATGCGAGAGGGGCGCGCGCGCCGGTGCGTGTATAGTGTTGCGCTCGCGGCTCGGATCCGAGGAGCGAATTGGTTTCATTTGGAGAACACTTGCAGGCTTCTGCCACTGGGAGCCTGGAATAATATACGAGCTGATATGCGCGCGCGCCTGGTTTTGAAACAAGAATGAAAAACGCGCAAATAAAGGAGTGACATGTTTCGTTCCCCAAATATAAACGTCATACTGCGCAGCAAGTGTGTATTTATCGCGATTGCTTTTTAAATCACCTCGAGCTCGGTTCACCATTAAATTCTAGAAACATTCATGACAACACAACGAGAGCGAATTCGATTTCGCTATAATTATAAGCTATACTTTCACTTATCGCAAAAGTAAAAATCTTCAAGACGCGCCTGTGCACGTGGTACGTCTAGACGTAGAAACGAAAAGCGCGTGCACGCGCATGTGAACGAGCTCTCGTGCGAGAGGAGACGTTTCCTCCGAGGCGCGCGCGACGAGACTTGGAGGAATAAAGGATGTAGGTGTAGATACGTACTCGTGGCTGGACGAGGAAAAGGGTTGGCGCGTGCTCGCGCACAACGTAAAGTCTAGGTTGAGGTGTACAGCTCGCCAAATCTCGATGGGGCTAAGAAGAGGTGCGGGAGTTTGGGGGAAAGGGTTGCGCGGTGGATGGGTATTTTTTTGAAAATTATGGTTTTGGGGGAGGGTTTGTTTAAGTTGGTGTTTCGTGTAGGTATGTTTTGTGTATGTTTGGTGCATGTGCTTTTAAGGTTTAGGATGAAATATAATTTGGCGTTAGGTAGATGAAGAGTACGCAACATTTTCTATTTACAGAGGTTGGTTTAACAGTAATGCTGCAAAATTATTACTTTTTTGATCATATGAATTATTTTAATATAATTCAACTACGTTGTTACATAAATTTTTACACTCGAAAACCGTAAAGCGCAAATACAGAATTACTCGCTCATTAACTACTTTCCGTAGCCATCTCGAAATTCTCTAAAAATTACTCTCCTTATAATAAAGCATAAAGAACACAACAGCGGCATCCGCGCGTAAATCCAGAACCGGCCGCGGGAATCCAAGAAAACGGAGAAAAGGAAAAAGCGTAAAGCCGAAACCAAACGAGAAAGCCGGAGCCAGAAGAAAAGAGACGCGCAGAAGTGGATATAAAGCTCTCGAGCTTTGCGCAGGTAGCGTCGAGAAGCTCGCGGCGGCAGATGCGGCGATAGGAGAAAAAAAAAAGCTAAGAGAAGGGGGAAACGAGCCCGCGCTCAGCGCAGCGTTATGAATCTCCGCGTGGTGCATCTCCTATAGTGGCGGGAAGTTTCGCATGCAACAGCAGCCTCCCCGAATATATACACTAGCACGGAAGCCTTCCACAGTTCGGGCTCCCGAGCTTTCTGGGTTAATTGCATGTAGCACGTATACGGGAGAACAATAGAGCGCGCGTGCGTGCGCGCGTCCTCGAGGCCAGACGTCGAAAAGAACAGAGCGAACTTTTGGCAATATATAACGACATCGGACTTTCTGGCTGCAGGCTGCGGGAAGAAGTAAACGCTGCGGAATATGAGCTGCGTAGCCGAGATTAATTCGAGCCGGTCTCTGCCGATCGTAAAGCTCGGCCGAAATTGAAGGTAAAACGGGCCGCTTCGCGGCTAGGTGGGTATATAGCGAAGTAACGAAGCACCGGACGGCTGAACGACGTTAATTGGGATTTACGAGAGTGGCTTGCCTAGAGAGAGCGAGAGACCGGCCAAGTAAATCCAAGCGAGTAGTGCTTCGCTGGTTGAACGAAAAAGGATTTAGGAGCCGCCGCGGGTCGTTCCGTCGGCTTTTTTTGAAAAATGGACTTGAGGAGGGCTTTTGTCTTTGTGCTGTCGGTAAAAAATTTCGAGTTTTCGAAATTGGGTAGTAGCAGTTGGAACGTTGATTTAATTAGGATTGAAAAGCTAACGAGCCGCTATAAACTATACTGGCTAGATGTCAGACAGTCTCATCGAGAAAAGAGTGAACGCTGATTGCGAAGTGTCGTTGCGGCAAAGTCAAGCTAAAAACCATTCAACTTATCCCGAATTCAACGGAATCAGTTTTAACTATATAAGCCTCCTTTATCCTCGTCATCGACAAATCAGGTCAAACAGCAGGCTGCAGTCAAGTTTGCCCCGGCGGATCGCGTTTTTCCAACTTAGAAAACTCCCGCGCGTTGTCGTAAAATTACAAGAACGCCGCGCGCTGGTATATACAGTCCCGGCCAGCCACGTAGCAACTTTTTTCCAGGGCACGCGCTCGCGTAGCCATCCATTATCCCTTTCCAATAGGGCCCACTTAAATCAGCGTGTTAAATTAATCCCGGCGCGCTGGCTACTAAGGCTAACTTCAGATTAAAAGAGCCGCCGGCTGCATAATTACGGCTCGCGGTTTTAGACTCTCCCTAACGGGCCAACTTTTATTACGGCCGCTTAAAGCTCGATCAGCGTATACATGCGGCCAGCGTCGCCCTCCGTCAAAGAGGGATTTTCGCACGGGGCAAGTAGGTCGTTGTATCCTTCCCTATCCGAACGAAAAGGGCTGCAGCATCGCAAAGTGCGCATGGGTCCCATACGTCGACTTCTCCACGGGAAGTGAAAGCTCTGGGAGTAGTAATAATAAGCGAGGTGAAAGAAAGAGGATCGAAAGCTCTCTCATCGTCTTTTCTTGCTCTAGATCCTGGGTCCTGGAGGAATGAGGGAACATTTTCCTTGTGGCGAACACCTACGTAAACATACAGAGCGGTCGGTAAGTTACTTTTCATGGTATATATGTATACATATATTTGCGAGATCAGGAGGAGGGCGGAAAAGCTACAGGCGTACGTGAGCGAGCGACTGCGTGGGTGCAGGGGGAGAAATTCGCGAGATGTTTTGCCGGAAGCGGGTGTGGAAGCTAGTCTTCGATTCTTACGATCCCAGCTCCAGAAATTCTCTGATATCTCAGTGAGTGTAACATACTAGAGAAGGAGAACGCTAGCCTCTGCCGCTTTCTCGCTCTTCTTCGCGCTCGGCTGCAAAATAACCGTCAGCTGTTCGCGCGCGATTTTAAGCGAAAAGCAAGTACGGTAGGAAGAAAAATAAAGGACCCTCTGAGTTGCGAGGGCGGGGAAGGAAGAAAAGTCGTTTTTTGAAACGCGCGGGCGGTACAGCTGTTCCGGCGTTTTTGCTCAAGCTAACATGATTTTCTTAACCCATTAAACTCGATTCTTCGGAGCGAGTCGACGTTTTCCTCAGGGAGCGAGCTACGCGTGTAAGAGGTGAGGCAAGATGAGAAAAGAAAAAGCTATCGCGACGACGGGTACAGGAGAGGCAGAGATGCAGGATTCAAGGAGTATAAAGAACGCAAAAAAAGGCGTACAAGGAGAATTAGCCGAGTGGAGACATAAAATGGTACAAAGAGATTATCGAAGCGGGAGCAGCGACGATCGTATACGCATAGATAGCTACATGCGTTCTCGCTGCATCGAGCATACGACGCGTAGATACACGCAGAGATCGAGGGACCCGGAGAGCTGCGCGCACGTAGATGCGTTTACGAGAGGGGCCCGATAAGACTCGTATTTATTGGTCCTGAACGCCGGGGCCGAGTCACTAGGGATCGATCGGGGAAAGACATGTACGAGAGCGCAAGAGAGAGAGAGAGAGCGATATCTCCACTCTCGGAGAGCTGGCTCGTCGTTCGGGCGTTAGGAGCTATCTACGCGATTTCTTGTCTTTGCCGCAGCGCGCGCAATCGCGGCAAGGTGAATTTGCGTTTCCGCAAAGGTGGAATAATGGGTAAACGTCGTTTCAAGGATTTAGCTTTGATCGCGCAGCGAAGAAGCGCAAGAGAGCTCACGCTTCTGCGCTCGGTATTTATTTATGTTTTCCACGGTGGCTGAAAAGAAGGTGCAGTTGATGCTTGTTAGGTGAGTGGTTTGAAAGCGATTTTGATGTAATAAAGTAAATGTTTGTGCGAGGTAGCGCGTTCAGGTTAGTTGGGCTATTGGGAAAAAGGCACTGAAAACTGAGAATTTTTTCTCTATAGTCTCTAAGGAAATTAGGTCAAACATGTATAGTTATTTAGGGGAATTGTAATACTTGAAGCTACCTTTTGTAAATATACCCCAGACGCTAGGCCCGCACGGGTAAGCTCTAGCCCAAGCGTCTCCCCGTAGATGGTCTTGGCAACCATCAAAGTTTCGAAGTGAATAAAGGATATTATTTTGTAGATAATTAAATATTGTCTTATTTAATTGTTTCCTCCTATAGGTGGTGCAGCCTTCACTAAGCCGGGCGAGCTTCCACTCTCCTCTAAAAACCTATGAAATTAATCCTCTCAACTTTTCTTATACTTCTAGGCCTATTTAAGACGAATACATATCATATCGTATTCATTCTTTAGAATAACCACCATCATAGTATTCATTCTTTAGAGTAACCACCATCATAGTATTCATTCTTTAGAGTAACCATCATCATAGTATTCATTCTTTAGAGTAACCAGCCTGCACATACATTCTAACTGAATAGATGGAGGGGGAAATACTTTTAACATTTGTAAGGAGGGACTATGTTCTTCTTTACTTTATGATAAAAAAATTAGAGTCGCAACCGGGTAATGTAGCGTATATCCCATAATCTAATTTTTTTAATAGTGAATAATTAGAAAGAATTGCGAATTGGAGCCTCCCAAGTCTGCAGGGCACTATGAGGCAGATAATCATCAACCGATTTCACAGGAATTGGTAACATTTTTCGCGAGCTTGCAGCTAAGTCCAAATGAATCACCAACGTGAATCCGAATTCAACCTTAAAAGCCGATCCAGTGCATTTTTCTGGCGGAAGAATCATATCATCTTCGGTAGGAAAAAAAAGAAAGTTTAACGAGATAGGATCTTCTGCAAATGAATCGCTGAGTCTTAACAGTGAAATTAACGGAAATTCAAACAATACACGCACATATAAATGCCCTAGAAGAAAGAGCCTTTTTTGCGGTAAAGAACTATCTAAAAATCATGTGAAGTATCATAAGGCGAAGTGTAAAAAGAATCCAGAAAAATAAATGTTGTAGTTGTATAGTTAGTGGATTATTTTTTTTTAAACGAACTACAAATTATGACTTCTGTGTGAAAACTCTGCTACCAGTCACAATCTTTGCGAAAAATACAAACACATTTCACTACTATTGTTTATACTCATTATAAACTACATATAGTATATATACTACTATTATAAATTCTTTTTTTTAAATCAATTTTTCTCCATACATTTAAAATATTTCTATCAATTTCAGATACAAAACCTGCGTATGTTCGCTTTCAATTTCTAAACAAAAACTGCATATACCCACTCGATATATATATATATATATATCGATATATATATATATCTCAAGCCAGTCTCTATGATCGATAATCCAGTTTGCTAAGTGATATTCCTCTTCCCTTCGAGCTGCGCGGTTTTGCGCTAAATCCACACGCGCGTGCAGTTTACGTATCGTCGACACCTTCACGAGAGATCGGATCGACGGCGAGGCAAACTTGGCCCCGCGCCGCATGACAAATATCGCGCAACGCGCAAGCTGCGGCGAACCTCGACGTGTAAGCAGGTGCCGGCGCTTCTAGTTAGGCCTCTTTGTGCGGGCGAAAAACCGAGCGATAAAGTTCCGCGAAGTGTAATAAATGAGTCGTTGGCAAGAGCTCGGTTTTAACGAGACACAGCAAGCTTGAACAAACACGCGCGCCTACGTATTTTGGGGAAGGTATATCTTTTGGTTCGACTTTTTTTCCGAGTGCTTTTTTGTTGAAAGAACAGCTGGGCAAATTCAAATCGAGATTGCTATTTCCGTGCAGGTGCGGCGAGCATGGGCTTCACCGGTCGTATTTCGATGATTGTAGGGTAGGCTAAGAGCTTCAAAAAAGTTTTTTTGGAGGGTGGGCTTACTTTTTTCGGAGAGGCATTTGCAAGGCTACGGATATGTTGGAGGAACGATAGGGCGGGCGATAAAGGGCGAGAGGCGGGGCAGAAGATGTGAGACATCCGATGACAGGCGTGAAATAAACTAATTATGCTGACTTGATGTATTGATTGTTTAGAGAAAAAACTTTTTAAAAATATTTTCTTACTTATTTTGTTCATAATATTCAAGTTCTATTCATATACTTTTTGTGTGGAATTATTATTCTAATATATCGAGAAAAATTCAGTTTTCATTGAGATACTTAATTAAATCAATTAAACTTTATTTGATTTATTAAATTTTTAATTGATAACTTTATTTGATTTATTTAACTGTATTGGTACTATTAAATTTTTCTCTGAGTTTATATATACATTTTTAGAATGTATTTAAAATAATAATTATTTTATATTTTTTCGATATGAAGATATTAATTTGAAAAATGTTGCCAATTGCATTGACACTGCGCTTTAATAAATGTACAATAGTCTATTTGATTTCCAACATTAAAAGTATTCATAATGCTATCTTTATTTTATGTAGTCTATATTCATATTTATAAATATTTATGTGATAAAAATAATAATTATAAGTTAACAGAACAATTGATATAGCATTTAATTAATTGTACCAAAAATTACTTGAAAAATCGTAAAAATATTGTACGAGTCTTAAAATCGATGCTTTAATAAATTTTAGGATTTAATTTTGTGTACACGCGTGCTTAGACATCGATACTCATTTTTTGCCTTTTAAAATATCAATGTATGATAAAATTCACAATAATAATAGTGCATTATGCACCAAGGGAATAAAGTGGCGGATTATTCCCGCCGGTGAGTTTACTGCACGAGCGAAGCGAGGAAAAGTTATTTTTTAATCTGTAATTAATTAAATTAAATATCTTTTGATTTTTCGTTATTTATTAAAAAATAACAATCAATTTTTTGAACAAAATGTTTCATTTATCAAATGAAAAAAAGAATTTTTATAGATATATATCTAGAAATAGTATTGTTTATTTCAATCAATCCTTTTTAATTATGTTTTAAAATTAAAAATATTAATTGGATGTGTAGGGCTTTCCGTTTGCACGTTTCGGATTAAATATGCGGAATGAAATAATTACGAAAAGAATATTATTTGTTATTTACCTCTGCTGGAACTAACCAAAATGGATACTGTGTATTCGTAATCTTTTTATGGTCGAATTACTCTTCCAGGATGTACTTGCCGGCGTACGAAAGCTCGTTCTCGCGCAGTTCCAAAACACGCGCGTGCTCGCTCCGAGACCTGTGAATTATTTCAATTTACGCAGCGCGTAATTACAGACGCTGGAGAGCGCCATTATTGTAATTCGCGCTCGCGGGTAAATCGTATTTCTCCATGCTTCTGGATTATAAGTGAATTGGTTTTGACATTATTATCGTGCTGTCGCAATCGTAGTGTCTTCACTAAGTATGGGATTTCAAATTCAATAGGCCCTTTTTTACCCAGTCATATAACAAAGCCATAAAATCCATAAGTCTATAAGTAAACTGGTGCAAATTATTAAACCCGTAGAATTAATGGGATTTTATGCATTTCTATTGGTCTATTACACTAGGATAGATATTTTGAAAATTGAAATTTTTCAAAGCTTAATTTAAACATACAATGTTTATGACTAACCAATTAAAGCGAGTAAAACAATTTTTTGAAACAAATTAAACCTGCAACATTGTTTACGTTTATTTTCCCAAATTTGAGCAAACACAACGCATAACAATGACCTAGGTATTACGAGGTTATTCACGTACTGCGAAGTCCAAAATTTACATAGCATTAACAAAGCGCAAAACAAAGCAAGTTTCCTCAAATTCTAAAATTTATTAACATTTTTCCGGCCGAATCAGACCCTACATCTTCCTGGCTCGTAACAAGCGCGCTGCGTGCTCCTCTCTTCCAGCATCAATGACAAAGTGTTTCAATTACCCGTCGGCGTAAGTAAACTTATACATTCAAAAGCGAAATTTTAAATAACTCCTCCTGGCCTCGCTCAGCGAGGGCAATAAAAAACTTTAAAAAGCTTTTCCGCGAGCGCTGGCTGCTGCGCGCGCGCGCGCTGAATAATGCCATTCAAGTTGCCAGGTTGAAATTCAAAAAGAAAGCTCGGCCGAGAAGAGCAGAAACTCGAAGAGAGTTGAAACCCAGCGCTGCGGCGAAATTATTACGAGTCACGTAGGCCCCGGCTATATACGGGGCGTGCCATTATTATGACGCACAGTGGATGAAGTGTGCAGCCCGAGAACCGGAAGAGCACAGAGAGAAAGAGCGAGAGCGAGAGAGAGAGAATGAAGTTGCGTCGCGGAGGGCGTGAACGGGAGAATAATGCAAATTATCCACGCGCGCCCGCGCGCGAGCTGGACGAGTAGGAGAGTGGACTGCGATAGAAAGCAGCCACGGAGGAAAACTGCTGGGTAATAACAAATTACTTTGACGCGCGTGCTGATGGTGTTTTGGATTTAATTTGCGCGAGCGAGGGAACCCGGCTTGTGTATAGGAGAAATTTGTGGCTCCCGCGACTGTGCGCTGCCAATTAATTTTCAAAGGACGTCAAGCTGATTTTGCTGGTTGCGACTTGAATTTTGCGGTTTTTATTGGCTGAAGCGATGGAAACGTTTTGTATAGTGATTGAAGAAAGTATCTCTTATAATGTTTCGAAACTATGTGACAATTTTAGATTATTCCGATATTTTAGCTAATCCTATTAGAGAATTTTCGAATCATTTTAAAAGTATTTCTTTCCGCTATTGTACGTCGTATGATCTCATTATGTTTTTCTTTTATGAATATTTGTAAATGTTGTAATCAGATGATTTGCGTTTGGTGTATAAATAGCACCGGAGTCAGAAAAAATTAAGTTTGAAAAACTGAATTGACTGGTATGGACCCGAGTTCTCGTTGCTCAGTAAAACTAAAATATAGGTTTTCATTATAGCTATTAGTAAATGGATCATCCTGCATTTTAGAGTATAACAACTAAGATACAAAATGTAAGGACTTATTGAGATTTGTATTAGAGATTGAACAAAATTATTACATATATCGATCAAAAATACTCTTGCAAAATTTTAGATTGATTCGGCATTTCTATTTTGAGATATGATTTTACATACCTCAATGGAAAAAACCAATTGAAGAAAAAACTTTGAATGGAAATTTTCATAATTCAGTAATTCTTCCTTTATTTCTAGCAGTTTACATAACTCGCCTCTATCTAGTTACATTTTTATTGAAAACTTCATTATTTGTTTCAAAACGACGTCTAATACATAACTTTCGGAACGAGAAAACTTTCGCGCGATCAACACTGTTTCATTGAATAATCATTTCAATGTATCAGCCATTATTCGCGCGTAACGACTTTTAGAAACAATAAACCGCGCGAAGATAAAAAGACATAAAAAGCGTCTATGAGGGGGCGGAAAACACGAAGAGCGAGAGGCGATAAAGTATCGAAGCCGAGGATGGGGTTGAAATGGACGAAAGGGGGGAACAAGTGCCAGGATTTGTCATGGTTTGCGTGAGAAACACGCCGAGCTAAATGCACGATCCGCATTTGGGGTGAAACGCGCCTCTCTCGCTTTACTCCCTGAGTTGTGTAGTCCGGTTAATCGACCGAGATTATTTGACTGATGATGTTTTATTTTCGTGCCTTTTTACGCTCTGTGTTTACGCGTTGACCAAATGTGAAAAACAGCCATATACGAGTTATGTGACGAAAGCAAATCGACGCGAAAAAAGGGAAAGCGTATACGGTCCATGTTTAACGAGCGGAAGGGAATTATATGGTGCTTTTTTGCGATCATATTCGTATTAAATGTCTTATTTTGAAAAGTTTTATAGTTATAATATGCAAAGAAAATTTGAAATAAAACTTATTTGAAATCTTTAAAATTGTTTTACCACGTTTTTTAAACTACAATTTCTTTTATCGAACAAAATTATTTATTCCTACCTTTATTAAAGTAGGAGGTATTCGTAATTATGATTAAAAACGCCGTTCATTAAATTGAAATTGATATTAAAGGAAAATTGTAGGAGTTTGTAATATTCCATGAATATATATTATTTTGCGTAATAAGCCCCCAGGGGGATGAATCGCGACAATAATTCAATATCAGAAAGCCTTTTAACGCCATATAATGAAGGGATGAAACAAAAGATGCTGATCCCTTAGTTCTCTCCGGCGACGCAGCATCTCGTTGAGTAATTTAAAAAGAAATAGATTAATCCAAGGATTATAAACGCTATTGTGTGTTCAATATAGGAACAAAATAATGGGATTGAAAGATCATTTTAGATAATGTGCTGAGTTGTCGAACTAAATAAATTTGTTTTTGCTATTACATAAAAGATTTATGATAATGAACATTCATTTCTAAATAACTTGAGAATTCAATAATTGTATAAAATTAAAGAAGTACTGTAACTATTCTCTTGTTCTCAATTTATGAAGAAACCTGAGCATTTTGATGTTAGTAGAATAATGATCATCGTCTAATGTTTGTAATATGATATTATTCTATAGTTTTGACTGTTCAAAATTATTTTTGACACTTTTTAAATATGCCAAAATGTTGTAATACTTAAAGTATTATAACCATATCGTAATTTATTTCAAAAGACAATAACTATTTACGACAAAGAAACAATTACTATATTTTGTAGCATATACTTAAAACTCTGAATAAATTACATCTCACTAAGGCGTAAATTCAATTTCTTGCAAAAAATTGCCGAATAATGAAAAAGCAGTCTTCATTTTCGGCTAATTTTCCCGCGAGAGAGCCTTGCAAAAAGGCAGCGTGTAGAGGAGGAGAAATTTGATTGTGAATCGTGCGGATACTACCATTTTCTAGATTCAACGACTTCGCCCGCGTCTCTCGCTATTCTCTCTGGGAATTGGAATTTTTCTCATCTCCCTTTGTCTTTCCCGCGGGCGCGCGCGCACCCAGCGTCGCTTTTATTTTTTGATTGTCCCTATCTCTCTTTGTCTTTCCTCCACACGCGCAAACAGAGACACATCTCTTTATTCGCTTGGGTCTTACGACAGTAGTATCTTAGACTTTACGCGCCGTTGGTAATAAACAAAACGGTGCTGTTCCGAGTCGGACGTGGTACGAAGTTGGACTGGTGCGTTGAACGATGTTTTTCGCGCGCGCTTTAATTTTCCCCATCTCTTCGTATAGCTGATTTGCAGTCTTGACTTTTTTTGCCGCTGGCGCTTCGTATTTTCTTTTTGGCTTTCGTTTTATGGCGTTTTAGTTACTTTTTTCTTACCTGTGCCCCCCCCCCCCTTTTTAAGCCACGAAGGGTTTATTCGACTTTTAAAAGTTGCATAACATTACTCCGCGAAGAAGTTTCCGCGTAAAGAAGGGCAACGTGTTACCAAGAGAGTAGTTATGGCAAAATGACCTAAATAGTTGAAAAGTTTTTCATGACATAATGATGGCATTGCGAAAACTCGAGACGCGATAATGTTCTCTTTCTTTTTGTTAAGATTTATTTTTCATTTTGCAAATACTTAGTTTGTATACTTTTAAATTATATAAATCTACACCTGTAAGTCTAATTTTTAACTTTATATAAGTTCCGTAATATTTTTAATTTTCTTTTAAAGAATTACAAATTTTTCAAAGTGTAGTTTTGAAAATCCTATTAAAATTGTTAAAAAATTGTTAAATTTTTTCATTTTTCGTAAAAACAATCTTAATAAAGTTAAACTCGACAATGATCTTGCAGAAAAGTACCATACTTATTGCTTAATTATACTTTGCTCCTTCGATAACTTATATGCAAATTATAAAATGCATATCCATCCCATGAAGCACGATAATCACCAAAGCGCGCCCTAATAAAACTCAACAACCGCGACGCCTTGCTGATTCTCATTTCTCAAAAACCATTTAGTTATCCTCCATAATCTTCCTCCCTTATAAAAAACAGGCCAACTCATTTCCCATTACGAAGCATGACGCTCCTAAAGCGAATGGTCCGGATCGGCCAGGAAGTTTTTCGTCGTCGCTGGAAAAAAAAGAACGCGAAATTTGCCCGAGTTTAACCAGTACCTGCAGCCACTCGCCAAGAATGCACGAAGTATAACGAAGCTCGTCGCGATTCAAGACTAGAAGAGGTACACTTGAGCGCGAGTCTGCGTGCGTATATGCAACTGAGAGCGGAAAGTTGAGCAAGAGGAAAAAGAAAAACGGAGAAGGGAATAGAACGAGAGAAGGCGAAAGAAGCCTATAAGGAAGTGGAAGGATGTGAGGAAGAGGCTGGAAAATTAGACGAAAACTGATGAGAGGTTTGAAGGTTTTTCGCATTTTTTTCTGATAATAGTAATAAATTTTAGACGAAATTTATGTTACAATTATAATAAATAACTGAATTGACTCACCTGATTCATATAGAACTATCTGATAGAGAGATGAAAGACGTGTTCGAAATGTCGACAAATTTTAATAAACCTGGATAGTTCGCCACCAAAGTCTATTTATCTAATACTTGTAATTATTCGACATTATTTTGAAACTTTTGCATAAGTTTTAATATTATTTAGATAATGATAATGATTTACAATTCAGTGTTTTGTATATAAATTTTATGTAATCCTACTATATGCGCCCGAAGATTAGGTTTAAGGTAGTGTTAAATTTTATAACTTAGCCAAAACCAAAAAATACATATAAAAATACAACACTTTTTCGCAGACATTTAGACTTGGAATAAACATTTAGCAATAAAATACTTAAATTATTATTTCATAAAAGGATATCTGAAATATTTTTTTATTTCATATTTGAAAATGATTATACTTTATACAAAAGTTTTTGAACGCAAAATACTTCAGGAAAACATTATTTTGATAATGTATGATTTTATATGCAAAGTAAATTTTATACGGATTTTCAACATTTTATAACAATGTTTACGTTATTTATAAATTATAAATGTGCATATTAATGCTAAATTTATTCATATTACACAGATATGAAAAAATTAATAAAATCAAGTACATTTATATTTCATAAATAAAGAACGGATCATTAACGGAATTAGGTCAAAAGATGGAATTACAGAGATTTCACGCGGCAATAAGAGAGTTTTGATATAAATGATATAAATATTTGATATGAATGATTTTATTTTCCTCGTATTAAATTATCAAAAAACAATTATTATTTTTCTTCCGTTCAGATATCAGCCAAATGGAATTTTTATTTCGACATTCACTCATCTCCTTCGTACAACACTCACAAACGTTCAAGCCGATGCCCGCATTTACCTTACGTCAAAATCTCCCTAAAAACTTACAAACCCCCCACAAAGCATCCACAAACCCCGAATTGTTATTTCACCGCAAACGTAAAGTCCCCCACCACCCGCTCACACAACAGCTCCCTCCATAAAAATAAAAGCCGCAGCCTCCAGCAAGTACCTACCTCTCGGCAAAGCGAGGGCAGAAAGACCGAAGCGAGATCCTCGCAGGCAGATAGCCGCCCGTGGCACAGCCTCGCGCTTATATTCATCCGGCTGCGACGCAAACATTTGCCGATGGCACGCAAAGCTGGTGCGAACGCGCCGGCAAGCTAAGTAAACCAAGCGAGCGCGAGGATCAGCCGGGGAATATGGTATATACGAGGATATAAGCCGCGTGATTTGACCGTGCGGAGCCGCATTGTTGCGTGCACGCGTCGTTCCGGCTCTGATTTATCGATGCGACAACTATGGACGCGACGAAAGTGACGCGTGCTTGGCAATATTTGACGCCGCCGGCGTGTCGGGTGTCGCGTATGTATGGTTACCGAATGTAATAATCTTCCGGTGGAGAGTGTAGGGGCAGTTTTTGAGGCGAGGCTCTTTGTGGATGTGTGGGAGCGATTTCTTGGCTGAGAGCGCGCTGGGTTAATGCTGTTGGTCAGCTTTGGGCGTGTAATGAGCTGTCGAGGGTGGGAAAAAGCATGCAAAAGAGCCTTGATTAAACAGGAGTGTGGTAGGGGATGAGCCGTTATGACGTATGCTTTGTGACAGTTTGGGGGATTTGTCTGTGTGCGGAGGGTACTGATGTATTAAATTTCTCATGGAAGTTATTATAGTGTTGGGATTAATAGCGATGCTTTGCCGATATAGGTAATAAGAATACTTAATGCTGTGAGAGAACTGGCAATGAGATACTATGAATTATAGATGTATAATATGATTAAGGATATTTTGCAATTTTTCGTCGTAACAAGCGAAATGCCAAGTTTTGTCATTCTTAAATCAAACTAGTTTTATTTTCACTTAAACTATCAAACTTTAACATAATTTCTATCTTTATCCCATCGCATTCTATCCATAATTCAGCATTTCCTTATCCGAGAATAAAGAAAGAAAAACACGGGTAATTTCCCAGAGTGTCGTCCCACATCGATTGTCCAATTCAAACGCAAACGACCTTATTGAAAAGCCCCCTTGCCCGTGCTCCAAGACATTTTTCGTCCTCGCCCACTCTGTAAACTCCCCAGGAAAACATTCGACATGCTCTCCTTACCCTCTCCCGCTCATATCAAGCGTAATTCGGTAAATCCGCAATGATGTATGCCTGCTCATCGATATTCCTCCGCGCCTCGACACTCGCTCAGCCGTGTGTACGTCTAGCTCCTCTCGCGCTCAAACGCCGGAAGTGAGCAGATCGCGAGAGCCAAGAGTGAAAAAAGAGAAAAAATGAAACGAGCCCCTGGATCGGGAGTAGCGCAAAGGGCAAAGATAAATACGACGTATATCCGACGATCCGCCTCCGCGCTTATTGACATTGGCCGCGATCGCTTTGGACGAGGATAACGCGCGGCTAAAAAGAAGCCCGGCGCCGCGTTAAATAAGGCGTGCAGCTAACGCGTCAAAGTAGCCGGCAAGCTTTGCTAGACCTACTTATTTGCGTGGCCCGTTGGCTCGTGCCGCGCGCTTTTTTCCTTTTCTTTTTCTTCTTTTGCGCTTCTGGAGAAAAATAAAGGAGAAAAGGTGGAGCAGCGAGCCAATGCCGGGGTAAATACGAATAAAATATCGATAATATCGCGGATTCCTGGGAGCCGGTGCCAGTAGCGCAGCGCCGCCCGAGATAAGAGTAGCTCCCTACGAAGAAATACTCAACTTTCGCTCTTTCTCTCTATTTCTTTTTTCCTTCCTTCTGGCCGGCGTATATATACCCATTGTGCTGGACGCCTCGCAGCGCGCTGCTCTAGCTGCTCCTCCCCCTGGATTTATGCGGAATATTTTTGCAGACGCACACGGCTTGTAAGGAATATACGGCGCGCGTTGCCGGGGCCCTGATTCAATGTAGCTTTTTTATCAGCGCCCGTTCGTTTCTTTAGCAAGAAAGAAAGAGAGAGAGAGAAAGCTAGTCACGAGGTAGTCGCTTCGCAGGTCATGTCGGACGGTTATTTACGAGTGCGCGTTAAGGATCTTTAGAGCCGTTTCGGCGGAAATGCATAAGGACCGAGGACGATTGAGTTTAGAGCGCGAGCGATTTGAAAGGGCTGTATTTTTTCGAGACTGCACGCGCTCAGCTGGCAGCCGGCAGTGGATGCATCGGATTTTGTTATTCAGGTCTTTTGTATGAAAATCGTAGGCGCAGCAGCTGTTTTACTCCATCGCGTCAGATAGACGTTAAAAATTAATGTTTCGTGTACTAAAATGTATTCTTCTTATATTAAATATTCTTAAATAAGACTTACAATTGTAATATATATTAAATCCCCTCCTTCTTCAAACAGAACCGTCTTGCGATGGTATCCAGTATTAAATTTGAATAAATCCAACTATATACCATCACACGTCCGCCTTGTTATCTGCCCCCGATAAAATATATACACACCTATACACATCAATTTTCATATCGTCCAAGCCCATTTCCCCCGCGGTCCCGCCACTATCGCCCGATGCAGATCACGTCTCGAGGAGCTTTCTGCGATTCTCTTTAAAGATGAGCCCGATATACGTACTCGATTACTCCCGCAGACTAGGTACGAGAGACAGTGCGCCTGGATAATGCGCCTGTCTATAGGCACACCAGGGGCTGTCCACCCTAACTGCCCCCCGAAAAATGCCAAGAGGGTCGCAGTCTCGCGCGCCGCTCTGGGAGCCTCCGGGCGTTTATATCATCGGGCATTACCCCGACACGAGTGTGTATGTACGTGTGAGCTTGCACCCTTCTTGGTGCACTGTTTCTCTGCCCGTTATTCTTCGGCCGGCTCCCCCTCGGTTTCGTTTAAAAAAAATTGCACTTATCTGTCTTATTTTCTGCGCTCCCCCTGTATAAGCTGTCTCTTTCTTGTTGTCTCGTGGTGTATCGCTTTATTACGCGGAGCCGGAGTTTCATTGCGTAGGTCAATAAGGTTCTGTTTTGTGAAACTTTTTTTTGGTATTTTTGCGGGGCAATCTCTGTGATTTATCTGTGAAGTGGATTTTGTGCGCTGGTTATTTCGATGTTGGCTTCAAAGAGATTTGAAAAAGTATTCTGTGATTAGATTCAAAATCAAAAGTTTTTTTGATTTATTTTTTTCTTTAATTTTATTTTTTTTTTTTTTTAACAAAAATACACTAATTTTGGCACGCGCGTTTATTAGTTATACAAACGCTAAAGAAAGTCATGATTGATTTATCACATGACTTACATGTGATGTGTCAAGGATGCTATGTAAGTACAGAGAGAAGGAAATACGTACGCATAGAGCCCAATTTGAATTTACATCGACGAAGGCCAAAAATAAAAAATTATTGGAAATTCATTACTTCAAATGATTTTGGGGTGTATATATAAAAGTGATCGCATTAAATTATTTCTTATTCAATGTACAGAGCCACTTTTATTTTAGTTGAAGGAAATTCGAGTTTAAAATAAGTAATTATCCTTTAGAATTTATTCGGTCAGCTAAGGCTATATTTAAAAAAATCTCAATATTGTTAATTCTGCCCCAAATAAAAAAGATTTATTTTTTACGTATAAGAATAGAAGATGAGTCTTTCCTATTTGAAGTTATCAAATTATATAATTCAAATGCTGTTTAGTGTCCTGCAGTATTATTTTAAAGTCCTCTCTAACTTTCAAATTAAAAAAAAGGATTAAAATTTATTAATAATCGAAAATCTGCCATACTTTTTTTCTAGCCACATCTATCCTCTTCTTATTCGCGCTAGGCTAGTAGTAGACCAAAACGAGACGAGCCGAAAATTTCATTCCGCGAACGACTAGAGTGGGTCAGCTACTGCTACTACCATCCGCGTACTGCACCGTATTTCAAACAAGCTGCCCCCTGTGGACATCTGACCCCAGCTTGGGTTATCCCCGGTGCTTTCGTATACACCACATGCACAGCTATAGCCATGTGTGTGCGTGTGTATGTGTATGTGTGACGAGCGATGCTAGTGCGGTGTCGCTCGCCGATTGGCATTATAACATTTTTTTCGCTTTTAAAATTTATGGCTTTAATTGAGTTATGCCGGCGCTGACGCATGGTCCGTTTTTTTTTGCTGGGAACAGGCGACGTTGACGAAAAATATACATGATTTTTGATTCGGTAAACTGGGAGTGAGATTGGACGAGGATTTAAGAGCTTTCAACGACTGGATGAGGTCAATTAACGATGTCTGTATATATTCCTACTATTTTATGCAAAGCTTCATAAAAAATTAGTAGATGTTTGCAATTTTTGTTGGTATGACTAGAATAGCTTATTTATAGTAAATAATTAAATTTAAAATACAATATCATGTGTATTTCAATTATGTAGCTGATTATTTATAAAAGTAAAATAACAAAAGTTTCTATGTATAAACAATATTTATTAGAAACACTAATTCCAGACGCGCGACTATTAAGAGAAAGCAGAATCCGCCCTACGACCCTTCGAAAAGTAAAAGCTTGAACAGATCCATATTTACGACATGACGACGACCCCAGTAGCATTTCGAACTTACCCACAAGTACGTCGTTCTCTTCATCAAACTCCTTCTTCTAAGGGTATGAGAAAAAATTTCCGCGATGCCTAAATCTTCAAGCTCTCCAAGCGCGCGTCTAATATCACCTCGAGTCACTTAATCCACCAGTCTCGCATCCCAACAACGTATACACGAAAGATAGAAGATAATTCAGACCTCGTTATTATCGCCGCTCTTCGAAAAAGGGGATGCCTCCTCAAAATGAAAATTCACGACGAGCCCCCGGGGCCGGAACATTGTTTTGGACAGGGCGATGTAACGAGCGTCCATCGCGAAAGAAAGTCGAGACAATGGCCCTACGCCCTTTCGCTTAATGAAACGCCGGATTATAGCGCTGGCGCGCAAATTACGAGAATGACCGGCGCTGCAAAGCGAAATTACAAGTTAAGTTTGCGAGAGCGAGTCTTTTGAGAGCGAGCTTTTCTTTCGAGCGCGAGGGTGGAGGGGTCGAGTGGTGACGAGGTGGTTAAGCGGCCGAAGGTTAATGCTCGAGAGGGGATTTTCATTAGGATCTAATTAACCTGGCGAATCGGAAGTTATGATGGCTTTTTTATGGACTGATGCTCGCGGTTGCGAGCTTTGTTTTAATTAAAGGGAATGTTGGGGTTATGGAGGGGTCGGGCTTCGATTAAAAAAGTAATAAGAGGCGAGCTTGGAGGGATGGGATGGGTGAAGCTGTTTGGGTTTGTACAATGTGTTATAAAGATTTGAGTACCTTCGTGAATGAGCCGTTTGTCTGTGCTGATAAATGCGAATTTTTAATAAAGGAGTAGTTTTGATTAATATAGTTTTAAAAATCAATGATAATAAATAATAATAGACATTTTTTACAGAGAACGAGGCCAATAAAATTCATTTCGGAAATTCTGCTTCAATTTCGATAAATCCATTATAAAAATATCAAATATCTTTGTTTCCACTTAAATTCATAAAACATATACATGAATTCAAGTGAAAATGAAAAAACTTGAATTTATGACTATATTCACTGATCAGGAAGTAATCAATATTATCGGAATACTTTACTTATATTAGCAAAGCAAACATGCACATAATTAGGAAAAATAAACAAAGAAAAAGTAACATCGTAAATGATTCCAATAAATAACGAAATTAAAAAAGGTTCCTTGGAAACGAAACGCTATACGAAAGCCCTATAAAACAAAGCCATATAGTCAAACAAAATGATATTCAATACTAAAAACAAACAATAAGCCCAGCCTCCCACGCAAAAAATCATTCGCAGCTCCCAAACCTACCCCTCGTCCCAATGAAAATTCACCGGAGCCATCCATAACTCAGCCTATCCTTGCACCCTCCTCGCACGACGAGCTGCAATTCTCGTGCGAACGGAAGCTCCGGAAATGTCCGGACACGCATCAGGCCATAGTCGAGAGGTAGGAAGCAGCCGCACGTATACGTGCATCGACGTTACGCGATCATGCGGCAGAGAGAGAGAGAGAGAGAGAGAGAGAGAGAGAGAGAGAGTCGGCTGACGGAAAGTTAGCCGTCGCAGGCACCTCTAGCCCTGTATATACTCGCGATACTTGGGGGGCCCGCGTTGCGTTTGCACACGCGAGGCGGAAGTTGAGGAAGCTACCGTTGCGTCCTTTATGCTAACGCGGCACGCGACTCTACCTTTAAGCTCTCGCGGTGGACGTGACCCGCGAGTTCCCTGAATTTCTCCGCGCGCGCGGTAAGTAGGAGTTTCAATAACATTCCACTTGTGCCACCCCCCCGCTTGGCCTCTGGAATTCATTCGACGGGAAACTTTTACAATATCCCCCTTTGTGACGAGCTGCCGCGAGAGCGAACGAACGACAATGCAGCGAAGCTTGTCTAGCTTTTTTTGCCGCTGCGGGTTTCCTTTTTGGGAAGGCTACAGTGCTCTAATCGGGTGGTATATGCTCAAGCTGTTCGAGCATGCGGTTAGATGGAAGTTTGGTAAGTGTTGTTTTATTATGGGCGATAATGATAAAATTTAGAAGTTTTGTATTCGCTGCATCGTGTAAGTGTTTTATGTCAAGCTAAATATTTCAGATCAGGAGATGTGAAAACCTTTTTGTTATCGAAAAAAATAAGAACTCTATGACAAAAATTTAATCACATTCATACCACAAATAACCAAATTTTGTTGATCGCTGGAATTAATATTAATAGTACATACGAGCTTGCGTTTAATTTAAACGAAAAAACAACCACGATGAAACGAAAAGACCAACACAGTCCCATGCCTTTAACATTTCTGAAAACAATCGACAAAACATCCCCATTTAAAAATGGAAACCCCAACTTAATTCGTCAAACCGACGCTCATGGCACGTACTCCACAATGCCTAGATCCCCGGCGACAATCGCCCACGCAAACACATTGGTGAAAAGGCCAGCCGGTCGCACTCGTATCCGGCGATTGAGCGGCCGGTCCGCGCGTGGATTGATATACACCATCGCGCGTTTATTGCTAATATCTTCCGGCGCGCGCAGGGTGAGTAACTTTCCGCCTACGAGATACCGCGGATATAGATGAACCAGCCGAGGAAATTGATCGCGCGGCCGAAGAAAAAAGCACGTCGACAGGAAGCATGAAAATCCACGTTAAAAGGGATGAAAGGCCCGCGGAAGGGACGCGAGCGCCGATGGACAGGATGCGGAAGGAAAGATGTGATAGCGAGGGAAGGAAGATGGAGATGCGTGGGAGAAAGAGAGAAATTTGACATCGGCTGAGGACTGTTTGTCTTGTTGGTGTGGTTCGTGTTAAGAGTACAGCTTGGGGAGGTGATTGACGGCTGTGCTTGATACTTGGGAAGATTTGTGGGGCAAATGTTTGATGAAGATTTTCTGATTTTGGATGGTGAGTTAAAAATTTTTTTTTAAACTAACTTTTATTAAGTACACTTACTGATAGAAATGAAGATGGGTTATTGATTATATAATTGTCAAGAATGTTCTAACTCATTTGATTAATATTTTTTGTGTTTGGGGTTTTCGTATAACTTCTTGCAGTGATAAGAATAAATATGTATTAATTATTATAACAATTAAACAAAAGTTTTTTTCTACAAATTGTTGCTTATTTTATATTAATATATTGATTTTTACAAAAGTGAGTAGTATACAATAAAATCACAAGATTCTCTAACCATAATTTAAGACTATAATCTTACATAAACAATAATACAGTACAATTTTAATACATTTTACAGCTTATTTACTGTCCTCTATAGACAGATCATCATCATGGTTGAAAATTCCTCAATATAATATGCCTTCATCAATCGATAAACGATAATCCAGTACAATTTTCCAACTCTCAAAGGAAACATCCAATCCTCAGTTATATTCATATTGAAGCCGGCAGCCAGTTAGCAACTCAAACCATTCTCAGCGCGGAAAAACAGCATCGCCAGCGAGAAGACCAGGAAGCTGAGCCGCGAGCAACGAGGGTGAAAACATCGAGAAGGGACAAATGGCCGGCTCGCTTGCGCGGGTGGACTCGCTTTTTATGGAGGCCGTTCCTTCCGCCACGTTAAGAGCCCATTCCGAGGGGAGTAAAGAAGAAATCAAGGCTGCGTTTCATTAACGGTACGCGCGTTGCTATTTTTCCCGCTCTTTCTACCGACCGACCGCTGAGCCGGAATTTATCAATCGGCGAGTATGTTTTTTGCTGTTGCTTTATTTTGGAGGTTCTTGATGAGAATCGAGTGCAGTTGATGAGGGTGTTATTTTTTGTAATTAAAAATGACGGTAAATCAAAGTTTGCGAGATGATAAAAGCTTGAAACAATTCTAGAGATTTAAATTGTAAAAGTTCATACAGTGAAATGCAATTAAATAACACATTAATAACAAAAATATAATATAAAAGTTCATCATTACGTACATATTTTCTCTTGAAGAAAACAATCAATTCTATTCATAACAGTTGGAAAATTTAAATATAAATCTCTTGGATGCTTCATGTAATGCTAAATACATCAAAGTAGATCAGAAACAAGTCTATAAAAGCATTATACTTAAGTGACTTTTGATTAATCTTTTCTTCAGTGCCTTAACATCACTGAAGTTTTGCCACTTTACGAAACATCAGATTCTAATTAACCGAATTTCAAAAGTTTCTTTTATTAAAAACTTCTTATTAAACAACATCATGACCCGTATTTTAAACAGTAATTCTACTGTACGAGCATACTTTAAAATCCAAATTCCAAATTACATCAGCATTATTCGCGCAATCCGTAACATCTACCACAATGCAATTTAAAACTCCCGAGTTAATGCCCCAAAGCTAATCTTCAAACCAAACCACAAGCGATTAAATTACCAAAAGAGTACTTTCTGCTGAACTTCGAGTCTATTTTCAAAGCGCCGTCATCGAGCCCGGCGTTTCACGATCGCGCCAAACTCGCCGCGATAAAATCAAAGCGTAACTTTTTAATGCAGACGCGCTCATTAATCCGGACAAATGCGCCAAAGATAATCTACCTCTTCCGTCAGCGGAACAGCGCCAATTAAATTCCTCTTTCAAGCGCGCCTCGTGAAACGAACAACGCGCGAGGTAATAAGTCGGTGCCCGCAATCACGGGCAAAGAGCTTGCAGCGAATACGGCGCGAGCGGGACAAGTGCAGGCGAAAATGACTTTGTCCCCGCGATGCGTTCTTTCGACACAATCGTATCGCGCGTGGTTATACGTCTCTCTTGCTCGCGCTTGTCGTAAAATTGTGCTTAACTTTCCAGACGTCGCGAGCGCCGGAAGGGACGAGCTGTTCGCGCGTAACCTTTAGAGGGGTGAGAATCGGGGTTAACTGCACTTGATGCCGTATGCTTTTTCAGAGTGAGTGTCCGTGCAAAAATTTCGATGGTATTCGTAATAAGATTTGAATGGAAAAATCGTTGTATCTATCAAATCGATATTAATTTTATCGTAAGTGATTGCATGTTAGAGTAACAAAATCGAACGAGATTAAGAACGGATGTTCTTTGGCACAACTGTACTATTTATAGATATAGGACGAATGCATACTAGGCGGTAAAAAATCTTACTAAAATGTATTGTCCGATTCGAAGAAAAAACACAATTAGAATCTGGCAATTAAAAAGAAAGTTGAAATCCATAGCAAAATCCAAAAATGTTAAAATTAAATTAAAATAAACTTTTATAGATGTTTTAAGGATATTAAGACGTCAAAGATTAAGCTTCAGCTTCATTTTTAAATACAAAAATAGTATTAATTTTCGATAAAAATATTTCAGAATTTTATGATTAGCAGGTTATGATTTTTCAAGCTTTCTAATAATACCTTCTATATTAAGACGTTTCCAATATGTGCGGTTCAAAATTGTAGGTAATTAGCTTCATCGATAAAAAACCAGCATAAAGAGGCGAGCCTTTGTAGATAAGTCCAGCACCCGATAGCAGAGTTGCAGGGGTCCCTACTACCTTCTCAGTATCGATGAATGGAACTACGTTCTGACCGACATCATCTTCCAGAGAGCTGACCTTAAATTTCAAGTAGGCTCTCTGATGTTCATCTGGCTTGAATGAGTTACCTCTTGGCAGTTTGGTCTTGAATTCGATTTCAGGCCTTTAAAATAAATAAATCAGTATTTTACATTTTATGTAAAAAGTGAATATTTTAAAATTTTTACTGACTTAAAAGGAGGCATAATAAGAAAATTTAGTTTGATCTATAACTAGAGATTTAAACTTGGGAACTTGATAAAAAATTAAGCTGCTGATAATTATTTCTTAGAATATACCTATTATCTCCTGGTTTTCCTGAAATCCATTTCGAATTTTCTGGTTTTAAATCCAGTTTTCCGCTAGCAAAATTGAAAGGGGTGTAACGAATTTCTAATCTTAGAGCTCCATTTTCCATGCCAAACCGCAAGCCGGTGAGTAGAGTGTTTGGAGGCGAATCTACAATATCTAAATTGACAGTTCTATTATCCCAGGTAATCTTATGAAAACTGAGATCACTTTGTAGTTGTTCAATAGATGGATTGATAAATTCATTCTTCCATTTAACCGATGCTTGATCGATGTTTCCGAATTCGATCATATTTGCCTCCTCGATATCAAACTGGAATACTCTGTTTTTTAATACTATTCTAACTCCGGTTATAATCCTAAAAATTAATATTAGACGTGTAATAAATCAGCTATAGAGAAATTTTAAATATCTACGAGAAAAATCTCATATCTGTCATATATAATTGGGCAAGTAGAAAATATTGAATTTTTAAGCTTGGATCAAATCTAGCGCATTGGAGTTAAACCAGTTCTCGATTTTTGATTAGGAAATTTGAATTGAAATAGCCCATGTAAAAATCCGCCTGTGTACAGGCGGATTATACATAATTTATTATACATAATTTATGTATAATCTTCACATAATTTTTTTACATGAAAGTCAACAAAATATAAATTAAAATAGATATAATGCAAGGGTATCAAATATCTATATGAAATTATTAGTTTGTATATATTTTTAACCTTAGTAATATACTTTTTGAGATAATATAAATTAAGTTTAACTAGTGAAAGTTTTTTCATATTTCCCTAAATCATTAAGTTATATGTTTTACTTTTTTATTCGACTTACTTATTCTGATAAATGTTTGAGGTTACTGCTTTTAGACTAAAATGCCGATCAGCAGCGTTGTTAAAATGATCGTCACAAGTACACACGCAATTTTCACGTTTAGTAAAAAATCCTGCCAATAAACTTCCTGTAATCGTAAACTCTCTAGCGCAATCAATATGTTCTCCAAGAACCTCTTCGCCTATCTTCACTTTTTTGTACTTTCTACCACTGTCACGCTCCTGAAATGTAGGTACAAAAATAAATGTTCAAAACTGAAAAACTGTTTAAAAATCTAAACACAATATTTAGATTTTTTTTATTTAATGTACTGTGAAACTAAGTATACCGCTAGACAGATATCCATATCTGAGCCTTCTTTATGACTATAACAATCGTGAATATAACCTGCGCACTGAATTGGACGTACTTTTCTTTCAATGAATTTACAATAACGAGATTTGCACACATCATAGAACGGTTTATTCCGAAAATAATTGCAGTTTTTCTGAATGCCATAATTTTGAATAGAGCCATCATCTAATTTTTCTCCAATGTCTTGCTCAGGAAGAACGTGCGTGTGAAAAATAGGAGAGAGTTTTCTATACA
Source organism: Eupelmus urozonus (assembly GCA_900480035.1). Classification (NCBI taxonomy): domain Eukaryota; kingdom Metazoa; phylum Arthropoda; class Insecta; order Hymenoptera; family Eupelmidae; genus Eupelmus; species Eupelmus urozonus. The sequence continues at coordinate 189,955 of UELX01000025.1, forward strand.
TATTACCTGAAATATTAGAATTCGACTGTGAACCATGGATTTTAAGAATAATATTTTATTTAAATACTTATAAACATATTAGAAATGTCAAGGTAGTGCAGAGATACTTTAAAAAGTACCTGAATTGCAGGTCCAAAATTCACGGCCAGCATTTTTCATATAATATTTCATCATTAATATAGTGTTATCTAATCTTTTTTCAACTAGCTTATCATAAGCTGCTATTGTACCTTCAGAAATAGTACCTGTAGAAAAATTACAAGTTTCATTTTAACACACGTATGCACGGTTACTTTTCTTATATATGAAAGCACAGTTGATCGTGACTATTAATTATTATACAAAAAGCACTTGTACAAACCATTATGTAGATACCAATAAGCGTATCTTACAAGAATCATCGCCTTGAGTTCGGCAGAAGTAATTTGGTTATAGAGGTTGTTGATAACATGCATTGGGGACTGTTTCCTCTTACACATTAATGCAATACTCTAAAAAGTAGAAGACAAAATAGAAAATAGAAAAATTGCACTCTTGCCGTTTTTCAACCTAATAAATCAAAAAATGACAAAATAGTATATTATGTACCAAGGCCTAAAAGTGAGCTTTTTTAGACCGAGTGTGAAATTTGCAGTACGAGTCAAGGTGAGCTAGCACGAGCCGAAGGCGAG
>UELX01000026.1:0-187905 GCA_900480035.1 Eupelmus urozonus
TGAAAATGCGTATCGCTTTACGACATCGGTACGTTAAGCTTATCGTTACAGCCTCAGCGCTTACTGAATAGCCCCCCAGGGAAAGAGAGAGGAGAGGAAGGACGCGCGATTAAAATTGCGCGCTAAGTCGGCGTCTAACGAGCGTCAAAGGAGAAATTGAATGCAAGAAGACGGAAGCCGGGAGATGGATAACGTGTGAAGCGAGCGCGTTAGGGATTATTTCGAAATTTTTAATTGAATTTTCGCAATTTTGGATTGTTTGAGAGCGTGGAAAGGGGCGGATTAATTTTGTAATATTTTCGAGCGCTGAATAATATATGTTTATTTATAAACAGAGTATAATTGAACAAAGTGGCGGGCTGACGATAAATAATTGCACAAACTGCACAATTACGCGGCATATCCTTCGCCCGAAGCTTAATAAACATTAACAAACAAACCCCGTCAGCTCCCGACAAATAACTTCAATCTCATTTAAAAGTCTGCAAAAGCGCAACACGTCCAATAATACATACTCTCGGCGCTGTGCATCATTTTACAATAAAGCAATCCTCGCCCAGTGCCAAATCCAACATCGTAAAATCTAATTTCACACCGCGTCGTTATTCCGCTACCGGAGCGCCACCTACGGGGGGCCGAATCTCCTTAAAGACGCTCCAATTTCTCGGCGAGTCGGCCCGAGAGCGGAAATTTCGAGCGGGAAAGAAGAAACTTTCGAAAGAAGCGCGACGCGCAGGCGGATCGAGAACGAGAGAGCCAGAATGAGAGAGAGAGAGAAGAAAAGCGTGCCGCGAGTGACTCGCCGCGTTTATTTTCAGCCCGTTTGAAGGCTAAGCGCGCATACGCGGCCGCGCACGAGCGGATTGCATCTTGCGAGAGCGGATTTTCTATCGTCGCGACTTTCTCGGCCCGTCTTTTTCTCTCGGAACGTGCGCGCAAGGAGGAAGGTTTCTCGCCCTTTTCTCGTGTATCGATTATTTTTAGGATTTTTCCCCCGCAAGTCGGACGCTCCGGCTCGACGATTTATGGCCTCTCCTCTTCTTTCACTGCCGTGTGCGTGTTTCTCTCGCTCTCTCGTTTGTTATGCGTCTGCGTGCGTTGGCTGTTTTCTTCCCTTTTGACGTCTTTTCGGCCGCGCGGCTGGCTTTTTCCTTGGGTGCGATTTCGGGAAAAAAAGCGATTGATGGATATCGCGTTGATTTTGAGGAAGAGGCCTTGAATTGCGTCAGTCTCTAGTTGGCTTTTCTGGTTGGGTTAGGTTAGGTTAGGCTAGGTGAGCCGCTGAGTTGTCGGGGGTATTTGAACGCTTACTAATGCGGTTTTCAGATGATATTCGGGATTTCGGAAAAGCGACGGATTAATTTGAGTTTAAGTTTCGGATAGGTTATTTATGTTAAGTGATATTAAACGATTTATAATGGCACTCGAAAATATAAATAATACACAAGACCTTGAGGAGTCAGTTTGACTTTTGAGGAAGGTTAGGTACACTTTATCATTGGATGTTATTACACACTATTTATATCCTCTTATCCACTTAGAACTACTTATAAAAACTTTATCCCAAAATGCCAAGCATTAAAAACGTAAACACGCCATTCATCTATTAATACAACACTGCGCGAAACAAAAATTTTTTTTACACAGTACACAGACGCTCTTAGCCTATACACAGTTTTAGACCAACCCATATCCACGCAAATGCATAATCGAAGGCACGAAACGAGCAAATAACGATCGGTCCGCGCGTTACGTGATATCCCAATTGTTTACCGCCGGCCGGAATATAATATTGCTGCGCGGCACGGTTGAATAATCGTATTAATAAACGCCTGTATAGGCGAATCGAGTCACGTAAATACAGATTGTTTTCGTTGCGAGCGCGCGTCCAGCTAATTTTACCTCGCGGATTGACCGTAGCAACAGGGAGCCGGCGTCTATTTAAAAAAAAAAGGAAAAAATAGTTTCGAGTGGAAAGCGCAACAGACCACGAGTTTCGGTGATTCACTTTGGATTCTCGGGGCCGCGAGAATTTTTGGGTTCGTTATTCATGCAGTGTGTAATGTTTGATTGCAGAGTGGCGACGGTATTATTAATTTTGCTATTTTTGAGATGATGGTTTAATAGGTTTTATTGATGCTTTATGATCTTTTTATAGGTTTACTTATTTCGATGAGAATTTAATTTAATAATGGAATGCTGGGTGGATTTGTTGTGTGAATATTATATATTTGGCATGATAATTTTGAAATAATACATGCTGATAAACCGGGCTAATTAATTTATAATGGAATTATACTTTATAACTATAAATATTTACCTTTGGATAATAAATTAATCATTGCGAAAAGCTTTGGTACCTCGATCAATGCTTAAAAAAATGAAAAGTAGATAATGAAGCGAACGTGACGATGAACAAAAAAAAATATTTTTATCGGACTGCCTCTACTTAATTACTTAGTATTTTATTCGGTCTAAAGTAAATTAAAGGTTTTTACGAAGCAAGTTTTCAAGCCGTCAAGAGTGCTTATCCGATTTTTCTAGAATTTTTCTCCCCCCTCGTAAATTATGTTACACGTGCAAATTATGCTCACATATAGGAAAATAGTTAACAAGGTTACTTAAGACTGATGTAGTTAGCTGTAAATTCGATCAATTTACTTATTTTGTTTAATATCGAGTAACGCATTTAACAGTCACTGTAATCATCTTACCACACGCCACAGGTGGTTCGTATTTCATCGTTTGAAAAAAAAACGCGCCAATCCATACTATTTAAACTAGCCGTGTAAATATATAAAATGATGATCCGTATTTTTTATGCTTTTTTATAAACAGCTCTTCTATTCGGTTCGTTTAGCGCTAATATTTCAAATTGGCGTGACGGTGAAAAAAATATTTTCTTCTGATCATCAAGATTTATGGCCGTGGAAGTCAAAGAAAAAGATTATCATTGGCTAATAAATCTTGCACAATGTGATTGCAGTCAATTCTCGCATCAAATAATTCACCGCTAATATACAATCTCAAACTTCCGATAAACAAAAAGCGTGAAAAATCAATCCGCCCGAAAAGAAAAACAAAAAACAACCTTCATTAAAAAGCTGAAAATCCCCAAGTAACAAACTTCCCTATAAACCTTCCAACCTCTCCCCTCAACCAAACTTTCCTCGCATCAAAACCTCATCCTACATTTATCACTCTCTCTAAACCATATCAACCGCCCACCCAAGATCTTCAAACCCTCCCAGCTCCATCCCTCTCCCCCCTCCAAAAAAACACACCCCCACCACCACTCGCTAAAAAAACAGAATCCACGTCCGCAGGAAAAGTCGAGGAAAAGCCGCTACAGCGAGGCGTCATAAATCGCCGCTTATAAGATCGGGCTTATACACTGGACGTCCAGCAACTTGTCTCTTATCGATGCGCCACGCATGTCCGCCAATATGTGTCGCCCTCCGCGCACACAGACACGGCAAACGAGCCGAGAGAGAGACAGATAAGCGCGTCTCGCTCGTTCCCAGATTATCGACGCCGAGCGGCTGCATAACCGCGCTGCCGTTGCTGCCGGAGAAGCGGAGAGGAGGAGAGATAACGCGCCGATATGCCTCCACTTGCGACGAGGAATTTTCGAGGATGATGAATATTTAGGACGGAGCGTTGTCTTTTCGGGTTTTAAGGGGTGATGCTGGTTCGTGGGGGAAAGAGTTGGAGGGATTAAATTGTTTTGTGGGATTCTTTATTGATTGAGAGATAGGCTGGAGAGCGGTTTTGTGTGCGATAGGGTGATTGGAGAGGGTGGGATGGTTACGGCGTTTAAGCAGTGTTGTCAAGATGTTAAAGCGAGGAGGTAGAGGATTGATTTGGGACGGGCGATTTGTTTTGATAGGTCCGATCCACGAGGACGATACGCAATCGACAGGCCGATCGGATGTTGCCGAGAGCTGGAAGGACCGGATCATGAATATTTAAGTACCGCTGATTCGATAGAATTCCTCGGTTACATCTCCTATCCCACCCGACCAAAAAAACAACACGAACCCGTTGACATCAGATTTATCAAGCGGCAACAGTGACAATTCCGCGGCTAGTGAAAGTTTCGCTTCTATCCCGATTGGCCGCAATCAGATCGGCACTTTGTTCTCGCGCTGGAAAACGGCGTTTTCCCAGCGCTAAAAAAGAAACAAGCAACAAAAGCCAACTCGCGCGCGCAGAAGCAATTACAACTTTATCCTCAAATATTTCCCCTAGCTCGCGCCGCGCAGCAACTCCATTTTCGTCAAGGCTAAGCCACGTCAGAGCTATCAGCAGAATCACGCCGCGTTACTAAATCATCCTCTCCTAGGCTTTTTCTTCCACTTTTGCGCGCGCGGCAGCGGCGCGTAATTAGTTCCTTATTTAGCGGCTCGCGCGCTCGAATTACTTACGCGCGCGCGCAGGCCGAAGGGGACAATGTGAGATATTACTCCGGCGGGTTTTATACCGTTACGATCGGTTTCGCTGATTAGGAGGACAACTTTGCCGCCGCCTTGGAAGCCAAGAGCTTTTTCGCTGCGAGTTTTCTTTTAATCAGCGAGATGCACGCGTGGTGGAGGGGACTGAATTTTCAAAATGGAGGCGATCGGTCGCGAGATTTTAATTAACAGGAGCCGGAGCGGCTCGATGTTGCTGGGATTAATGGATTTGAATGCGGCTAATGAAGCGCGTCTGGGATTGTTTTATCAACGGCCAGCTGTGAATTTCGTTTTTTAAATTATTCGAAACGAAAGCAGTGAAAGTCATGACTATTGTGACCGGCCAGAAAGGCTGTAATTTAGTTTTTGTCAGCAGCGGAATATTATTATTCAGCCGTAATAATAACGTTTTAATGAACCCATATTTGATAAAAGCAACTCGAATTCAGCCCGGAAAAAAAACGAAAGAAAAAACACCGAAAACGTAAAAAAAAAAATCATCGCGATCGCAAAACGCCGCCCGCAATTAAAACTTCGCGAAACGAATACAATAACAGGAGGTAGGGCGGCTCCCGCGTTCCAATTAATAAAGCCAAGCTCGCGCAACTTTGCCCACTTAAACACGGGCATAAAAGAGCCCGTCGGCCCCTAGAATAAAATGTCTCGAAATGATCCGCCGACCATAAAACTCCCGGGGGGTAATTAAAGCCCGGCTCTACATCCCCGATAAATCAGCATAACCGAAGAAGCCGCGAGAGCGCGAAAAAAAAAGGGAAGAAAAGAGCGACGCATAATTACAATCGATAAAAGAATACGAGAGTCCTTCGCGGTAGGCACACGTCTCCTCAGCGACGGGACAATAAAAAAAAAATGAGTGAGAATTTCGCGGGCTACGCTAACGAGCAATCGATCGGGTTAAACCTAGAAGAGATCCGGCGCCCTCTCATTAGCAACGCCTTTTCTGTCTTTTCCCCTCCCTCTCGTGGTTTATTACACGCTGGTTAAATGATTTTTATTGCGAAAGGGGGCAGGGTCGCGTTATGAGTGTGCATGTGTGTTTCGGCACGGCAGGAGTATTCGCGGCAATTATCATTCATAATGAGGCCGGCGCCGTTCGTTTGCGCAGGACGTAATGGCCTTTCCTAGGAATATGCTTTTTAATTTTCGTGCCTGCGACGGATGCGCGCTTTTACCAGTTGCGTAATAAATCGTTAGTAACAGGACGGCGATGGGGATATTTCCTAGTGTAATCTTATTGTTAGGCTTAATTAGAAAAGCACTCGGTTTTCTACCAGATATATTCGTCGGACTAAAAACCAGTCCTTCTGCTAGCTGGGAAATCGAATTTCGCGAGCCAATCCCCAGGCTAAGCAAACACGTGACTTTTTATCTGCGATCTCCGCGCGCTACGGTCGCCAAAAAAAAGGCAAGCGTACAATGCAGTTACGCTGCGCGTCTCGCAGTCTATTTCCAAAAAGGGCAGGAAACGCGCTCGCTCCAGAAAGCGAAATTCGATCGGAGTATATCGCGGCCGAGGCTGGACTCCCGGCGATTCAAAACTCGGATTGCCAATTAGCGTTTCGAAAATTTTTCGGCTTTTCAAAAGGTGCGTGATACAGGGAAGCGGAAGCTGAGTATACTTCGAAAGTAGATTAAGCGATTGTTGCGATCTATCAGTTCCTCGAAACGTTTCGCTCTTTGTTTAAAAGATATAATTAAAAGTGAATTGTAATTTATGACGATACACTCTAACCGTATTATACACCCCGAATGGAAAATTAAATAGGCCCTAATTAGAACAATAACCCGACAGCCTTATAACTAATATAATTCCACCAATTAATTAGGTCCCGCTTACAACCTAATAAAACTCCACTCCAATTAATTAGGCCAACCTAATTAAAATCACCAACCGCAAAAACCAACCCCACTCCAAAAACCTTCCGCGTCGAAAAACATCCACTCCCACCGTCATAACCAACCATCCAATTCATAGCCAGCGTCCGGCGCGCAATTATTATCAAGCTGCGACGCAAAAATCGCGAGCTATATACACAGAGGCTCGCTCTCTCGCGTCGCTGCGACGTCGATGACGAAGGCCGAGCGAGCGCGCGGCTTGCCTCGTGACCGATGCGCGCGCGCTAGCGAGCGAACGATGTCAGTGTGTCAGTGTCAAGGCGCAGCGAGCGGAGAGGCTCTCCGCTCCTTTTTTATACTGCCGTTGTTTTTTTTTTCTTTTTTTTATATTGGAGAGGGGGTGTTTGGAGGGAGGTCCTTGTTTATTGGGGTGGGCTTTGTTTTTGGTGGGAGGGGGAGGGTTTATTGATTAGGGAAGGGGGAGGTGATGGTTTTGGGATTGGGTTTTCGGTGGGATGTGGAGTTTTTCCTTGAAATCGTGTAGTAAGTTGTGTAAATTTGCTTAATTAACGGTTTAACGTGTAAGCACAGCTGTTTACTCAATTGCCATTGGACTATTGATTCTGTGTTAGCATGAAGAAGAATGACTTTTCACTTTGGGATTATTCAATATTTGTTTAACAAACTTAATATTAACAAGTTTATAACAGCGCTCGCTACAGTTTTGCCTGCAGTAATAATTCGTATTTATATAAAAATATTAACGAATGCATCTTTATACAAACGTATTTATCCAAGTAATTAACTGAAATAACAGAAACTCGTACAAAGAACAATTAGTACTCGCTTTACAAAAGCCATTTTATCTCTCGCCACTTAAACGACGATTAACGATACGTTAATTCATTTAAAACAATTCCAAGAATTTCCACTTCAAAGACAGCTGCACTCTCCCAAGATGAAAACCGGAAAAACACAGTGAAACACCTCCGCGACACGCAAGAAAACTCCTCTCCCGGCATTTTTCAAATAATCCTCGTTTCCAGCTCAGCATCCATCTCCCGCTCTAAAAACCAACTAACCTCCCGCTAACAAAAGCTAGCCCGCGCAAAAACCTCCCTCAAAACATCCGCAAAAAGAACCCATATGTCCCATCTCCTTTCTCTCTCGCACACTAAATTCTACCTTCTGCTTGCGTACCCCACCACTATCCCATTATCAGCGCTCGGTTATTATACATCAACGTAATTTTTCCACGCAGTCTCTGTCCTCTCCACGCGTCTCTATTTTTTGCAGCCTCCCGAAAGTGGGTTATTAAACGGAGGAGCTTTCCTTCGTTACTTTATTGCTAGCTAGCTCGTTTTCACTTTGCCGGCAGCGCGCACTTTTTCTTTGCCGGAGTTTCTTGCCGAGAGCTCCAGACTCTTGTTTATCTTTGCGGGAGTCGCTCGAGTGTGTGTGTATGCTTGCGTGTACCGGTGATTCGAGTTTGAGCGTCGAGGTAGCTTTTCCTTTTCGAGGAGGGTGCTAAGTAGTGATTAGGCAGGTGTCGGGTATTTGGAATTAAGAACTAGCAGTTTTTTTTTGGTGGGAGTGGGATGGAAGGTGGTATATTTAAGATACTTGCGCGCGTCAGTGTCTCAAGTGACGCAGAAGTTGGAAATCCATAAAATGTCTTATTAACTTATTCGAGCGTGTAAAAAGTTTTACGTCGCTTAGCCGGAATTCGGAAGTAACTTTTCGGGCATTATGAAAATGCTTAACATAAAAACCTGATTTCAATGTTTTATCCTTTTAGAAAAGTTAGCGCGCGCGCGCGCGGCGCTGGCCGCGTAAAAAATTTAAGGTTAGTGGCGAACTTCCGCTAACGCGCGCACGCGCTGCACTTTTTTACTTTCAATCTCAAGTTTGAGATTAGAAATATTGCTGGGATGCTTTTTATTTATTCACGGCATTATCTTCCTCGAGTCTTCAAAAATTACGATCCTCTCTTACTTTTTTAATTTCCATTCCCAACCCTAGAGAATTTCAATCATAACCAAAAACAAACAACAACCATCATCAAATCTCAAAAACACAAAAACCTCAACAAAAAGAAAAATCACCTCCACACCTAACCCAACTCTCGTCACGACCTAACAAAAGCCAGCCGCGCAAAAAACGCCAATAAAATCCATCTCGCAAAAAAGCAAAGCAGCACCAAAACGGATCAAGATCAGCCGAAAGCCAACGCTGCGACAAAGTTTCTCCTCCTCTCTCGGCCGGCCGAGAAAAGAGAGAACGGGAACGAATCGTCGACGACGGCTCATTAATTCTCGACTCTACTGCAGCGAAAAAAAAAAACCAACGAGCTCGCTCGCGAGTTTTCCTTCGGATTCTCCTCGGTTTTGTCTCTTTATAGAAGCGAGCGTTTATTTTTATTTTTACGTAATACAAACCGAGCGAGCTCGTCGATGCGAGAGCGATAGATTTAATACTGACTTTTAATTCGGAGAGGTGGGAGAAGGCCGGATATACCGACCGAGTTTTCTGCCTTATCGACGTGAACCCGTTCTTTTTTTTTCTCTCTCTGTCTCTTTATCGCTTTTTCTCTGTTTGGCGCGGCTTTTGTGAAGCGTCGCGCGAGTGAATGGTTAAACGTTTCCGTTTTTCTCTTTTTTAATTGTCGACTCGCGGAGCGTCGAGCGCGATCGCTGCGAATTATTGAGCGACGTCTGTTTGCCCGGCGTTTAAACTTTTAAAAACACGATTGGAAGGAAAGTTCATTGGATATATTATTAACGCGCGTTTGTTTAGTCCAGTGATTTTAACAAAAATAACGTTGCTTGGCTCAGTCGCTTTTAAAGGGGTTTGCTTTGCTTTTAATCGAAAGTAATTACATAAATCGCGCCGAGCTGGACAAACAAATGATCGCCGCAAACAGTCGTTCATGTAAATTATTATTACTTTTAAATAAGTCAGCGCTTTTAGACAATAATGAGGCGTAAACGAGCGCCGGCAGTGACAGCCGCGTTACTAAGCAGCGCATTCTTTTTCATAAATTTAATACACATTGTTCTCAGCGCTAATATATTAATTATTAAACCGACAGAGCGCGCGGCTAAAATTAATTACCCCAGCTAATATTGAATCGTGCAAATGACATCAAATCTGACTGTTTAATAACCAGATCCGCTTTATTAATATTAAACAAACTCGATTACATCATTACCGAAATTTTTACTACCCACTACAAGTCGGCGTCTCGTCTCGAATAAACCGCGTAATCACAAGCGGATTAACTTCAGCGCGCAATTGAGTACAGCTCGGGCCGAGTACACGGCGCTAAAATTCATCCTAGCAACGCGCGCTTGAATATTTTTTTAATGCATCGTAAAAAAAAGCGAGTGCCGCGGGATTCCCGGCGGTGACGCGCCCATGGAGTAAGCGCGAGAGTCGATTTTTCAACTGTTTGCTTTTTATTTTGCGCGACGTAGACGTGTTGAAATTTCGGAGAAACGATTAAACGAGTGGAAATAGAAAGAGAGCATTGAATTTTAGGTGTGGAAAAAAATGTTTGTTGCGTGTTTTCCTTATTTTGCGGACAAGCTGTTTTTTCAAACGCGGCGCGCGCGCGGGAGCGAAATGTTGTGCTGGAAGATTTTATTTTATAAATTAAACTGTTTACAATGGCGATTAATTATGCATACCGTAAATTCTTCGAAGTTGTATAGAATTTTCTCTTCTGCCGGGCAATTTAAATTCGTACACCGGTAACTAGCTTCACGGCGAAAATATGCGCATTATTTATGCCGTACACTGAATTAATGAATTGTCATTGTGAAACTAAAATTCCAAAACGTAATTGATGTCGGCGAGGAACGGCGGAAAATCAAAAAACCATCCGTCAGCCGTAAGACAATTATTTCAAAATGTAATTTAATTTTCATTTCCCCTTTTCCTTCCCTGCAAACGACAGCAAAAAAATTTAACATAAAAAATTCGCTCTATTGTCAAAAATTCAAAACGAGCAGGTGTCCGTCCATTCATCCAATTACACCAAACCTAATAACCTAAAACACAAAACCACTCTCCTAATCCAACCCAAAAAAAATCCTAAAAAAAAAATTCCTCCCATCCCAAAAACCCAGCAGCGGCGCCATAAAGACACAATATCCCGGTCCGCTACTGCTCACAGCGCCGCCGCCGCCGCCGTATGTTTATCCTCTCTCTGTCTCTCTTGAAGCGGGCGGCCATTTTTAAAAGGAAACCGAATCGCGCGCGCGCACTGTCTCTGTCGTATATACGTATGTAGCGGGGGCTTACGTAACATCGCCGCCGCCAGCCGAGCGGCACACGAGCGAAAATTGCCTGTTCAGTGTCGCGCGCGCTTACTATGTATATATACATATGTGAGCGCGTCGGGATTGATGTGGAGATGGGCGGAGATGCTGGAAGCGTCGAGATGCTTTTGCCGATTGAGAAATTTTCGGGCGAGTTTTGGTGTTTTTTAATTTTTAGAGCGAGTTTATAGGTAGAAAAATTTTTGTTTACACTACGGCAGATATCATATATGTTTGACTAGTGTACCTAACGACTTTATCTGACAGATACATCTCTAACTGGGTACGTCTGCTATTAAACGGGAATTCCGAGTTACACAAGAGAATCAATTTTTTCTCCAACACGTGACTAGTTTAAATTTAGCAACGCGCGCCCGAGACCATAACGCGAAAAACAGAAGCCTGAATCACCCGCTAAAAATATGAGACCAAGTCATGTTTACGCATTGTCAATTCCCTCGATCCAAATAACCCCTAGCACCCTTCGATACACCAAAGCCCGCTCGAAATCACCGAGAGCGACTGTATACAGGCCGAAGACGCGTTGCTCAACATGTATACTCCTGAGAGACAAACTACGATTTTTCGCCCCCCCCCCCCCCCCTTAGCCACCTACGTCTCGAGGCTGACCCCGATGCGAGCGAGAGATGCCGGTCTGACGTCACCGGGGAACCTCCGAGAGAGACTGGGCTGTCTGAACGCAGCCGTATACTAGCCGTCTGTGCGTGTGTGTGTGGGTATGTGTGAGAGAGAAGAGCAGATGATCGGCTGCGGGAGGGGAATCGAGGCGCTCCGAGATGGAGATAGCGGATAAGGGGAGAGCAGCGGCTGCGAGTACCGTTTTTCTTTGTCTATGAAGAAGTTTCAGTGCGATGCGCTTTGGAATTTCGTGGGGGTTTTTGGGTTCTCGTTGTGTTCTCTGATTAAAATGTTGGTTTTTGTTGATTTTTCGGATTATTTTTTTTTAGAGTGTTAATATAGGAGGCGTAGTACACTGCTAGTTGAAAATGCAGTGCGCGCTTTTCGAAAGTCGCCGGATGAAAGTTTAAAAAATGGAAAGTAGAGCGGATCCAGGCCGCGTTTATCAAAGTTTCAAAGCTCGACTTCACTTTTTTTCCCTCAAACTCGACTTAATTTTTCCAACAATTTCGCCGTCAAATCGGAGACCCTAGAAGTAATCCGCAGGTACACAGCGAGTCCGTGTACTTAAATCAATTAGGCATACGACTCGTTCCACGGAGGACTTATCAAACAAGCCCGAGTAATTCAGTTTTCGAGAAGAGAAGGACGATGACGCAAAAGGTCTGGAGGTCAAAGTTTCCGAAGTCGAAGCTCGAGTTTCATTCAGTACCTTGGAGGGGGGAGAGAAATGTAACAAAACTTTTTGTCTTACGCAGGTCGAGACTTTTTTCGACTAGTCCGTTATCATCTACCTCGCTGAGCTTCTTTTGGAGAGATAAAATTTCATACTTTTCCATCTCGCGAAAGTATCAATTGAATTCCGATTAGAAACGACGAAACGTAAGCGACGTTCGTCAATCGATACCTCAGCTGTATTTATAAACATATATATTAAAGTAGAAAAGCTGTCGTGACATTTCAGCAGGTCATTAATATTCCATTAATGAAGTTGCCTTGTTTCATCGAAGCTGTAAATTTTGACTTAGCACAGCGGGGCAAGCCGTCGGCCGTCCGTCCCAAATAACTTCAAACTTCGTCGCTACGACGACGAGCTCGTTAACAGGCTTGGCGTCGGCCGCCAAAAATCTGGCCTCCCGACTTTGAATATTCAAAACTTATCAGCGTCTTTTTCCACGCCAAACACTCAACTAACTTCCCCCAATCCCCAGTCAAAACAGCTCTCGCTAAGCTAGGCAAAGAAAAAACAAGAAGAAATTACGATTCAAACCGTATCATCTCGTATAGATGACGGCAATCAAGCTCGAATTAGCCGCCCTTTTTATAAGCACAACCCACATAATTTCTCGTTTCCATCGAGCAGAGTAATTCGATACGAGCCCGCCGTGACGTCGATCGGGGAATTGGCGCGATTTTTCTCCCTCGTATTATTGTTTTCCTTTTTTTCTCCCCGAGGGAGGGGGTCGGAATTCGTGACGGCCCTATTTGCGCCGCTCGGCGCGGCCTTGTAAACAATAAGAGCCAGATGCCTGTAATCGAGCGTCGTGTTTTTATCGATCGAGCTGGTATCTGTCGGTAATAACATTAAGCCTGTGTATCTATTATCGTAATGTTTGACGAAACAAAAGTTTCGATGATCTAATGCAGCGGTAGCGTCGCGCTGCGAACGAGCGAGATAAACATGATCTTGTATGCAGCGGATAAACAGATCAAGCTTGGCGTTGCGTTTATTATAAAAGATACAGATGTTTTTGTGTTATTTGTCGAGCGGATTGCTGATACGGATTCTCTGTAATGTTTCCAATCTTTTATTTAATACAAAGTAAATAAGGAAACAACATCTTGAATCAATTTTCTTGTATTTTCAATCTTTCCAAATTCCACCATGAATAAGAAAAACTCTCTTCTCCGTCTCCGTAAATCCATTAAAATTGAAATTCCCCGACGCGGCCGATAAACGGCATCGGGCCGCTTCTCGCGAATTTCCAAACCGAGCTCGAGCGCGCTAAAATACCGCGAACTCGTCGCGCGACTGACTCATGCTCTTTCTCTCTTAAAACACACTCGCCAACGCTATTCCATCAACCTCTCGTTTTCCTTCCCCCTTTCCTCAATTTTTTTTTCCCAATCTCCCCGAGTAGGACGAGCGAAAGGGTGTCGCGTCGTCTGGCGACAAAAATTAGAACTCGAAAATTTTCGAGCCGGGAAAGAGGCTTTCTAGCCTGCCCCGTGGCGTCTCTCTGTGTGTAGCTTCCTCGCGCGCGAGGCCGAGGAATTTTGGAGCGATTCCAAGGAGAGCGGAAACGCTTCGGCCGAGTGACGTAGAAATCGACTCTCTCTCTCTCTCTCTCCCTCGAGCTCTTCATTTTCAGAGAAGCCGAGAGAGAGAGAGCCGAACGGTGGGGGAGTTATCGCTGAAATTTCGCGTTAAATATTTAGACGAGCCGGCCCGACCCTCTCCGCAGAGCCGTATAACTTCGTCTTCTTCTTTTTCGGACTCGCTTGGATATGTATACGGGGGAGAATTCGGGAGAGTGAGCGAGGTACACCTGACGCTTCGTGGGTTGATTTGGGTCAGCGTTGAAGTATCGATGTACGTGCGCAATCGCGCTCTTCGGGCTGTTTAACAGATATGTAGTTTTTGATTCTACGGCTTGTTTTTGTTTTTTTGAATGAAACGACGTAGCTTCGGCTACAACAAGAATAAAGCTCGGTCACGACTAGACAAAAAGTAACGCATCTAAATATATTTCCCACCGGAAAAATGCACTCGAGCCACAAGCTTAAGCGCTTTTTGGCCGACTTGCGTTTTCCGTCAGACGCGACGTCAACGCAGCCGTCAAGAAGAAATTCCAAGCGATAATGCGCCCCGACTCGACAATAGCGTAATCCAGCAAAGGCGAATTTAAAACACACTCGGCGGTTATACGGCAGCGACGTAAATCAAAGCCAGAGCCCCGCGCGTCCTGAATGCAAATTCGCCCTGCCTGCATTGCAAAACTATCCAAAAAGCTTGACCTCCGCCGAAATAAGGAAAATCTCCTTGTTTCAGAGCGCGCGCCGTCAAGGTTGAAGCGCCGCTTTATCCCGGCAGGATTAAACTTTCGTGAATTCGCGGGGGAAAATCCGGGGATCGCGCGAAATTTCGATTATAATTAGGTTGCGAGTGTTTGCCGGCTGCCGGCGCTGGGTGTATATACACGCGCTAACCGGTGAGTGCGTTAAGGCTAATTGAGGCAGGCCGCAATTCTCGGCGATCGCCGCGGGACCGTAAGTTTGCTTTGACGGTCGGCTGAGCTATCAATCGGCCGCGCGCGGTGTAAAAATATATCCGAGTTTTGCGTTGTAGTAGGCCATTAATGTTACATCTCGACCGAAAAATAAGTTAATTTGACGCTAGCGCGCACCTTTTGAATAATCTCGAAATGTTTACTCTCCGGCTAAAATTAAAGCCGAAATTACACGCTAACCGAAATTAAATTTCGGATTCCCCGAAAAGCTGCGTCCCTTGATTTCGTTCGAAGCGCCGGCTTTCTGAATTCGAAATTCTAAACTCGCTCTCGGCGCAAAATTTCGGCGCCTCCCACTCGCGCCTACCCAAGCTTTTCCCCGGTTTAAAACGACTTAAGAAAATGAATAAAGTTCGCGCAATGGAATCAGCTAAATTAGTTTGCCCGCGAGGGAACTTCCTCCGCGGTAACAGTCATCTTTAACTACAAAAACTCTTCCCCTTAAGGAATCTTTTTCGCTCTTTCTCTCTTCATTTCTTTATCCCTTGGTACATCTGGACCCTCCGTCCGGCTCTCCATAATCCAAAGCGAAACTTCCCCAATGAGAATGCCATTATCATAATAAATACCAAGTGGACGGATCTCTTTCTCACCTAGCTGCTTATCAAACAAAGTGCGATCGCTTCTTAATTTTTATTATAACGTCGAATAGTCCGCTTGCTTCTGTACCGTGCGAATATATAGCTTGCAGGGATTGTTCCGGCTGGTTCGCGGCGGAAATTATACGAACCGTTCGGCTGGAAGGAGTTTCGGCTGGTTAATTAACGCGCTCTGGTGAATATTGTCGCACGACAATGCGAGAATGGAGGAGCGAGGAGAGAGCTAAGGTCGAGACAATGAGCCAGTCCATTATTGCTGTTTTCGGTGATTATAAAAGTTGAGGCTCTGCCCACCGCGAGGGCAAAGAACTTGTCTAATTAAACGGATGTTCGTCCCGAATTTTCCGCTAAACACTCGCCATACGCGGAATTAACGAGGGTGGACTCGACTAGCTTTTTTCTCTTAATCTCCTGTCTGACATACGCGTGGAAATGAAAATTCACGTGCACAATATTATAAAAGCCGCTAATGACGAAACAGAGTCGAAAAGTTTCCCCGAGACTCTTCTGGTATATAGAAGCGCGCGGCACATTTGTAACTCCGCGGCGCATTAAGAAACATACTTGGAAAACACAATCACGTGCTTGTATAATGAATCTAGGATATCGCTTAACTTGCCTCTCGGCGCGCGCCGCTCAAACTAAATGGGCGCAAGAACTTCACAAATTGCATCCACAAAATCTTGAGCAGCGCGCGCGCCTCCTGCGTTATTCAATTATTACTTGGGCCGAGTGACAGGCAAGGAAGCTCGGGGATTTGCAAAATATTCGCGATAGGCTAACTATTATTATTAGCTTCCGTAACGAGATTAAAACTGCGAGTGCTTTTTTCGCGAATTTTTCAAGGTTCCCCCGCGACATAAGAAATTAGAGCAGCGTATGCTTGCTTATATAATTGGCAGCTGAATCTTTAACCCGAAATATCATTCAAAATTCCTCTACTTTCCTCGCCCCCTCCTACAAAAGCTCCCCCCCTCTTACTCAAGCTCTCGCGCGCACAATGAAAAGTCCACAAAGTCTGATATCCCAATCGATAGCGGCGCTAACACGAGCCCAGTAGTCCACAAAACGTCTCGCTCGCCGTGAATTTAACATCCTTCATCCCTTCACCTTCGAGCCTCCACCTCCTGCCCCCTCAAGGTTTCGCATTAGAAATCGATCGCGCTGCTCAAACAGACTCGGCCCGCGGCGTCTTACTACAGACACAGACACAGAGACACACAATACAAAAAAGATAAGATCCCCCCGCGGCGAAAAGAGAGAGTCGATACAGAAAAAACACGTCGCCGTACAGCCAGTCTAATCACTCGTAATCACGAAACGAATACGTGAAATCCGCAGAAGGTGGCGCACACGCGATATTAGAGGTCCGTTGGCGCGCGCGCGCGCGTGTACGGAGGAGGGATCGAGAGAGAGAAAAAGCGAGTAGGAGAGAGACAGGTATAGAGCGCGCGAATTGACGCAGGAGAGCGGCGGCACTCGCCATGACGTCACGACGGTGCCGCACGTATGGCTGTCTCTCTGGCATCAGGCGTAAACGTCGCGGGGAATTACACAATTCTTTTATAGTGCTGGTGTGTAAGGGGGAGTGTGTGTGTGTGTCTACGTTATCTTTGGGGGTACGACCGGAGCGCTTTGAAAGAATGAGCCTTTTAAACCTAGCTGACGACACGAGCGCGAAATCGAGTTGCATTCCGTCACACAATTTCCAGCAATCCTGTATCTAATTGCGATATGCACAGGTGTCTTCTCATCATTAATTTCAGATAAAGCCGCTCTCGTGCCGCCGCGATTTTAATCCTCCTTTCGTCACGTTTCGTCGCGCGCGCGCCAGTTGAGCAAGTGCTACTAATCGCTGATCTAACCCAGCGCGCCCCCGTCGAAGCGAGAATCTCTAAAGCAAGCCCTTCGTGTTTACGCCAGGCGAAATAAGCCGAGGATTCGCTACTCACCGGGTAATGACGTCGAGGTTAAGGTCTCCTGGAGAAGACGCGGCTCTGGCGCGAGCTAGCCTCGGCTGCGAATACGCGCGGATGTCCCGAAGCCAGTCGCATCGTCGTCGTTAGCAGCAGGTGGCAGAGTTATCCCTGCAAGCTCTCGCGTCGACGTCTTACTCCGTATCAATCGGGGGATACTCGATGTCAATCAGCGCTTTCGCGGCTGACACATATCGCGCTCACAAAACTGGGAGCACAGACACAAGCAACATCACAATGGAAAAGCACACAAGAAAACACTGCTCTCGGCTCGACCTTGATGAACCGCAACGGAGCTCGCCAAGATCGGACGATTATGACGTAGCACTGCGCGTGTATATATATTTATACATACACGTATATAGGTATGGGTATAGATCCTCTCTTTCCACACCGATCTCACACACACTCACGGCCCGCGCGCGCAACACTCGAGCGTGCAGTCGTAATTCGTGGTCACGTACGCGGCAATTATTATCGGCGCGTACCCACGGACGGACACAACGACGCACTGACACACAGCTGCTCCTTCTCTCTATCGTTTGCGAATATATATATATATATATGTATATCAGCGTGCGCTGGCAATTGCAGTATACCGAGAAGAGAGCCGCGACGTTATGATCGTCGGTAAAAAGAAGCGCGAGTTGGGCAATCAGCCGGAGCAGCAAACTGGAGAAAACATCGTAGCTGTCTTCGTCACTACACTAAGCTCGCACACACTTGCCCCTCTCTCTCTCTCTCTCTTCGTGTATAATCGCGCTGTCCAATCGCCAAGACAGAGTATAAGCGAGCGCAAGTGAGAGAGAGATAAAGAGTCGAGGGAGGAGAGTGGGAGGAGAGAGAAGAGGAGCGTCTGCTGTGTCCTCTCCCCCCGCCCGCGATGAAAAAAGCTTGTCCTCTCCCCCCGCTAAGTGTGGCGGACCGTCACTCACGTATACCCGCCGATATCTCACTCTCTCGGCTATGTATCTCTGTGTATTGACGCACACGCACTCTCGGCTCTCTCGGTGTGTGCGTAATCCGAGGAAAAACAAGAGAGAGCGACACTTGCTGATCGCGCTCGCTCTTTTCCGCACGACACCACCACTTGTAGCTCTCTTTCTCACTCTCTCGACGCACCGCGCTGACAGACTATGAGCCCGAAATTTTTTCCAAATAAAAAATCACGCGCGTTAAGGGCTAGCCGAAGCACTCACTGGAAACACAGGGCCTGTATATATACAGGAGAGAGAGCTGCGGGCGTGTATGTATTACACGAAAAACGAGCGCGCAGGATGAGTCGGAGACGATCGGCGAGGAGAAACTGGCGCTTTCCGGTCGCGCGCGCCGCACACAGCCAGCAGCAGCAGCAGCAGCAGCGGCGGCGGCGGCGGTGCCTGCGGGGGAGGGGAGCGCGGAGAGCAGTCGACGGACTGCGGAGTAGAGAGCGAGATAGAAACGGGAGGAGTGGGGAAAATGCGCGCGCGCGCGCGGAGCAGCCGAACGAGCCGAGCTCTCTGACTCTGAAGGTGATGGAGTGATTCTCGGCTCTTTTTTTCTTTTCTGCCTTGCGCGAGAAGGTTTAGTTTCTTTTGTTGACGGGGGGGATGGCTGTTTTGATACGCTGTTTTGGGGAGTTATGTAAGAAGGTCGGGGGTGACGGGAGTTTGTTTTTTTTTTTCGTGGCTTTTTTTTCGGTGAGCGATGATTGCTGCGATTATGGTTTAATTATAGATTTGGGATCGGTGTTGAGAGAGTGTATACATGTCGCTGCTTTAATATTAATGAGGGACGAGTTTTTTTGGCCGCCGAATTCCGAGTATACTTTCCATATCCGAGATCGACATAGAAACATCTCGGAGCGCTATACGAGATCGTTTTGTTTACCTCCGCCGAGCGATACTTTTATTAGCTCCAAAATACAAAGCAACCACTCGCTAAACAATATTTACCCGACCTACCAAGATCCACACGAGCAGCGACAAACATTCCCCCATCCTCTCCCCCAATCAACTCTCCTAACCACCATCCAATCAATTAAACATTCAAACTCTTCCCTCAACAGTCTAAGGCCACTACTTGCCGCGCCATTACACTCACACACACCTAGACCCCACACATACAACGCCAGCCTTCGTACGTACACGCATACCACTTTTTCTAGGTCTGTTTATCGCCTCGTTTCCCCGTGCGCCGTAGCGGCGGCGCTGACTCGCGCCTGCGCATGCCCGGCTATTACTACTGGCCGAGCGACGCGCGCGCGCTCGACGCCGCCACCGCTGCGATTTATTAATAGCGCCTGTAAATAATGAAATACAATTTATTGGGCTGATCTGCGTGCGGGGCGGGCGAGAGCACGTCTATTATTAAGCGTTTTTCTTTTCTATACTCGGCAGATGATTTTTACTCTCGCGGGATGGTTATTACGGTTATTGCGTGATGTTTCGAGTTTTGCTAGTATTAGGAATGCGCCGGCTAGTGGTTTTTCCGAGTAAAATATTCATATGGTTTATGAAGCGGTTTTTTTCCGAGTAGAATAGTGGAAAGAGAGAGAGAAAATGCGAAATCGGTTTTTCCGGTATTAACTCGAACACTATATGCTTAGCGCGGTAATCCCGACTATTGATTTTACCGGGAATCGCGATTGGAAACATTGAAATTTCGCGTTTTCACGGCCTCTTTCAAACCGAACACTGCGCGCTTGCATCAATTTGACATTTCATACGTAAAAGCACGAATGACTTTTCACTAAAAATTACCACACTCCCCCCTCTCATTACTCTCAGAAAACGGGCACTCCTCGCTTATCAGTCCGTCTTTAAGCAAAGCGGCTGCGTAATCAGTCGCAGCGTAACGACGTGTTAGAAACAAGAATAAGAGGCGCTCGCGCTCTTCTGATTTCTAAACATAGACGCGCGTCTTTTTCTTCCGTATTGAGAGGCTCTCGCGGCTCCTTGACGCGCGCAGCTGTCCCGTTTTTCCCGGCGATCTTTCCCCATCCGTGGCTACAGGCGCGCAGGCGGCGAGCTGCGGAGAGAGAACCGGAAGTCGGAATTGTAAAGAAAACGGAAGCCGGGCTTTGTGAGCGCCTGCGGACGGGAAGCGCTTAAAAGCGGTGACGAAATGACGGAGCGCGCCTGGTAAGTGATGATTCGAGAGAGAGCCGGCTTCGCGCTTGGCTTGGCGGAAGATTCGCGAGATGGGTTGGGTGGGGAGGTTGGGTTTTTTTTTGGTTGGTGGTGGGGTGGGTATGTTGGAGTGAGAGATGCGGACTTGTATTGATATTGGTGAAAATTATTATTTTTGTGAGTAATTGCGTTACAGTTTCTTAAATGTGTAAAAAATCATCATGATAGTTGAAATTTTATAATGATCCTGTCTTGTTATGCTTTAGTATTTTCATTTGCAAAATACTAATTTTTATTACACTTTTAAACTTTTTACAACTTTTTATCTCTCAGTGCGAGTGCTTTTTGTAAATTGAAAGCACTGCAATTATCCTTGTTAAGACAGTTACTTTCAAGATTTAATCGATACGTTTTCATTAATTAATCGAGCACGCCGCCTCGCCATTAAATAAAACCCAACAATTACACGTATATGCAATACCGACATTATCGACGACTATTCCGCCTAATTTATTAGTTTCTCAAATCGCCATCAATTACATCGATGACATAATCACTCCCAAACAAAGACAACTACTCAGCGCGCTCTTAATCCAGTTCCGATAAGAAAAAAAGAGGCAGCATCGACAGCGCCGCGGCTATAACATTTCACTTAACGTCCGCCGGCGCGGCCTAATTATTTATTTCCTCCGCGGCGAAACAGACCAGACGCCCGAGCAGTGCAGTTACGCACGCCAACGCATCGCGATTTTTATTATCTTCCCCGATGAAAAGTCCTGCCTCGGTAGCGTTCCGAGAAGCCGACTGGCTGGAGATCGAGGAAAAGAATAAGGCAAGACGTTAGCGCGACGTACGACGAGAGAGAGGAATGAGAGAAAAAAGAGGTGGGTTAAGGTGGAAGAATGAAGGGGGATGGGTGGGGAAATGGCAGTGGTTCAGAGTGCATGTGTTCAGGGTGATTTTGGAGGTTTTCGGTTCTGTTTTTGTAAGTGTTATTCTTTTTATTTTATGTTCGTGTAAACGATGTGTTTGTTTTACAGAGGTAATTTATAGCGTGGGTTTATGACTTTTTCCAAGCCGCTCGTAAAACATTTCGCGCGTAAATATTTAAATAATCGAAAATGTTTATTGTAATTCCCGCAGTTTAGAGTAAAAAGCGCAAACTCGAAAGAAACCCTCGAAAAACGAATTTTCAAAAATTCATTCCCCACTTAAAAAAAAACTCCTTCCAAATTAAATTCCCCCAGCTTTACAAAACCATCCTCTCCACGCTACATTTCAAACCACCTCGCCATACAAATCCCTCCTCCACAATCCGCGTATTTTCCGATTTTTCGAGAAGCCGCAATCGACTACATCCCCACTCGCTTATACATCTGGAGAGTCTCGGCTTGCGAGCGAGCGAGCGAGGCAACGAAGACAGAGCGAGAGAGAGAGCCAGAGCGATCGGGAGAGTGGGAGATTATCAAAATGGCCGCGCGGCGCGCGCTCAAGAGCCTCGGCGAGAGTGAGACCTACATAAACAGCGAGCGGCTGTTTGCATTTCCGAGGAGCGCGCGCGAGATTCCCTCTTGACTGGCGCGAGCGATCGAGCTTGTTTTCGGAGCAGGTGCGAAAAATTTTCAGGAGTAAATAGAGAGAGAGAGGGACTATTTTTGGCGGTGCTTGATAAGGAGGCGATAAGGTGCTTTTATGGAAGTCATTGCTCGCTGGGTGAGAAGGTAGCGCTGTTATCGTGTAATTAAGGGGAGGACAGATCCGATCTCGCCTTAATTCATTTACTACTTCCTAACGGTGACGATTGTGATCTACGCACGCCATTTCGTCGGGCGATTTTCGGTTTTACGTAACGCGTTTTTTCACAGTATAATACATCGATAATCAACTTGACTTTTTATTCGAAGTCTTTCTGTATTATGCCTCTCTCTCTCTCTCGAATCGATACGTCGACGTGTGCTGGCCACGGAAGATTATTTGGCTCGAGCGTGCAGTTTTGTGTTTACCGCGCGAGAGCCAGCCAACATAAGCGATGGCTTATCTCTTCCCGCATGCGACTTATCAGGAAGAAAGCGCGCTGTCAACCGCGCGTTATTTTCCCCTCCCCCATCCCCACCTTTAAATTTCCACAATTAAAAAACCACGCGAATTCCAAGCTACACGCGCCGCGAAAGTAGCGCAATCGGATTCGCCGGCGCAGAAGGAGCCGGCTTTGTTTAACAATCGAGAAAACTGCCCAAGAGGCCGTAAGCGCGTTTCCATGCCGTCTTGGAATGAGTAACGCCGCTGACCCGAATCCCGCCGATATATCCCGCTAATCCTTGCCCCGCGATGACAATGTTTCGTTTATCGCTAAACAAATGCGGAGCGCGCCGCGGCTTATATTGATAAGCGGCACGTAAGTCCGCACGCACCGAAAAGACTCACGGAGCCCATTATTCAGGCATCGCTCGCCGCGCCTACGCGCGGTCTCGGCCGGCTGACCCACATTTACAGCGCGGAACTCGCTAAATCCTCGCGGACAAATCGAAGGAAAAATGGATAAATAAAAAGTTACTCTCCCCCCGGTGCGGACACTCTCCTCACTTGCTCTTGCATAATCGGCTGTAACGCGCGTCACCGCTGTGTCCATTGTTCTCCGCGAGCGAGCGAGCTACCCTGTACGTGCGTACGCGTATATAGCCTCGAGAGTGTATTGGCCCCGGCGAAGAAAGATGCCCGAGCAGAGATAAGCGAGCGTCGATGAACTCGGGGATTTCCGAACGCACTCGCGCTTGGCTCGCGCGCTCGATTTTTTTTTTTTTGTTGGATGATGGGTTTGATTGGGAGGTTGGTGAGAGGAGGGGTTAGTTTTTGAGAGATGATGCGGTCAAGTTGAGGACGAGGGAGAGAGAGTGGGAAAGTTGGTGGAAATTCCAGCCGGCGATTGCCAAATTTAGACTAATTGGTTGGTGAGTAATGCTTATTGATAGTACGTGTCGAGCCGCGCGTCCGTTGAGGAAAAGGCGCAGTGGGTCTTCTAATTTAAGTAACGATTCCTGACGCAGGTTGAAACGTGATACGGCTGATTATCAAAAAACGGTGATAATAAAAACTGCAAGCTCAATTTTTACAGAAATATAATTCAATGCTCCTTGCTCTCAACAAACTCCACGAGGAAGCCATCCTCTTATACATTAATATCTCGCGCGTAAGTTTATTATCAAATCGCCGATCCCAATGACGCGATAACCGGGGCCACGAGAACAAGATAGAAGCTTGGCCAAAAGAGAGGAAAAACGACATCTCACACAGGCAGCCTGCCCTCATCAATCCACAAAAGCCCCGCCTTTATCGCATATCCTTTAAGAGAAAACGCGATGATTATTTTTTTCACGCTCGAAGCCGATATCCCCCGAGAGACAGCTTGTTTCCTCTAAAAATAATTAGCGCGTAATCCGTTTAATAAGCGCGTAATTAATGCCCGGCGATCGGCGTTACGCCGGCTCGATATCGCGTTACGTGGATTAATAGGGGACGATTATGAACGCGCCGCGGGATTATAAATGTATGAATCTAAATTGGAGATCGTTGATGCCCGGTTTGTCGGCACTATACCAAGCGCGGCTACCCTGTATATATATATATATATATATATATATATAAGCGGCTCGATGGAAATTAATGATACAAAGGAAGAGCGGCGCTGCGACTTGGGTGAAGCGCGGTGAAAAAAGTGTTTCTGAGAATTATGAAATGGACGGTGGGCATCGAGACGAATCGATGGCCGGTTTGCTGGTTTATCTTGCGCGCGTGTATTATGGGTTATTATGTATTAATACGTGTTATGGATTTGCTGTAATTATGGGTATTAAAAGTATACGTTTGCGAATTTAAATTGAAGAAATATGTAGCATTTTTTTATACCAGATTAGTAAGACGATAAATGCAGTTGAAAGCACTTTATTGAAATTATCCATCTTCTTTTTTATTTCTTTAACCCAATCCGTAACTTTATTAAAAAAAAAAAATCTGAAAAACATTCATCAACCTAATAAAAAAAACGAAACAAATCGCGTTCAATTCCCCTCTAAAAACAAACTCGAAAACAAAGCGCTTTAAATCAAAAGAACAGCCAGATAGCGGGCTTTTCGATCGCCGCGGAGCAGAAAGCCGCGATGTCGGCGACATTTTTGCCCCAGCTCGCCTTATCTTTATCTCTCCGCCTCGCTTCAAAAGCCTCACGCACGCTTACACACACTCCCAAACAAAACCTCAAGTCCATCTCTCCCCCACCACTAATTGAAATTCCACACACACATACACTCTCTCACTCGAACCAGCCAATATCGCTGGCATCCCCGTAACATGAAAAAGACTCTGACAATAGAATCGGCCGCGGATTTAAAGGCGCGCAGGAGAGCTGGTATAATTACGCGCGTGCGGCTCCTCGGTGTGTAAAGCGAGAGTCGTGCGCTTATTTGCACAGGCGGCAACGTTGTAACAGTTCTGTCGCTGCGCCGGCTTATCGGCCGCTCGAGCTCGCGCGCCACGAAGGCCGATAAGGAGCGAGAGAGCAAGACGCTCTCTTTGGGCTCCGTAAGTGTTTGTGTGTGCGAGGAAAAGATTGCGCTGGGTTTACGATGTGATTTTGGATTTGTTTCTTTTTTTATTTTGGAATAATTGTTTGGGGAGATTGCTGATGCGGTGTGGATGAGGCTTTATAGAACACTCGAAGAAGTTGAGAAAATGATGATGCGGGTGTTGTTAATAACCAAGTAGAAGATTCCGAGCTTCACTGGGTCGCGGCTGGTATATTGAGAGACATAATTTACGGTAGAGTCGAAGGTTCT
The DNA here is from genome assembly GCA_900480035.1 of Eupelmus urozonus. Lineage (NCBI taxonomy): Eukaryota > Metazoa > Arthropoda > Insecta > Hymenoptera > Eupelmidae > Eupelmus > Eupelmus urozonus. The sequence continues at coordinate 25,077 of UELX01000026.1, forward strand.
CTTATTTATACACAAGAATCTTACACTCAAAACGTCATTGAAAATCCGAATATCGTTCCCGGGGCAAAGTCATTTTTCACGATACCACCTCAACAAAAGCCAGTGCTCCACCTCAAATCCAATTAAAAAGCCAGCAAAAACATCGTCACCTCAGCCCAGGCAAAACACAGCGCAGCACCACGGCAAAACCAGCCGCGCACGATTTTCAGCCAACATTATTCGCCGCGGCTCAAAAAGCCGGCAAGCGCACCGACAACAACAATGATTAAAGCTCGGCGGCGGCCTCCATAACCATAAATCAATCCACTCTCTCTCTCTCTTGCTAAAATCCGAAACTCGTCTTTTCCCCCCTCGGCGCGCCATCTTCCGTGCGAGGCGCATAACATTCGAAAGAAAAGAGAGCCGAGTGTGTTATATATACGTTGAGAGAGGCGACTTCGAGTCACGGTTTGTTTCGTAGTCGCTGCCGAGGCCGCCCCTCTATAAGCGGCCGCCTTATTGCCGCTTCTTTTCTATGCGACTTCGTCGTGAATGAGGGCTCGGTTTTCCGATGGATTTTTCCTTTTTTTCGAGGGGGAGATGAAAGTAATTCACGGGGGTGTCGGCTGGAATGAGAAGTGAATTGGAGTATGGTTGGTTTTATTGGGGCTCGGTCAGCTGTGAAAGTAGTGATGGGTTTTTGCGTGGGGATAATTGGGGAAAAGCGTTTGAGTTTGTTTTTGAAAATGTTTTTCGTAAAGAGAAAACGTGGTATAAATAGAGAGTGAGTTTTTATTTGATTTTCCGTTGAATTTACTTTTTTTTATCAATGAATGATATATCAACGAATTAAATTTAAATATTTAAACAAGTTTATTTGCGTTTAAACGCGAATATTTATCACGAAATTGAAAAATAAAAAATCAAGCGCCACAAACGAAATAAAAATTATCAAATACTAAGTAAATCAATCCAACAAAACAAAAACCCATCAACCAAAAACCTCAAGCCAAAACCACCTCTCCCACCAACAAAACCACCACAGCAGCTCTCAAAACTTCACCTCGGGGCCAGCATAAAGAAAATACCGCTCGACGGGCCCCCTCACTCTCATTTTCTCTCCGTCGGCTCCGATGTGTCTTTGTACATCCTCTCTCCCTTCCAGCTCACGACTGCATCGCTCTCCTGAGAGAGGGGGGGAGGCAAGCGCGTGACGTAGGTCAGGACTCGAAAATTTCGCCTGGAATTTTTACGAGGCCGGCGCGCGCAAAGGAAAGGACTTCGAAATTCCCTTTTGCTTTTGAACATTTTTGCCCCGCCGGATGCCCGATGGTTTAATCATCGAGCGCCCAAGTGGCACGGAAATAATTCCCGTAGCTTTGAGAGAGCGGCGCGCGCTGAATTTTCGAGCGAACTTGCGGGCTTGCGTTTGGCTTTTTGGGGAAAACGGGTTTTTGGAGTTTGCGCAAAAATTGCGCAACGGTAAAGTGTCGGATTTACTTTTAGCCGCGCGCTGGAGGGATTCGAAGTTTACGGAGGTATTTGTTACGCTAAGTTGCGATTTTTTTTGTTGGAGAAATTTTTGGGATGGCTGATTTGAAGATTAATATGGAAATTCGAGGGAGTTTAATAAGAAAGAAGTGTTATCGTGGCTTTAAATTAAGGCGGGACGCTTTAAAAACAAGAGAATTAATGAAGTGCGATTATTTTCGTCGGCGAACGTCGCGGCGTGCTGGAGTGTGCGCGTATTCAATAAATTAATACGCACAAGGCTGGAAGTGATGAACGAGAGAAATTTTCTTGAATCGGTGTCGCATTAATAATTGAACGGTCGTTGGTATACCGAATAACATGTAAATGAAGAAGTGAAATAATAATGAAAACAGCTGGGTCGACTACATTTATATTTATTTCAATGTAGCTTGACGTATTTCAAGGAGGAACCTGCGGATCGTGGTGACGCAACATCAGTCATGAATCCTGATAAGTAGGAAAACTTAGCGAGAACAGAAATGATATTTTAATTGTCGCTTGTGGCGCATATGGTTACTAATTATAGTAAATTATGACGGAATTATGTTATACACGTCAGAATTGTAATATTGAAATTTTTATCATTTTTAAAAAATTTTAAATTCGATATTTTTTAAATATATCTTTGAATTCAGTAATTTTTTACGTACAATTTAGCGAAAAAAAGCTGTTACTAAGGAGACGAGCAACGATGTCAATGTTTTTTTCTTACGAACAATTACAGGGATCCATTGTTTCATTAAATTTTAATAAACCTCTGTCGGTAAAACACTTTTTAAATTTACAGATTTCTTCTTTACAGAAACTTTTTTACATAATTATTATAAAAAGTATTAGAAGCTTCAAATTTTTTAAATTACATTTAAAACTAAAACGACCATTTCCTCTACTTTGCCTTAATCAATCCCTAACCCCTATTACACATTACAAGAAACGAAAGTCCCTTCCCCGTAAACACCAGCGATTATCCTACGCCTAAAAATAAAAACAGAAGCACTCCACCAGCTACGACTATCTTATCAATAATAAAACCCCCAGGAAAACAAAAACAGCCGTTTCCGCGCAGCAGGCTCGAAAACAAACCGCCCCCGCAGCAAACAAGCCTCGAAACTGCGCGCAAACCTCCCCTTTTTCCCGGAGAAGTGCGCAAAACAAACGATCGGCCGCGTCATTTCCCTGTTGCTTCGATATCCGCGCTCTATCGCGCGCGGCCTTCGAGCCGGCCGAAGGATAATAATAAGGGGGCTGAAAAGGGGGCCAAGGGGCTGCTATCCTAGTACTCCCCGTGCGCGGCGCTGCTCCATTGCCCTAGATAAGACGCGCGATGTGTGCAAGAGTGGTCGGGAGTTCCTTCTTTTTTTAGGGCCAGTCGTTTGCTGGTGGGTTGTTGGGGGGATATCTGGCGTGTTTTTCGAAAAAGTTTGCGGATAGGGTCTTTGTGAGCTTTTTTAGGGGGGCGGTTGGGGGTGGTGGAGAGTGGAAGTTTGCGTTTTCTGATTTTAAGGTAGCTTCAGCGATTTTTTTGAAATAATGGAAATGAATGAAAATATTACAATTTTGTTAAAAAATAGCAGGGTTGTGCATTAACGGTTCATGATGTCTTATTCAGTTATAAAAAATTAATTCATAAAAAAGAACGATATTTTAGTTTTTTATACAGAATCTAATTGCATCATCAGAATTATGAGTTCTCAATCAAATAAAAAAGATACTGCAAATGAATGTTGTAAACATGCTAGTGCGCAGCAGCAAAAACTTGACCGTTCTTTTATATGTTAAAACTTTATTATTCTTAGATGCTGTTAAGTAGTTAAAAATATGTTTATTAAAGTTTAAATGAGATTTTTAACTACTAATTTTGAATTTATGCCAACCAAGTAATATTTAGATCCTTTTTATGTAACAAAGTATATTTTCAAAAATAAACAAAACTGTTTAAAATTATATATATAAAATTATATTTTTGCGATTTTTGAGAAACGAAGGTCTAACCATGGTAACTAAAAATGGCCGGCCTTTTGAAATACTTTTAAATGTTGAAAGAGCCCTTCACAAACATTACTTTTAATGATGATGAGATTTAAAATATTTGTATTTGATAGTCAAAAAGTTAAAAATAAAATTAATATGAAATTAACTTAATAGATCTAATGCAAACGTAGTTTAATTACATCTTCTAAAGTGGTACGTTTGTTAGTTACACTATTTGGCATATTGATGTAATGAGTATTTATTAATAAGTAAATATAAAGGTGGATAATAAATTGTAATTATTTCATTTGAATTTCAACGTCAACACATACATTTTATATGCATATTTACTTATATTAATAACATTAAACAGTATTTGCGTATGTGAATATAACATTTATTATGCACACCTGAAAATCTGAATGAAATACATTTAAATTTTTCCCAGTACATTTCATCAAGTCAAACCATTAAAAATGTTATGCACTTTTGATTCACAACAAAGATAGTTTATCATCCACGCACGCGTGCGAGCAAATTTCTGTGAAAAAATGTATTGCAAAAATTTTCATAAAATAGAAATCTGTCTGCAGGTGCGCACCTCAGCGCACACAATACAGCTGCATCTATATCTGGTCCATTAAGTTTCCAATTCAGTTACTACATCGTGGAGCTGGAAAGATTGCAGCAGCCCGATAATCACGGCTAGTCAGTTATTGCGGGATAAACTTGATCAAAAGCACGCGTCAACAACAACAAGTCAACACGTGCTAATCAACATTAGCCGCGCATAGTCGTGATATTCGGCCTTCAATTTCCCTCAAAATAATATTTAGAGATGCTGTCATTGCAAATGGATAAGTCAATCCAAGCTTTTTTAACCATAGCGAGTTTCGAGTTGCTATGGAAGGACAGGCGAGAACGACCAACGTCTTAATTACGAAATACTAACGGAGCCAGGGATAAACAAGGAAAACAATGTGCTGTTAAAAGAACAATGTTGGCAGATGTTAGCCGGGTGATATACCGTTGCTTGGAGTAGTAAAACTTTAGCAGTATGTTTATTTTTTATTCATCCTGCTGTGATCAGGCGTTTGGAAAATTGTAAAAATCGTTTGTTGCAATCGCTTAGAAAATCATTCTGCACTTTTTATTTATAAAGTAAGGAAAATCCAAACATAATTGCATATTTGATCGCTTTTGAAAATAAACGAGCATTAAAATTTAATGAAAATATTTTCCTCCGTTCTCTTATCTCTTGCAAAAATGTAAAACAGAATAACAAACGGCGCTAAACGTTGATTTTTGATATCCAACCTCCTCCCCTAAAGGCGCTTTATTAACAAAACGGCCGTAATCTCAATATTACCGGAACAAATGCTCAATTGTAAAAAAATATCTGGGATTTGTTCATAATAGCCCCGCGCGCGCTGCATTTTCTTTCCCAGTATCGAATCAGCCCCGAGCTAAACCCATAAAAATCAAATCCAGACCACGTGAGCTCGAAAGTATGACGCGAGCACATCACGTGCGGTTAATAATCGTATGCCTCTCGCTGAGCCACGTGAGGTATGCCACTGAACATTCGCTTTATCTCCTGCTCGAGAAAACATTTTATAATCGCGCCGCCGATATGCTAATATCATTCCGATTCCATTGAAAATTTCAGAGATCCGGCTGCCTTTAGATTTGAAAATATAAACATTATCGAAAAAACGCGCATCGAGAGAAAACTATGCAAGAGAGCAGACAATAAACCACGAGCGTGTATTTATTCTTTTTCATAAAAGACACTTCTCGGAAAAAAGTGGAGCGCGGCATCATCTCCGATTCTATAGCCGGCGCGGAATGCACGTGTACATACCTACGCGCACGACGCCACGGTTAATATTCATCATGATTTTCTCAGACGATCTCCCGACGAGCGGCAGAACAAATTTCCTCGTTTTTCTTTCTCCTCCTCTACCCCGCGTTTTCTTTATAATTTTTTTCCGCCTTCTTTCTGCGTGTGGCTACGTATAGAAGCGGGCAAACATGCTATAAACATGCGCTTCCAATCGGGCCCCGCGGATAGCTGGCTTTTCGTTGAAATCATCGAGATTGCGCCGGAGTATACGAGCGGAGTGTATATACAGGGAGCGGCTCTCGCGATGAGCGTTACTGGAATTCCGCTTTATCGGCGTTGGATATTAAAATTAGTCGGAGAAATTATTTTTTCATTCAATATGTTGCTTTGGGTTTTGCAGGTATGGGGGGAATTTTGTTTTTGTTTTGATGCATAATTCTAGTAATTGCAGGAAAACTCACGGCTTTGGAGATGTACTAAATGCATGATTGGATCTGGAATGCTTACCTGTAACAAACAAATAAGAAATTGTCATTATTCATGTCACAGAAACGTAACCAAAATAGAAAATATATTTTCTCGAAAAGCGATCTATTTATCATAATTATTTAATCTTTAAACATTCTACCTCCCAAAACCCACAGCTCGCTTTTCGCGAAAAACCCCATATACATTATACGCTCGCAGGCAGCGAGCTATTTAGACAGAACGAACACAGCACTAGATGCAAGAAGCTCGCAACGTTGATTATAAGCCGAGTGCAGGCGCGCTTCTGATTCCATGGCGAGGGAAAAGACAGAGCGAGTCGAGAGAGAGAGACGGAGAAAGATACAGAGACGGAGAGCGAGTCGGGCGAAGTGAGGATGCTAATTTTAAAGTGTCGCGATGTAGGTCAGCGCGCGTGGGCGTCTATTAGAAACAGTTTTCGTTTTTTTTTTCTCCATGCAGCCGGAGTATCATATATAAATTAAGACGGAGACGGTAATCGCGCGGGGAGTCGCTTTTTGCCAAAGGTTTTTCCTTTGTTCGAGCTGTTTCAGTGCGGCGAGGCTTTATTGGACGCCGGCTGTTTGTATCGATTATGCAAAAGTTGTTTGATGTAGGATGGCTAAGCGATCCGTGTTGTTTTAGCCTCGAATTCGGAATTAGCAAGTCAAAACGGCGTTAGTGAGATTTTATAAAATTGTTATTATTTTTTTTTTCTCCTTTGTGCGCGCTTTTGTCAACAGGTTAGCGCTATTATATCTGCAGGCTCTTTCGTGAATTCAATGTGAAAATGAAGAGGAATCGATTGCTATCGACGTGCAATAAAGTGCATAGGGTATCCAAGGTATTAAAAAGCACTTTTTTCGCGGGACTCCCCCTGCTTTTCCCGCTAATCATTTTGTCTCTTATCAATATCGCTGTAAAAAAAATACAGATAAGCCAAATCGGCTTCCCCGCGATTCTCGGTACGCAAACAAAACAAAAATCCCCGCACGAAAATAATCTCGATCTACTACCCTTCCCATATGAAACTTCCACACTCCAACATCATACACCACTCAAGAATTATCCAATATAATCACCCGACTGAAAAAAAACCTCACTTCCTTCCTCGCCCCCATCCGAGTTCCAGCAAACTCTCGAGCCACATAGCAGCGGGGTCGAAAGCCAGCAGCGCATCACTACGCAACAGAAATAAAAATAAGCGCGCGGAGGCATCGGCCGCAAAGGTGCACCGAGAGAGAGAGAGAGAGAGCGAGGGTAAAAAAAGAGAGGAGGTGGGAAGCGCAGGTGAGGGCTAGGCGCACATATGGCGCGTGAGATGCGTGTGTGCATCGGCTTTTCCTCTCTTCTTTTGTCGAGCCGGCTCGTGCGCTTCCTGCCGCCGCGTAGTTTTCAGGCGGTTTCTTCTTTTCGAGGCGCTGACAAAGGAGGCGGAAAAAAAAGCAGGCTGGAAAAAGAGTTGGAAAGTCGGTGCGGAGGAGAGAGAGGAGAGGTGAAATCGAGAGCGACAGAAGGTGGGTTTTGATGACGGCGAGCCTATATTGGTGGTTTGATTCAACAGATGTTCGCGCGCTCGGAGGTGTGCGTATGTGGGGGCAGCCTTGAGAGTAACAGATATTGTCTGCGTTACGCTGGCAGATAAAAATGGTAACAGGTGCGCGTTTTGCACTTGTTTTCGTGGGCGAGCGCGAGTTTGCTCGTGCCGAGAATAGAATGAATTTTTGCGTTTGATTTTAGCGGATTGAGCTTTTTTTCGATTGGTTCTTTTGCAAGTGACGAAGCAAAGTTGCAGAGAAGTCGATATGATGATTGCTGAGGAATTGATAGATTTGCATTTTTCAGTCGCAACTTTTGTTGGTGTAGAATATCCTCTAACAAGATAAATTATATTTCAACAGTTTTAAATTTAATAAGGTCTTAATTAAGTCCTAACAAGAGCCCAACAAAAAAAATTAACTCAAAAACAAGTCAGCCATTCCAAAAAATCCAATTAATTCCCCATCCAAAACAACCACCCTCGCAAAACAAATCATTCCCCTCCTATCACAAAAAAAAAATATCCTTCCAATCCTCGACCACCGCCAAGACAGCCGCTCTCCCAAGGTCGGAGCGCTCACGGCGCGCGCGATTTCCGCGCACTCCCGCAGCTGCTCTCCCCCTCGGACGATAAAACAGATCGTCTCGCTGCCTGCCTTAACGACGGCGGTATACACGCCGACTCTCTCACGCGATTACCTCGACTTAGCCACTATACTCACAGCAGGCGAGCCAAAGTAACCGAGCGCCGTGTTAGAGATTCCGAGGCAACCAAATACACACACACGCACTGATCACACACACACATACATCTACTCACCCACTCAGTCAGCCACTTGTGCACGTATATATAGAGAGCGAGCGGCCATTGTGCGCGAGTGATCTCGCTCAGTCGGTCCCCCCTCCGCTAGCTTGCGGCCGCGTCAAGGCCTTTGCGCGTCTGCGATATGCCCGAGCGCGGCTATTGAGTTACTTTCGCTGGGGCTCAAGAGGATTGCGGAGGAGTGGCCGAGATTTGGAATAGGCACCGAACGGCCGTCCGATACGGCTCTTTTTGTTCTCTCGGACCGCCGCGAGTCCTGGGAGCTTTGAATTCTGATTAGAGGATGGTTTGATTGTGCGTTTTGTGTATAGGTGATGTTGCGCTTTTGATTAGTGGAGTTGTCTGGATGTAGGATTTTGTCGTAGGCGAGTTTCACGTTGGGAGATTAAGGAGGTCAAGTTGGCAAAGAATTTTGTCACCGGCTCTAATGACTCAATTCCGAAGCCGGGACTGCACAATTAAGGTGTGGAAACATAATGCGCTACCGAGAAAAATGAGCCTTTCTTTAAAGAAAAAAAAAAAACGTTCGAAATAACGTTTCGAGCCTCGAGCCGCTTGGAATTTCACCGTTGACCCGTTAGCTTATGTTAATCGGCCCGCGAGTCGTCATTTCGCATGCATCGTACGACTGTAACCGATAATAATCCTATCGCATACATCTGATTCAATAATTAAATCCTCCGTCTGATTGATTCGCATCGGCCATCGGCGATTACCATCGGAAACTGCTTACACCGGCGAAACAAGCGCGTATTAACGCCAAATTAAGCCGACCCATCAGCGCGTAACTCGTCCAAACCACACGCCAAACACAGATCCCAACGAAAAAAAGCTACATCCTCCCAGCTGCTCCAAAGCTTCCGCAAAATAAACCATCCCACCACTCGAACGCGGCACTCCAATTTTTAATAAACCCACCGCGATGTCCTCGCCGCGAGGGTAACGAAGCTCAAAACGAAAGGAAAAAAAGCTATATCGCCCGACTCTCCGGCCTCTCGCGGGGCACTTAATTGGGCGTCTTAGCCGCTCGACTGGGCGGGTTCATCGACCCCCGGGAGGAGCGCGCGAGACGAGCGCGCGCGGCGACCAGCAGTAGGTATATACAAAGTAGGAAGTTTACAGTCATGCCGGCGCGCCGCGAAGACCGCCGCTTTTCCATACGGCACCGAGAGCTTATATAAAGAAATAATTAATGCCCGAGCCGATTTTCCCTGCGGCCCTGGCTCTCTTCTTTTTTTTTGTTCGCGGGAGGGGGCCGGATCGAGGCTCTTTTGTCAAGCGCGTGCGAGCACAGGAAATCGGTTGTGGGATTTTGGCTTGGGATCACGTACGAGAGCCGAGTGTTTGGAGAGAGAGCCTGATGATTGCCGTATAAGTGGACTCGCGTATGGGTCTTTGATCGTTTGGGTTATAGTTACGGTGCTGCAGAGCCGTTTGTGATAAAGTGTATATCGACGGGTTGATACAAGCGGTATTTAAAATGTATCGGCTCGGCTACAAGTCACGTATAAAGGCCAGGAATAATGCAGAATCAGAGAGCTAGGAGACGAGAGAGAAATGGAAGGATCGGGCGGCAAATACCTCGGAGGACAATTTGCATCCTTAATAAGCCACAATCGAGCGGGCGCGCTCTGAAAAAGAAGGAGCTAAAAAGCTTAACGGGCAAAGAGCGCGCCGATTCGCGCAAACTCAGCCATATTTACATTCGCGGCTCCTGAAAGCGTTTAAAGCGAGCGCGCCGCGTAGCTTTCGAAGATAAGGCTCCATTACCCACCGACTCCGTTCTGCAGTCTCCGCTCTCTCGTACACGTAAATTTCAGCGGGAATTATCCGGCCGACTGCAGGCAGCCGGATTCAGTTCACTTAGCAAGCGCAGCTTCGCCGATCGGATTATAAACTCCCTCGACTTTCGCGGAATATCGGCGAACTTCGCTTGCGCGCAGACGTACTTATACTCCCCTCTCCCTCATTGTTACGGATAATCGAGAGCGTGACGAAGCTGTCGGGTTATATTTCGTGCAAAAAGTATTTCGTTGCCGCGAGGGATCAGCCGCAAGCTCGAGCTTTTTTTGTTTTTCGCGGCGCGTGCGGTTAAGCGGGGGGCTGACTCGTGAGTGTGTGTATACCGAGTGTTGCTCTCGCGGCTCGTTCGCTAAGTACATAAACGCGATTTAACACCCACTCGCGGAGCTGGCTTCCGACTGCCTCCGCAGCCGCGGGTGTGGGATTCTTTTGTGCTTTTTTAGAGCGTTAGTATACAGTTTTGACATCTAATGATTGCGAGCTTGATGTTTCTTTATCGCCAGAGGCTCTAGGCTAGTAGGTAGTTCCGAGGATTGTTACAGATTGAATAACTTTTTATCGTGCGTTCTTCCTAGTTTCTTACTTCCACAAGCAAACTACAGCAAGCAAAACGCTCCTCAGATTCCAAATCACACACGTCCGCGATTCCCTAATCATCAAGCAGCCAGCCCTCATGAAAGCGACAGAATCCACTTCCCTTCAGCAGCGAAACTTTCATTAATAATTCAAGCAAAGACGGAGCGCTTGGCCAGCCCTCCCGGCAACAAAGCCCGCTCACCCCGTGGCGGCTGCTACACTCTCCCCCGACTTCTCTATTACTTTCCCTACCTGTCCGCGCGCGCGCGACAACGCACATGTACACACATACACCCAGCCACGAGGCCAAAGTCTCTCCCCTTGCTTGAGCGCCAGCTCGTTTTCTCACGCTCCCAAAGTAGAGAAAGGGCCGCTCGCGCGAGCGCGAGGCGAACTTTGCCCGCGGCCCTCGGCCGATGAACCAGCGGCCGCTCGAGGAGAGAGAAGGAACCGAAGCGTGTGTGTGTATATATATATATAGACACGCTCTCTGATAGGACCGGCTGATTATCGCTGCTCTTTTTCGTGACGGCCTGTATCATGAATGCGTGTCTGTTGGGGAATGTCAATGGGCGCTCTAGATTCAAAGAGTTAGGGCACGCGCGCTTGCAGGTTTGTGGGAAAGTGGGATATAGGTACTATTTTGAGGGTATTGGTTGTTTTAGGTAGTTCTTAGAGGGCCGCCCGGTGCTCCTGCGAAGCACAATGGCTTTATAGTAGGCGAGGCTGAATTCGCTGCAATGATCTTAAGTGGCTGCTGAATATTTAGACGCGAGAGCGCGTAGCGGAGCAGCGAGCTAGCAGTTAACTTGAAATAGGTCAAAACTGTAGGTGGAGCAAAGTAGTAGTCCTTCAAGCTCGCTAGCTCGCGCTCCTTGCCTATCCTTCTATCTCCGCTGTATTCATTATTGGCTGGGGATATTGCCGTGAAAATACGAAAACGCTCGTCGAGCTGAATTGTGCGGAATCTCGCTTTGTCGAGAAATAATTAGCTTGACAATTTGAACGATCAAATGTCGTCTAAATAGAAAAGTATAACTTCACAAAATTTTCACCCCCAATCAACCCTACTCTATAACATCATTCTCAAAAAAATACCTTAACGATAAGCACTCCTCCGTTACCTCCTACACTCTCGCAAAAAACAATCATCTCTCCTCTAAAAGCGCGGATCGGCGCGCGCCGGCAGGCAAGGACGCCGCCATTGGGGCGCTAGTTTCCGTCACGCAAGCAGCAGCGGCACACTTGGGGAGACCCGCGCGTGCACACAGCCGCCTTTGTGTGTGTGTGTGCCCGCGCGTGTGCCTGCAGCTCCTTTTTGCCGAGGATGGCTGCGCATCGATTGCTTTTTTTTTTCGGAGGACTCGATGATGCTTTGCGATTGTTCGAGCTGGATACGGCTTGATGAGGCGATTTGTCAGGGATATTATTGATGTCGTCGAGCTGGGTTATTGATAAGTCGGGGATGCCGAGCTTTTTTTGGGGGGTTTATTGGGAGTTTATGTGCCGATTGCGACTAGACTGTGGAAAAAAGCTCTGTGATTGACGATAAAAGGGACGAGCGGCTCGGTGAACTTCAAAGCTGGAAGTTAGGAAGGAACATCATCGTACGCTCCGATAAAAAGCGACAATCTTTACACTAATCAGATCGTAACCAGCGTTAAGACGAAAAACGAGCGCTTAGCGGCAATCCCCTAAATAAAGCGCCACTAAAACTCAAAGCTAATCAGCGCGATCGCTTAACGCCTTATAAACAGCTTCGATTTTCCCTCCGCCGCTCTCTTACACACACCATCGGTTCCTCGTTTCCCTCCATTTACACTTTCCTCTTCTCGACACTATTAAAAGCACGCCCGGCTCTATTTTAAAAGCTCCCCTCCCTCGCTCTGAGAATGTTTAAAAAAAAAAAATCGAGCCCTCTTTTTCACACTTGCTCGCCCATTTTAATCTCCCTCCCTCTGCGTGTGCGCGCATCGTCCTTATATCCTTCTTCTCGAGGGGAGAGAAAGCCGCGCGCATATAGATTGGATACGCTCGAGGGTGGAAAAGCCGATGTGCGTCGGATATAGCGCCCGGAACAGCAGAAAAGCTTCTTCTCTTGGTTCAATGTATTTTTCTTCCTTTGCCTCTGTGAATATAGGTGTGAACGCGTCGTGTAGCTTCTTCGTGTGTCGAGGGAGAGCAGGTAAATCACAGCGGACATGGACCTTTTTTTTGTGGCTCACTGCGGGAGATTATCAGCTTTCTGAACGTGTACTTCTCTTCACTTTTGCAAACCTATAATGTTTCAAATCGAACCCAGCCATTCGACTTTAATTTGATTACATCTTACAGTTCCAATAAAGCAACGCATAACAGATTTACTAGCTGTTAAACGGCAAGATTACCAAACGCAGAAGCGCAGCGAAAGCTCGGAGGTCGACGATCATTAGTTACGGAAGTTGCCGGCGCGCTGATGAGTCTTCGAGAGGCAAGTTTCAATTTATTCGCTCGACTTGGCCCGTGCGCTTTTGCACGCCCCGAGGAAAATTTTAATTCGATATATATTCGGCTAGCTACCTCCGCCCGCGCCGAACCCACCTACCCATAAGTTTCCCAGCTCCTCTCGAGCGAGTTTAACTATTTCAGCGCGCGACGTACTCTTTGCATAACCAACCGAGCGCTCGATAAATTGCGTTTGTTATATACCCTCGCTACGACGATGATTGACAAACAAGAGTATCACCGTACCTTTCCCAACTAGGATATAGGTACGTAAAGAATTATTGAAACTTTTACCGTCCTCACCTCTTTTACGCGCGTCTACGCTCGATTTAAAGAGTAGCCTGGTTATCAATGTTTAACCACGCCGAGAAGGCTTAGTTTCGTATAAGAAGATTACTTTGCGTTTGCGCGCTTTACGGCCTTTCACGGAGGAAAAAGATATATCGATTGCCGAAGCACTTAAGCCCATTAGCGAATATGTGAGTCATTGTCGTCATTATTGCCGGGATTCTGTAGTGCATGTACATCTCGCTCTCCGCCCTGCGCGAATGATGAAAATTAATATCCAAAAGGGTTGCTACGGCTCCCTTGCGGATTTCAGTGTCGAGCTGCCTTGAGAGGACGGGATTAATAGCGCGCGATAATTTGATTAAAAATCACCGCGCTGTGATAATACAAATCTAAATTAAAACGACTAACGCGTTCCCTGAAAAGCGACGAATTACGTTCGGTTATTATAATTCCCACCTGAATGTTGTATTACGCGTGAAATCATCTCATTCCAACACACGACAGGTGCACCGTATAAAAATAACCTTCAATATAACTGATCAGTCTGCACAATCGTAAGCAAATTCAATTTACAAGTGATATCTCATCAGAGCCAATCCTCGATAATTTACATGTAAATTACGGCTCTCTCGTACAATACACAGCCGCCGGTATTTTACCCCCCTAACACTGCCTCTCGCCTCTCTGATCTCTTGTTCCTTTCCCTTCCGTTTCTCCCGGCCTCTAATTTATTTCCGTGCGGACCTCCGGAGACCCCGAGGATCTCTCCAGAAGGAGTTTTTGGCCCGGGCAGAGCCGAGCGCAGGACGAGATTATGGCCGTAAAATGTTTTCTCCGGCTCCTTATTGCGAAGAACTGCGACAGTCGCACAGAGAGGGAGCACGACACGGGATATATATAACCCTGCTCTCTTCCGATTTTTCCCGCACGTTCGGGCGCTTCTTCATTTTCGCCAGGGTTCTTCCACGCTGTAATTTTCGCGCACGCTTGACTTCTGTCGTTTCGTATTCTGTTAGGGGTAAGATTGTCCTTTTATTTAATTTGGTTGTTGGCTTGGTTCAGTTCGTTATCTGTCAGCTGAATCTTTGCGTTGATACGCAGGTTTTGGGCTTGTTTCAATTTGTACGTTTATACGATGATGGCTTTTATTGACCATCGGTAAGATGTGATTGACATTGAAAAACAAAAAATGATCAGCTTCATCCAATATCCTTTTGAATGACCCTTCAAACTGGGTAATACTTTTTCAGTAAAGCGTACAGACACAACATGCTTAACATAATAACGATAAAATAACCCTCGGTAAGCATTAAATCAAAGGTCGAAGTCCATAAATCCAAATCGTCTCATCCCTAAGTCCACCCGAATAAGCACACTCCCCGCATTACCATACCCTCACTCCCAGATCATAAAGCGGCCGTAAAAAATTTCCCAAATCACCTCAAAATCCAGCCCCCATCCCTCCCCTGTCTCTCGCACCTATCAGAAAAACAAAGACTCTTGAACGCCAGCCGTAAATACACGAAGCGAGAGAGTAACGCTAGGCCTTTAACCCGGGCCCCGAATAAATAAATAAAATAACACTTTACGGTATATTATGTACATTTATTCGGAGTGCGCGCGCGCGCTCGGCCCGCAAACCCGACGACAGCGATTGGAATCATATGGCGCGCGGCTATTTTGGGCACGCGTACGATACTAGAGCGAGAGAGAGAGGGAGAGAGAGAAGGAAGATAAACATCGAAGATCGGCACGCAGGGTGGGTATATACGTGGAGTGACGGGGACGATTCGATACTTCTGGCAATGTGGTGAAGCGGTATGGTCACGGGGCCGTGACTTTGGGATCTTGGGATTGTTGGTGGGAATGCGGGTGGGCTGATGTTTTTAATGGGATTTTATTACTAATCGTTAGTTTAGTTTTGTATGTGCTAGTCTATTAATTCTATTGAAGTTAATCGAGTAGGAGTTCATCTAGTGGAGCCCAATCATAGAAATTTATTTAGGCTCTTCTGTAGGCTTTAGCTGTAAGGCCGAACTAAATGTCACAATTGATTCAGTTTCTTAGTTTTACCAAAGGAAGGGATTATTTAATTTTCTACCTTAGCTGTAATTAGCTCCATTGCCAATAAGTTTTGAACATCACAGTAGTGAAGCTAACAAGATTTCCTTATTCCACCGTAATCAAAAGAAAATCAAATTAGAGCAATTAATCCACCAGTCCCTTTTCTCACGATTAACTTCAAAAGGAATACCTGATCAGCAACTCACTTCACCACGAAACAACCAAGCCATTTTCCAGATGAACGTCGAAAAAACGTCAGCAAAGCAATCAAAGCATTGCTCAATCCAACGAGCCACCAAATCTGATTAACGAAGCGCGTTAAAAATCAATTTAACGATACTGCCGAGCAGAAATTCATACAGAGCCAACAACGGACGGGGGCGGCTGGCGTATCGCAGCCGTTGTGCAACGGCCAATTTGTTCGGTTTCTGCGCTCAGCCCCTGTTTACCGGCAATAATTCAGTTTCTATTAAGGCAGCCGCGGCGCAAGTGCTCCCGCTCTGTCCGGAATCGAAACCGATATTGCTCCGGTAATGCCGTAGCGCCACCGCGGCGTTATTATTACCGGCTCGCCCTGAAACTAGCTTACTCGGTTTTAGCCCGGCATTAATCCCCTCGTTATTCCGCCGTTCGGAAAAAGCCGCGGAAGTATTTAAAGGAGATCGATGTACCGCGAAATGCAGTCGTTTTACGATCGCCTTAAAAACTGTCCATAGCTCATAAAAAAGAATCTATCCTCTAAGAAACCTAAAGAGTCAACAAAGCAGTCTATCCTTCGGGACTCCAGAGCTATAGAGAGCACCTAGCTCGCAATCCCAGCGCGCCGCCATCGTGAAATTTCAAAGCGCGAGCGCTACTTAGCCGCCCGAGCAGCGAAGGAGCAAGAGACAAAGCGCGCGACACGCGCCGGAACAAAAAGCAGCTCGTCGCCGACTGTTGCTTCTCGAGGATCCTCGAACGCTCGCGAGGTCCTTATATACTTTCTCTCCGACGCGCGCTAGGCGCTATTACGAGCTCGTAACTATGGCGCCGGAGCATAATGCGAAATAGTTTATGGAGATGAAACCGCCCTCTCCGCGCGCGATTACACACCCACCCACTATGTCAGGAGCGCAAGCGCGAAAGACGAGAGAGACAAGGCAGGTCCTCTACTTTGACCTCGTAAAAGGCCAGCAAGCGGAAGCCGAACGCGCGCTTGGAATGATTTCAGTTCTCTCTCACTCCCACGGCTGATTTTATGCAAGCTCTTGGTCTTTATCGTTTTATTGGTCGTACGTTATTTATGCTCGAGCGGGGGCGGAGGAATTCGGAGGGAAGCGGTTGTACGGAGGGATGACGAGCGACGTGTGTTTTTAATTGAGCGTGCGGGCGTTTAATTTCGAGGCTGGCGTGCGACGGGAAAGCAGGTGGGATTGTTTAATTCGTTTTGTTTGCGGGAGGAGCTTTTTCCGTAATATATGACCACTGGTGCACAGTTTGATTATAAACTAACTGTATTGTACTCGAATAAATTTTGTAATATTGCTAAAATTTATACTCGCTTGATGTTTAAGATTAATATAAGGGAAAATGCTGAAAAGATCAAAAGATTGAATTTCACTGAAGAATTGATTTAGCGTATCTCGGTGAAAGCACAGCGCCGAGCCTTGAAGGGGAAAAAAGGGAGGAATCATAATAATTTGCAGGAAAGCGCTAAAAAGCCGCAAGCCACTACCGGTGCCAGCTCGGTACAAAGCCATTGCAATTTCCCGCCTCCAGCCTGTAGCTTTCGGTCGGCGGACCAAAGCGCGCGAAAGCGAGATGGAGAAAGAAAGGTAAAGGCAAAAGCCGTCAGAGCTTGCAAGTTGGCGCGAGCTTAAAAAATGCATCGCGTCTAAATTCGAGCGGAGCGGCCCTCAAATATTCAAAGCTGTCTTTTAAAGAACACTCGGCCCGAGCCTGTGCAGTGCAAAGTTGCGCGAATATGACCCGGAGAGAAATCGCAAAAAAGAATCTAGCCAGGAGTACTCCCGGCGATTTGAGTTATGTGCGCCAACCGGCGAGAGAGACAGAGTGGGAGAAAGAGTAAAAAAGGGAAAAATAGACGCATTTGCATAATTAAAACATTTTGAATCTCGCGCCCCCACGCGCGTGGAAATTCGGCTGGCGTTGGAGGCAAGGGTATATATTTTGAAAAGGAACGAGAGATGTATTTGCAAAGGGTGTACAAAAAAAGTGATGCTTTCTAAATGTAAATCCAAATTTCGGTACATATCTTGCATTTCGTTTTACAAGCTCGAGAGTTGCCTCAGCTTTTTTGCAGTAATTTTATTGGCAGTTGCTTTGATAGAATTTTAATTAGAAAACGTAAAGCGCTCATTACTACATTTCAAATACGACAAATTAGTTGCTTCAAAAAATAAGGTAGCCAAAGCTTACGTATCTCTATCAAGGATAAAAATTACAGCGTCAACACCCACAACAAATCTATTATTCCCAGGCAAACAATTGAAACAAGACGCTCACCAAGCATCCAAATAAAAAGCAGCCTGTAACGCGTAATCATATTTACCGCCCATCATGCCCGCAAAAGCACAAAAAGGAACGAGGGTTCATCCGTACAAGTTTCGGAAAAGGGCTGCCTCGCCGCAACAGCCAAGCGAACAACGGGAAATTACAGCACACACGGACACACACACACACAGGGGGGCCAAAGCGGCAAGGGTTTCGTTGAATGGACACGCGAGAGCCGGTCGTTCAACCCCCTCGTCCCTCTCTCTTCTGTCCGCAATAGTCCGCTTCTATCCCTCGTCCCGAACGCGCGTCAGCAGCCTCAAACTCCTCGAAAAATCAAAACCGTACCGCGAACTTTGTAAAACAGATTAGGATTAGAATATCGGAAAAGCGCAGAGCGGGCCGATTGCTCGCTCAAACTTTTACGAGCCCATTAGCCCTCTATCCCCTATGCGCTAGCTAGTCTAGCGTATACATTTTTTAAGAGGCGCCAGCGTAAGGCCGCTCTGCTCTACACGTAAACTCGTGCAGTATGCAGAGGGCCGTAGGTATTATACGTATGTGTCGCGCATTTTGATACCGTGTAAGAGGGGGGGGGGGAATTATTTAAGGGGAGGGATGGACGAACTGCGGGAAGTGCGCGAACGCTGGTGTGCGTATACCCGGAAATCGACGGGATGCTTCTTTATTCCGTGTGATGGACGATGACCCAGTGTGTAGTGCTGCGTGGGCGCGTGATTGACAGATCAGGCCTGCTCGTGATTATTTACGGGAAGGTGGAGCGTTAATGTTTCATGGCTTGATAATTTTAAGAAGCTCGATGGGTTTCGAGAAATGATTAGTTAATTTATTAAAGGCGCCGGTAGGTAATGTTTATTAATAACGACTATTAGGAGGTTTTACGTGGCAGCGATCGATGCCTGAGAATGAATTTTACATGAATTTTATACGAACATTATAATTTAATGGGGAGTTTTCTTGAAAGAAAAGACTTTGAAACGAAGCTGTTTTAAAAAATTGTTTACGACAACTATAATAAGACACAGCGCGAGATGCGACGTCTGAATATAGCATCAAGGCCGCATCTTTTAACGATCTATTAAAATCCAAAAATAGCCGGTGTAATGAAGGCTCTTACATGCTAAATAAGGTACTCAGCGCGCGCACTTCGCACATTTTCGTTACGACAATCCCGCAAAATCCGCCGACGAACACTAGAAAATTTCCAGACCAACGAACCATCCTCAAGCCCACTGCGGAACGGCGAACCATCTGTTGATGTAGCAACGTTAATGGACCAGCGCTGCCAACTAGCGTCGCAAGCTCCCCAAGCAACAATAGCCCGCGGCGCGCCCTTAAAAGCGCCCGGAGAGAGAGCCGAAAAATTCGTATCCATAAGCCGAAGTTTATTTCGAAAATCGAGGTTAGACAAACGCTAGCAGCTCTCTACGCCCGAGTCACTCGCGCGGAATTTATTGGATCCCGGCCAGCTCGTTCTATAATGTACATTAAAACTAATTTATACGAGACGAGAGGCTCTCTTCGTTTCGAGTATGCGGCCTCCCGCTTACACGCGCGCATGTACGAAAAATTCATATGCGCGCCGAATGTATATATTCGGTTGATCGCTCGTCGATATACGAGCTTGCGTGCTCGGCTGCTCTTTGCGATTTAATAAGCGTGTGTTTTGAGATCATTGGGACGTCGTTCGGGGGCTAAGTGTCGCGCGGATGAGGTAAACGGCTAAGCGGGCACGTAATGGTTTTGTGGTTTTAAATTAGCGGAAAATTACGCTGGAAGGGGCTGTAATTTGCGCGTGATTTTTGGGTACTGATATACCTGCTCGAATAATAATGCAAGTTTAGTACGTGCAAAAGTACACAGTCTGTACGAGTACGGACGTAAGAGTAGGATAATTTCGAAATGGATATTGATTGCAGCAAAAACTTTCGTTATTATACGTCAAAAAAACGGACGAATATCGTGCGGTAGTTTTTAGGTAAACTAACGTAGTAAACGAACAAAAAACTTTTCCTCGATTACCACACAGACGAACAATCGATATCAACTTCGTAAAACACCGAGCGAACCACTACCGAGAGCAGTCTATTTTTACACCTATCCGAATAATTAAAATAACACACTGACCTTCACCATACTTCTGACGAGCCCCCACACGCGATTCAGATTCCCATCTTCCACGACACTCGGAATTCATTATTAAACGTGTAATTAGCAACGTCGAGAGTACGGCGCGCACGAGAGAGCGCAAACTCACGGAAATCCTTCCCTTATATTCCTCTCATAACCCCCGAAACGTCGCGCTCAATAATTCAGCCGCTCGCGGAGCCTAGCCTGACATTGCTCCACAAACGCGCGCGCATAATCCAATTACAGCGCTGGCCCGTAAACTCGCGCGCGTCACCGTTTTCATATACGCTTCACCTCCGGCACGAAAAACATTGGTAAAAAAATAACCCGGCCGAATATAATCGAAGTTTATACACGGCGCAATCCGCGGTAAGTCCCGTATCCGCGAGCGAAAAGCGCGTTGCTGCAGTATCGTAAAATATGCAGATGCTCGATGACAAACCTGTATCAATAGAGAGGAAAATAAAGTAGCCGCAGAAGGGCGCGTAAGCGCGTCAAAGGTCACAGATTTGACCTTTGACCCCTAGCGCGTCGCCCTCTTCGGTTTGGTGACGCGCGAGTCTTCTTTCGCCCCCTTGCGGGATTTTCTTTTATATTTCGCTGACGATATACGTCGCGGAGGAGGGAAACGAGTTTGTCCATTCTGAGTGACTTTTGTGTTTATCGGCGTGGGCGTGTAATAAAAAATGCAGCGCCCGGCCTCTCGTACGGCTGTGTACAAGCGCGCGGTAATTAAAATAATTAAGCCGGCTTTTGTTCCCTTTTAGAAGAGACGAGGGTGGGGGTGACGCGCGAGGGGGCGGCAGCTTGCGCGTTTTTCGTGTGTACGTACGGCTGTTTTTCCCGCGGGATATATACACGCGTGAGGGGAATTATTAGCTTTGTGCCCCGACTGCCGTGTTTGATATGAGTGCTCGCTCTTTTTTTTTTTTATATGTTTGGAAAATTAAAATTCGGAGAGATTTGCATTGGCGAATTCGCGTGATAAATTTAATTTCTCGCGTTGTTGAGCTCGTTTGTTTATTTAAAAGGCCGTTATTTCTACGATGAAAGAGTAAGCGGTCGGTGATCGTTCGGAATGTAGCTCGAATTTTTGTGTAAATTAAAATATGCGATTGGAAATCAATGGAACATTGAGTTTTTGCGGTGAGCCGATTAAAATATCGAAAACGCTATTTTTTCCAATTCGAGTTTCAGGCCAGCTGAAAATCGTAAAACGAAGGGATTGAGATGAGCTACAAAAATTTGTACTTCAAAGGGCTCGAAAATTTTACGGCAAGCCATATTTTCGGGTCACGTCTGCAAATAACCGAGACGCGATGTATCCTCTAGGCCAACGTATACACGTGCTCGGCAGGAAATTCACTAAAACGCTATAGTCGGATTAACCAACTCTTTGGTGTATCAGCACTAAATCACTTTGAAGTAACGCGGCGTCGGCGTCTAACTCCCGGAAACTTTCGCTGATGCTCACAGCATCAATCCGTCTAAGGCAGCGACTGCTGCAGCGGTCCAGGCAACGATCCAAAATTAGCCGACTATTAATTTTTCTTGATGGAACCCGCCGAAAAGATGTTGCTGGCTGTTTGATATTTTGTATGCGTAATGTTTAATGGCTACAACGTTGTATCTCGAAATCTCGATTAATAATATCAGACTAGTAAGTTGACGTCATCAGGGCAGGGACGCCAGCTTTACAAACGAGTCCGTACGTAACATTTCCAAGTAAACATATCATTCACCAACGTAAATAACCATACAACATCCAACCGATACACTTCATTCAAAAAGCTTCAAACCGACCAACCAACCCGCTCCATAAGATCCAGCACATCCGCGTTTCCCGCTCTTACGTCAACAGCGTGCGAGCAACAAGTTCGACTTCTCTCCCACACACGCAACTCTGGGGATCATTCGCGCAGACGTCCAAGTTCGAGCCGCTAATTGACGAGACTCGCGTGCGCGCACGCCAGCCGACCCAGTTGCATTATTTTTAACTTCGATCATCCTCGAGAGTCTCTTTCGCACCTTCGGATTTCGGTTGAAAAAACATAGTGGCGCGACGGGGATTTGTTTTCGTGAGAGCCTGGAGGGAGGGATATTGCCGGTGGAGCAGCCTCGGATTGCATCCGGTTGCCGAGAGAATGCGTCTGTCCGAAGCGGAGAAGAGAGACGAGAAGAGGCTGGGAGAGAGAGACGAGGTTCTCGAATTTGTCGGCGGCCTGTCGTCGAGACGAGGAATGCGGCTTGCTGATGATTTGGAACGTTGCGAGTTTCGTCTGGTTAATCAGAGGATTAGTTGGACGATGATTTGAAACAAGTTCCTGAACCTGCATAAAGCTGGAAGAATACATCCGCTATTGGTAGCTGATACTATTTTCACTCTTTGATTATTAATCGATTATCCGCCAAAATATTACCTTTCCAGATTTTCGGCAAAAGAGAAAAAGTTCATTAGACAGACGCACATTAATGAAGCGAGTTCTCACGGCGAATATCAAGCCCATCGGCGAATAAATAATCAAGAGCCAATTAACGAACAGGTCGCGTAGACTGAAATACACATTCGCTAATTACAGCGAATCGGTCAAAGTTGAGCATCGCTCCTCGCTTTCGGCTTCAGTCCCGTCAAAGCGCCGCCAATGCCAGCAATAATCCTATGTGTACTCAAAAGGATTCGAGAGCGGAGCTCGAGTCAGTCCACGCTGTAAATTATATATTGAATAAATCATTGGCTATTAATTAGTTATCAGCCCGTCATCAGACTCCAATTACTTCAATTGGGTAATGCTATGAGAAGGTTTATTGTTGCATCGGCGAAACTGCCCTCCCCCTTCTTTAATCGCTTTTAATCTTCAAAAAGCCACATCACCAATCCTGCTTCTTTTAATTTCACCGCGCTGGCATCGCTGTTTGCAGCTTCAATAGCATCTGAGTGCTGCTTTCGAGGCTTCACTCGGCCGTACTCCGGTTAAACCTGTAAAATGCCGCGCTGCTTTAAAGCTACAAATTCGTAATAGCGCTCGATAATAATCATTCAGAAAGGATCCAACGACGCGTATTCCCCTGATCATCGCGGAAATCCAAACGAGAAATCCTTTAATCCCAACCGCGTTCGAATTAAAAAGAATCGCGCGTCTCCCGGCCAAGCCCACAAATCCTTCCAAAAAAAAAGAACCACCGGCGAGCCGGCTCTGAATCCTACAATTCCAGCGGCGAGCCGCCTCCGGAAATCGCTTGCGAGACAAAAGTTCTCCCTCTCTGTCTCTCTCTCTCGTTCTCTTGCCGGTCGATGCTCAGCTCCCCCGCTCGCGCTATTAATTTACTGACCTGAATATGAGCGAGCTCCAGTGTGGCTCTCCTCCGCGAGTCCACGCGCACACATCTAAGCGATACGTATAAAAAAGAAGCGAGCTAGCGAGCGAACGAGAGAGAGAGAGAGCTATAGCAGCTATTCAGCGCGAGGTACACGGTGCGGTTAAATAAAATATCAGAGAGGGAGGCAGTCACGAGACGACGACGAATCAATATTCGATAGCCTCGGCTGCTCTCATCGCCTCTACCGACGACGTCTTTTTACCCTTTTGACGGAGCACGGCACCCTGTTTCACTTGTCGCGGCGCAGCTAGTTACACCGTCGAGTGTTTGCCGTGAGCTGGCGTCGCTTTGATGCGCGCTGATTATAGGATTACAGGCGAGCGCCGCGCATATCTCGCGCATCGATCGTTTTATCGTCGTGCTTGTTTCCTCTGGATTTATTAATCGCGATGATGATTGGCTAAGTTTTCGCGGCTTGGCATAAGTTCAGCATAAAAAAGTTTACTGAAGGCAAATAGAATCCACTTTGTTCTAGTGAAAATTAATCTTGAGTAATGTCAAAATAATCAATTTCTTGGCGTCAAAAGTAAAATCTGTTTGAAGTAAGAAGTTGCCTTGCAGGAAGAACCAGTCCACTTACAGCAAGTGGCTTAAGTTTTGATACAAAAAGATCCATTGAAAGGAAATTTTCTTTTTCCCATTAGCGTCCATTTTCGTCAGTACAGAAGGTGTTTTTCAATTTTGAACTCGCTGTCAGTGTTATGGATCAGACACGCTGCAATTAGCGTTATCTCAGCCGTAGTTTCTGGATTTTTCACCGAAAGTGAACGATATTTGCGCAGGAGCGTCAATTAAGGCGTGCCGAGCACGCCGTTACCGCGCGGAAGCTACCCGTGCAGCTAAACAAATTCTGGTTACGCAAGAAACTGGTTTGAAATTGCCGGGCTCGCTCGGTGTAAATGCGTTTCAATTAAGTATGTTAATTTACACTGTAGTCCAGAGCTGCGTTCGTAACTGCACACACCAGATCTCGACTTAAAAGATCACTATTTAGGAATTC
Organism: Eupelmus urozonus; assembly: GCA_900480035.1. NCBI lineage: Eukaryota > Metazoa > Arthropoda > Insecta > Hymenoptera > Eupelmidae > Eupelmus > Eupelmus urozonus. The sequence continues at coordinate 49,494 of UELX01000026.1, forward strand.
AATACGTAACGTAACACCCATCAAACCCCAGGTCAAAAGACAAAGAGTCTCCCTTGCTACTGCTATCAGCAAGACCACCGAGTCAAGCCGAAGCAATACATTACATTGTCTTTTCAAAATAGTATCCACGATCCAGCAAGAAGCTCGACTCCCCAACAAATCCAGCCGCATTCATCATCACCCCCAATCAGCATCTCCGAAATCAACTTTCCCCTCCGGCCTCCATAATTCTCCGTCCTCCGCTCTGCGCAAAACTACTCCGCTCTCGGCCAAAACGGAATGTATCCCTCTGTCGCGTATATAGCTGGGGTTACGCGCGCGCAATTATAATTGCTACTCTGTCTCTCTCTCTCTCTCTCTCTGGGTACTGTCGTCGTCGACCCCGCTTCCACGTTACGCGCGCGCGCGTCGCGCATTATATATTTAACCGGCAGCATTCTCTTTATCAATGGCCTCCCCCGTAGTTCTATTTCATCCTCGCTCGCTTGCATTACGGCAATTACATTCTCCTTCCGTCTACACCAGCCTCGCAGCCGCAGCGCGAGCTAGTGCAGAGAGACTTTCTCTTTATTATGAGCGCGAGCAAGCGCAACTATACTGCTCGCTCTGGCTCTCTCTCTCTCTCTCTGTCTTCCTCGAAGAGCCGTAATACCAGGGGGGGCCGCGAGTGTGGAATTCCGCGCTGAAGCGCCGAGAGAGAGAGAGCTGCTCGGTGTATAGAGGTTACTCCAGCCTTGGTTGAGGTATTGATTGGGAGGTGATTTCGCGCTTTGATGTAGAGCGCGCGTTTTGTTTGGCTTGTTAGTTGCCGATGAGCGAGTCTGTTCGCAATGAAGAGATGGAAGGAGAGAAAGATTCGAATGGTTGGGCAAAATAGTTGGGCGTTGTGCTGTTGAAAAACATATTCTGCATTGCATTGATTTGATGTAACCGCACTTTTGATTCTGAATACATTAGTTTCATTCGTGTAATATATATCGTGGTATAGGAGGATGCTGATATATGATCCGCTTTGATAACTATTCAAATCAACCGAAATACACACAACGCAGCCTCATGATTTATGTATCCCAACAACGGGCAATTTGAAACTTAAACGATCCTTCGTCGAGTGACGTTAATTCATCATATTCAGCAGCCGAAAGTCATTTAAAGCATCGAAAATCCAATATTTATCATCTCTAAAAGCCAAACAATCCGTTATAACCGAGTCAAAGCCTCGTGTTACGTGCACCTTACGAGCCATGGACGTCCCGCCATTACGATTATTATTTCCCAGCACGCATCGCGGACGACTAATTCGCCACATCCCAGGGCCGATATCAATATTATTACAGTCCTCCTTACAACCCGATAGCCCGCTATCTAATCTACTCCATCTATTTATTACCACCGCAGAGGATCCTTTATTAGTCGTTCCGTGCCTCCCGATCGATCCGCCAGCTTCTTCTTCACCCCTCGTAAAGCAAATTTAAAACTCCGCTGCACACACACTGGGCCTTTTCCCTAATTCTCTCTTTCCTCCTTCTCTCTCACGCGCGTACGCACACAGTGTCGTCTCTGTCTACCCCTAAACACCATAATTCTTCCAGCCGTTTTCTCCCTCTCTCTCTCTCTTTCCTTTTCGGCTTTCATCTTCCTCCATCAGTCGCACACGCAGCTCCTCCGCTGCTCTCTTCCACCCCACGTAGCCCATTCAGAGCGAAGGCTCTCTTTCTCCCCATCGATTCTTCTCCCTCGTACAACGCCTGTTTCATCGACCTTTCGCGCTCGTACATCCGTGTTCGACGATAAATACGACGCCGAGGAAAAAGGAGAGAAGCAAGCGACGAGCCACATGGTCACGAGGCTCACACCCCTCTCGCACGAGGGTGGCGTGCGAGAATTATCGCGCCGTATACGTATATACAGGGTTCAAGGATCGCTCTTGCTGCTACGCGTGCGGAGGCTAGGCTGGCTTTTTTTTCCTGCTTCTAGAGATATGGCCGACTGGTGTGACGGAGATGCTCGTTGTCTTTGTTAGTCTAGCGAGTTTATGATTAGCGGGAGTGTGGAATTTGATTTTCACGGGTGTGGGTGATAGCTGATACTGTTGTGGCGCAAGAAGGGTGGATCGATATTCTCGCTCTGTGTACGGTGCCGATAAACGCTGGATTCGGGGCGGGCTCTGACGAAGCTCGTAAAATTAGTGAGGCTTTTAACGATTGAAATTTTACGGCTTCATTTTCGAACTTTGCTGACGATTGGTTCGGGCTATCTTTCGCTCGGGAAGGAAAGCGAAGTGAAAACGCTATTTGTACAAAAAAGAAATTGAAACGTTTTATTATTTAATAATGAATGTAATGCTATCTGAAAGCGAGATTCCGTACAATCTTATTTCGCGAAAAATAATAACTTATCAATGTTAAACGAATTAATAAGAAATTAAACACTGTTGAACTTTAATTTACTATCGCACTTTCTTCTTATTTATCACGGACAAGTTTAACGGGCGATTCTAATTATGAATTATTATGGGCAATAAAAATAATTCAGCCGTACTATAAATTCGAGGTTATGTTATCGGTAATAGGGTTATAATATTTATGGAGCACGTAATGCCTCCCAAAGTTTAAAATTTGCAAATTCAATGTTTCAACTGCATGCTAATTGCGCGGCCGTTCATTATATTATAACCGCCCCCGACGTAATACGGTAAACGTGATATACACGTGACAATCGCAGGGCTTTTTTTCACTCTTGCGCCTTTTTTTCTACTGAAACTAATATTAGACTATGGGCATTCGGTCCAGACTTAATTAAACGTGACTGAGTTCTAATACACGTTCCGCTGCAAAATTAAAGTGCACTCTGGAATTATTGTGCACTTGCTCCATTGATCGCGAACAATTAGATTAGCTTGACAAAGGGTCGAAATTACTGGACCAAGCAAACAAATAAAGGGAAAATACTGATGGATGTGGAAGAGTAGTGTACGCTGTTTACTGAAGTAACTTTCAGTTTTGTATTTTTTTGTTTTTTCTGTCTCTGCGTTTATGTTCGATAGTACGGAGCAATAAAAAAACTCACAAGTTTGCACTGCTATAGAGCTACAGATTGATTGATGTTGAACGCTTACCTGAAACAAAAAAGTAAAAATCCATTGTTAGATGCAATCAGTATGAGAACATTATGAATATGTAACTATAGTCTATATTAAAAAAACTTTATAAAATGATTTCTACGAAAAAGAATAATGAATAAATTAATGTATTCCAGAAAATAGGCATTGTATAAAATCTTCCCCTTAGATACTCCCTACCCAAAAAGCACCAATAGAAAGGAAACGGACAGACCTCCAATTACAAGCGAATCAAGACTCTAGCGAAGGGTATCTAACAAAATCAGGTACAGGACGTGTACAGCATGTGACTTTAGATTCTCTGCACCCCCAAGTACGCCAAGCTCAAGTATCAATTTGAATTAGACGAAGAAAGAAGAGGGATAGAAGAAGAGAACAAAATCCGTTCCTTTGTCGGCTTGCCACGCTAAACAACCGAGACGCTAGAGTCTCAAATACGAGTATGCCTTATACGAGCACATGTGTGTCTTCCACGAGGGGATGCTTTCTTCATGTAACCTACGAGTGGAATCGTAAAACAGGATAAAGAAGGCCTTCAAAGCGCCCTTTCGGCCCTGGCGTGCTACTACGCAACCGAAATTTCCGATTATCGAACGTGTCCGTTTCAAGCCGTTGGGTCGGCCCAGACGTCTTCGCAGACGGCGCCGAAAGGAAAATGACTACAAAAAATCAGAGCGTGTATATATATAGCGGCGCGAGCGCGCCTCCGGGCTCTGAAATTGCAAGCGACGAGCTGCAGCGCTGCCTTTATCAAAGTGGGTTGTCAGCCGCAGCCCCTTTATCGGCCGCTCCATTATCACAGACACTGAGACGGCGAAAATGGCGGAAAGTGGGTGAGAGAGATTGTCATACGCCTATTGTAAATAGAACTGATTTTTTTGGTTAAATCAATAGCTTGAGATTTTATTTGATTTCTTTCAGAAAGAAAACTGTAAGAGTGAGTAGTAGAGAGCTAATTGGAGGGTAATACTGTGGCCTCCATCCAATGGACAAGCCATCACACCGGTCCTTGGATTAGAGCTAAGATCCTTTGATACGTGTTCTTCTAATAGACTTGCGTACATCCAGCTTGTGGAAGAAAGAAGATGATTGAGAAGAAAAGGAGAATTTATAAAAACACTTTATGCTATATTTGCTGCTTATTAAGGCAGGCGAGAAATTGTAGAAGGGAGGAGCGTGACTATGAATGTTGCGCAGGATCATTTTTCGTCTGGCCTGGTTTACTCGATGTGGCCTGGTTATGATGGATAGGTGGAAGTAATGATTTTTTGATATATTTTGTGAGGTTCAGTGTATTTAACCCTTTCATTCTTGAATTATTTTGCAAAAAAAAATGTAAATTCTCATTGTTACTTAAATCTTTTGTTTGTATACCATATGGCATCGGTAGGAAAACAAAGGTTAACGAGTGGTGATTGTGTACAGCTAGATTGGTTGATAAGAACCTATTCCATGTTTTACACATATATCAAATTACTGTGTGTGTAAGTCAGAGTGATTGAAAAATGGATTTATAAAATTTATTTAGGATTTAAGTAGAGCTTATAAGGTTACAGGTGCTGATTTTGAATGAATTAATCCTGTTACAGGGGGCGTGCAATTGTGATCACGCACATATTGCCTGTCCTATAAATTTTCCATCAAAGGACGTTCGAGATCGTAAATTAGGGCGGGTCGACAAATTCACCATTACACTTTCAGAAAATTAAACGTAAGTTATAGTTTACGTAATACGAGCGCATATCTCACGAAGACGGGTTATAACAATGGATAACATTTATGACATGTACAGCATCATGCCAAAATGGGCAGAACGATTTTCTTCAATAATCCGTAATACTGCCTCCAAGCCTTATTGTAAAATTTGTCGAAACATTGACAACTGCAACGTTCATCGATGAAAAGTACTAACATGGATGAACAAATTTTTATCGAAAGTTTCGATTTGAAGCGAAACAAAATAGCGATGGGAAAGAAATGAAAAGTAGAACAAGGCAGATGAGAAAGCGATAGAGACGTGCTCGGTGTGACCGGGGGAAAAAAATATATATTCCATCTCGTCGAGTTGGCGAGAGCAGAAAAAAAGAAGGGGAGGCAGAGAAGCAAGTTTGTTGGATCGTCGTACCCTCGAGCTGTAAAAACCTTTTTACCAACACCTCGTCGATATTCCCCTGCTATTTTCGCAAACTTAAAACGACCCCTAGACACGACACGGAGTGAGAAAAAGAAAGTAGAGACATTGGCGCGCAATACTCCAGAAGGAAAAATCTTTATTCGAGCTCCGCTTCGCATCAAGATTTTACCCACACACATAACCCTCAGCCGACAAATGAGACACTATTTTAAATTTCAATACGATAACGCAAACTAAAAGAGCAAAAACTTCACCAACAAAATCCACGTCTAAACTAATCACCCCTCAATAAAAACATTCCCACATCCCAAAAGGAAGCCCCAGCCCGCTCTCCCCTCCCGAGACTCAGCATTAAATCGCCGCGTCTTTTTAAAAGGTCTTTCCGAAACTTCCCCCCCTCCTTCCCGGCGGCTCGTCAGAGTCCCAAGCTGATCGCGCCCGTCGTCGTAAGGTCAGGGCCGAGGAGCGCGCGGCGGTGGCGGCGGCGGCGCGCTGCACCTGGCCCACCACCAGCCAGCCCAGGTATATATACGGGGAGCGGCAACAGCCGGCCATTGTTCGCGCTCAAGTGCCCCGGAAAGCGACGATTCGCCGCAGAGAGCGCGCGTAACGCGCGCGTTAGCGGAGAAATCGAGTGACGACACGCGAATGGCGGCTAAGAGCGTCGAGGTGGTCGAAGGTAGATGGCGGTGCGAGATGGATTTTTTTTTTTATTTACGGTTATTGGAGAGTGGTTTTATGGAGACGCTGTTTGTAGTACGAGATGGGATAGTTGGAATTGATGTCGGAAAATATTGTGGCAGGAGTGATTTACAAAGAAATAAGTCTGAATCATGATCCTTTGATCTCGGGGGTTTATTTTTCCCTATTAGCACGTGTTGATCCAGGGACAAATTAAACGATCCCCTCAACCATCCTCGTAAAGAACCGAATGACTTTTACAATCGTCAGCGAAAGCCATATAGCTTCCAGAATTAGTATGCAGGCTGGTCCACGAGCCGGGTTAACCGCAGATGTGTCAAATATAAACGAACTCCCTCTGCCCTAAACTATATTTATATTTACCGTGGCCGTACTATCGCCATGGGAGCGAGAGCGCGGGGGCTCCCTGGCTCTTCATTATCAAATTTATCGCCGAAACCGCCGAGTACACAATTCCGACGGGCGCGCTCTCACTGGCGACGACGACAAAAAGTCATGTGAAACAGGCATAGCTGCCTGCGTGCTCGAGCCAGAAGTAACGTACTGGATGAGCTCGTGAGATGTAGTAATGCTCGAGTGGCTTTTGGAATTTTTTTTGCGAAGGTGGGAGGCAAAAAATTATGATGGGTGTTATTGTGATTTGTAAGGGTTTTTTGCTGTCTGAATCTGCTTGTTGAGCTTTTGTCATTTTTCAGAAATTTCAGAGAATGGATTTTGGTACGGTTTATCAACTACGGATGAAGGCAGGTAAAAATGTACTACGCTTCTTTGAATCAGCACAAGAAAACACGAAGAGAAAACTCAAAACCCTTTAAGAAACTATATTAATTTCATCGAAAAACTTCCGACCCCACCGAGCGCTTTTTAATTTTATTTCCAAACGCTTGACAGTAAGTGATTCCACTTTAAAAACTCTTCCCACCCCAAAAAGAAAAAAAAACACCCTCGCACGTCCGCTCGCGCGCGCAAATCTTCCAAAAGTACCAGAAAACTCAAAAAGCACCTCTCTCTCTCTCGCAAAAGTTGGCATTCTCCAGGCATCGGTGTCCGCCTGAATTTAAAAGTCTGCCCCTCCCATCGTCGCGCTCGTGACTCGAGGCTGACTTCCGAAACTCGAGTCCTAACCTGGATCGATCGATCGGCGGCGGGGCCAGCTATACGGCAGGCAGTCACCGCAAATAGGGTCAGAGAGCGTGCAAGTGAAAAGGGAGACGACGCTCAGAGCGCCGATTGATTCTCGCGCGATGCGAGAGAGAAAGAGAGAGAGAGAGAGAGAGAAAGATGGAGAGCGAGCGGACCGAGAGCTGTTTATCGACGAGTTTGGGGTGGGAGAAGGGAGGATTACACGCGTATCTTTGCGCATGGGTGAGAATTGCGAGGTGCTTTTGAGATGTTATTTGTGGAGAGAGAGAGAGAGGATTATGATTTGTGAGGAGTTGGTGGATCGGTGATTTAAATGGAGTTGTTTTGAGGTGATGTATGGTGTGTGTGGAGGAATTATTAATGATGAAGATCGAGTGTGATGGTGCTGTTCGTAACAATAAAAAGGATTTATTCAATTTTTTTTTATTTTGATGTTATCTCGGCAGGAGAATTACAGTATTTTCGAGATTTTATTGTCTTGGAAAAATGCCTTTGAAATGGCACTTTTTATTTCATTTTATAACGTATTTTTACAGTGCATAAGACATTTTGTAAGATAAAATTATTTTTCTTAACTTTTGTAACGGTCATAAAAATAATGAAAACATTGGCTATTTTTAAGAATGCTCCATTTTATTGTTAGTAAACATTTTTATTTTGGCAGAGAAAAAATTTTATAAGTCTTGTCGTAATATTACTTAACGAAATTTTTCATCCTGTCAAATTTACGTAAACAATATTTTATTTTGTTACTTAATATTTACGCAAACTCTTTTAACTAATATAAAATTCATTTACTTATGCAAAGTGCATATTGACTATTAAATAAATAGTAAAATAAAATAAATGAGCAATAAAAAAAATTGTTGTCAACGCTTAAAATACAGACAAAAGAGTCCGCTTATCTTGATGGATCCCTGTAATATTTCTCACAAAAGCTCTACCGCTCGGTATACAAAAATAATCTCTACGCCAGTTACTCATTCAAAATCTCGATCTGGATTCCAGGATGAAAGAAAGAATGAAAAAAAAGGGAAGCCAGGCTGTAGGGTAGATGACCGAAATTCTGACAGTCACTCGACTGCCGACGACGAACGGAGTTCAATAAATTCTTCAAATTTTCAATTGTACGCAGGAATATAGGCGGCTTTGTGGGAGTTCTCCGAAATTTCTTGGAACGTCGAAGAAATACTTAATTATATAAAGAGTGACTTTCGCTCCAGCTATAAATTATAGAATGAAAATATTTTATAGTCAATTGAAAGGTACTGTAAATACAGTTAATTAAAATGAGATTTTTATTCACACTTTTATTAATGAGTAAACTACTTTCACTTTACTGGAGTGAATCCGATAGCCATAAATAAATAAAGGAAAGAATCTTTCACTTGCCCTATATAAATCTAATATAATAAGAATTAATCCCATCAAGTCTTTAACCATCGTTCACTCCAATTAAACTGTCCACTCGACTGCCTATCAATATCTCCCGGAGCCAGGCAGCTCTTAAAAAGTTCGCTCACTCCAAAAAATTCCGATAGCGACTCGCCGATAGTCAGGTCGTTTACCCTACTTTCGGAAAAGCGCGCGCGCAGGCTTGCGTCCGTCATCTGCATAAGCGATACATCGTCCTCTCTCTCGCTCTAAAGCCGCTCAAAAAGCGCTCGCAACTCCCCCTCAACTCTTGTTAAAAAAAAAAGGGGGTAAAAAAGAAAATAGAAGCAAGAGAGAGAGAGAGAGGAAAAAAGCGCGCGAGAGCGCGATCGAAGTAACGAACAAGTCTCCGACGAACCTGTATATAGGCAAGAGGAGGTAGAGCTTGAGCTGGCTGGCGCGCGAGCCTCGGTGCAGTTCGGAGTTAAAGGAGGGGAGGCAACAAGGACGAAACTTCGCCGCTTGGCGTCTCGAAACTTCGTCCGTTCCACTCCCCCACTCGGCGGCTGCCTGCTGCGCGCTAGCTGGCGGCGCGCAATCTGTCTCGTTCCCTCGTCGCGTGCCTCGGATATAACATCCCGAAACGCGCGCAAGAGCGAGCGAGAGAGAACGAGAGAGAGAGAGCAACTCGCCGAGTTCTTCGAACCCTCGCGCGAGCGCGCTTTTCTCTTATTTTAGCTGCCGCGCTCGCTCGCTCTTTCTCTCTCTCTCTCTCTCTCTCGCTCCACGCCTACTTTGACAAAGCCAACGACTGAGAGAGAGGGAGGGAATGCAGAGAGAGAGAGAGAGTGAGATAGAACGAGAAAGAGCGGTGGGGAAAAAGAGCGGAGAAAGAGGGTAACGAAAAATTCCGGAGGAAGAGAGTGAGAGCAGGGTGGTCGTGCGCACGCGAGAGAGAGAGAGAGAGGGCCTGCGTTGATTATCATTGAGAAAGAGCGGATGTGTTTGTGGAAGAGGAGGATCGGCCGAGCGATGGGGTTGCAGAGCGGAGGGCTGGTTCAGGAACGATTGAAGGATCGCTCTATTAGATGGGATATTGCGGATTGATGGCTATTGGGGTATATCGCTTATGCTTTTTTTTTTCGAGCTTAATTTCACTGGGCTTTTGGAGTGGAACGTCGGTGTTTGTTTTGCGCGATGGTGTAATTGCTTTGTTCATAATAAGTGGTTAATTGTGGAGGTGAAAATTTAGCTGGTACAATGTGCAGTTTGAATTCGGAATTGCAGTACTTTCACTTTTATAAAATGAATTATGATTTGAAAGAGAAATCTGAAATTAACGTTTATTCTGTTTTATTGGAGTTGATGGTATAGTTTGAACGAATGAAATGTGCAAACATTCAGAATGCTAATTAATAAAGCTAGATTCAATGCGCAAACCGCCAATCAATATATAATAAACTGGTTCCAAATACCGAATGGAGAGCGAAAAAAACTGTGGAATGCAATTGAAGAATTCAAAATATCTGGATTATTCCGTGAGTTTGGAGTGAAATATCTTACTTTCATCTAGAAAAATGGCATAATTTCATAACATACAGTTAAAGTTCATCCATAAAAAAAAGCTAAATTAATAAAAAGGCTGCAATTAGCTTAATTGAATTAATCATCTGAGCACCATAATGCCACGTTACAAAACGAATGTTAAAGAATGTAAGGGAATCAGTTTTAGAAAGTAACTGGATTCAGCATTTGGCCAGTCATGCTCTCAAACAATCAAGTCTCTTAGTTTAAAACACAAGCTTACAGCGGCACGCAAGTAACCCAGGACCAACAGAATGAATCATTCACTCTTGGCCGCTAAAAAATTACACTCTCAATTGTCTTTTAAATCACTCTTTTCTTCAAAGCAAAAATCGCCGAACACTAAACTATTCAAAAGAATTTACCGCGGTACTACGTTGATTTGTATTTATCAGAGTTTCGAACGTGCGTTTATCTATTAATCTGTGATAGACGGCACGGAATGAAATTGTTTATCGCGTATTGCAATCTAAATTAGCTGAAACTCGGTGATATAACATTAATTGAAATGAGTTAACTTTTAGCGGGCCAGCTCGTGTCCCAGCCTGACTAAACAAGCATAAATCTCATTTTCCGAAACGTAAATAGCAACTTCACCGCGTAAAAGCGTGCATTTTGCAACCGGATTTTTTGACGCAACATTCATAATTAATCGCGCGATTTTCGCAAAACGAATTAAGAATCTTGCTCTACAAGGGGGGATCAAATGCTTAGCCCCCGCGAACAAACAAAACTCGCGCACACAGAGAGCCGTATGAAAAACCAGATTAAAACCGCCCAGCGGCCACGCCGGAGAAACCGGGTTAATCGCGTTTCTAGGCCATTTTCATCAAAATTTCAGGTGCGCTCTCTTAATCCCAAAAGAAAAAACAAATTTATAGCAAAATTCTCTCTCACCCCCCTCTCGAGAGACCGAAAATAGCACGGCAAAGGAAAGACGATGATAATAAAGAACTCGAGAAGGAAGGGTAAAAAAGAAAAGCCGCGCGCGAGAGTCGAGGAGTTGAGGCCACTACTTATACGAGCTCGCTCACGTGTGTGTGTATATGCGCGGATACATGCAAAGGAAAGCACCGCGGGGCGAATGCAGAGAGAGCGAAGGTACCGAAGGTATATAGGTAGTAGTAGTCGGCGCCAATGTCTCATTAACAAAAATCGAACGCGTGCTGCTTCATTGTGCGAGATGCAGACTTTCCTCAGCATGTGGAAAGAGCGGGTATTGGAATATTAAAGGGAAAATTGACTGTTTTGTTATGCGTATGATTTTTCGAGTGTATTTTATGTCACTGTTATCGAGAGGATCGTATAGGTGGATGGATGGCGAGTTTGTTTATAAAATATTATCAGCGCGCAGGGGACAGCCGGGCGCTAATGTGTATAAAGTTTCAGATATCGCATTATAAACATTGCGGCGAGCTCGCGCGCTCGTTAAGACATCAAGCCGCGCTAAGTAATATATTTGCCAGTCGTAAACTTACAAAACGGGAAATGCAAGCGCGCAATTACAGATCGTTAATCCAAGCTAATCTATCGGGGCCAGCGGACTTATTCATCCTGCATAAACCGCGCATCAAAAGCTCCTAACTCCCTAGCAAAAGATCACACCGCATTAATCATCCTCGCCCTCCCGCGGAAGAAAAGAAAATCAAAGACAGCAACGTGTCCGTCAACCTCCCCAGCTCGAAAAATCCGAAAAAAATAATCCCCCCCCCTCGTGCGCGTCCTTCCGCCGGTATCACATGTTAATCCCTCTGGCGCGCAACCTTTCTCCCTCTCGTCGCTCTCGAGCGATCGATATAAGCGGCGCGCGCGCGCGCGCCTCTCGTCGTCCTTGCGGGTGGAAAAAAAAATTGCGCGCAAAAGGGAGGGCGTCGATGAGCGGCCCTTCGCGGATGGACGTAAATAAAAGCCGACAGTGGTTTCCGGGGTGGGATGATGCCGGAACCGAGTCTGGCGGAGGTGTCAGATAGCGGCTTTGGGAGGAAAGGCGATGATAGCTCGGGGGTCGTTGTCGTCTCGGGATTGTTGTTTTCAATTTTGGGGAGGGGTTGAGTGGGAGATGATGGTTTTTTGGGGTGGTGGATGGGTGAGATTTGATGAAGTAGAGATGGTGGTTGGGTGAGGATGTGACTCTTGGCTGTGGGTAATGAATATGAAAATTATGTTTATATTCTAGTTACTGTAGTTTTGGTATTTTCTTAGAAATGTGAGCTAGAAACTTTCTACTTTTTTTCATTTTAGTAGATGGACATTGAAAGGCACTCGAAGCATTTGTATAAATGTTAAAACCACTCCTTGATTGAATAATCTGATCGATACCTGAGCAAGATGACCTTTGACTGTAAAAGTAGGTAATCCGCGTTGAAATAATTGGTCAGTTTTCTTGAAACTGTGCCAAAGGCTTAGTACTTCAATGATAAATGAGAAAAAAGTATTCATTTCAACCTAATATCTATTAATTAAAAGTAACTGAATATTTGCAACAATAATAAATCTCGTAAACGTGAACAGACAGTTTCTAATTTTTCATTCTTATCTTGAAATATTTTCAACTTTCTTTTAATACGATTAACTAATTAGTTCATCCTTGACCAATTTCCTTTAGTTAAAATCAATGTCGTCTATTCAATGCAACCGCGTAATACAAAAAGTTGTTAATCAAAGATGATCACTACTACGCGTTCTTTAACAGTTTATTATAAAACTTGTATTATTTTTTTTCAGAATTATTTTATTCAAATGCTAAATAAAAGAGTAGCATAAACATAAGGAGATTAAATAAATTACTGCTTTAGTACAAAGTACACAATATTTTTACCTCTATATTGCTTTGTAACATGATACAACGAAAACTACACTGTGTATTTTAAACTGATTTTATTGAACGCTCGCCCTCGCAGTATACGCAGGTAATGGATATAGTGATAACTTAGAGGGTTAATAAAATCAATTACCTTAGAGAATAACGTCGTTTTCATTAAATAAATCGTTCCAAGCTTGAAGAAAAAAGAAGAAAGCGTTTTCAAAGCACTTTATCAGGCAGTCAACTTTGAAAAGGTAGTTTTATTATGAGTCTCTTATCGAATGAGGTTAATATTATTCTTTATCGTATCATTCACAATGCAATTAATGTAGTTCATTCAAACCATAAGCTACAAGCTGCGGGCAGAAGTGAATTTCCCATTATAAGCAAATGAGAAATAATATTATTAACAATTTAAACCAAATAACCCGATTCTCACATTCGTCACAGGCACAATTCAAGTGAAGTTTCCGCAGCCGATGCTTCATGCTCTTCAATGTAAACATTAACCGTATAGCTACATCGCGGCTCTTTTAACATCACCTGATCCAAAACGACAATTACCCCGTCCTATTCAAACGAGAAAGCAGCGAGCAAAGAGATCATGAAAGTATCCGCGAGAGTTCAAACTATCAAAAAGTTGCGCAGTTATTCCTAAGCGGTTTAGCAAATTGGAAACGGCGCGGCAGCACCGGCTGAGCAATCATTTCGTCGGAATCGTCGTCGGTTTGGCACTTGTCGCTAATGATATTAACTTCTCTCTAAACCTTCCCGCTAGTCTCTTTCTCTCTCTCTCTCGAAGTTTCTTAGGACGGAAACACTACTTGAATTTACTTCGTGTGTCGAATGACTGCGCTTGCCGCTGGCTTTGGCGCATGCCGAGTTCGCGCTCCGGATGGAGTTCCGAGCTACATTGTAATAGAGGCGTACAATGAGTGTTTTAGTTTTTGAGTGTTGAATGCGACGGGTTGGTGTAAATTTTCCGAGTATGAATAATAAATAATGTTTTTACATTATTTATACACAGCTCAGTGCGATTGAGAGTTTTGTAGTCGATCGATTTGTAAGTTAAAAGTGAAGTAATGAGCTGTTTACTTATTCGTCATTTATTAGTTTAAACTGCGAACTATTTAAATACGATTAATCATAATAATTTTCAGAATCTTTATCAATATGCGTAAAAGTTGTACGAAATAAATTTATTGAAGTATTTGAAAAGCGACAAGCTACAGATAAATCTTTGGCATTGCAAGCTGATGAGTCACTCATGAATTAATGCTAAGAATGTGCGTTACGAAGTAAGGAAAGCCCAGATTTTATAATATACACATATTACTAAATATATAACCATTTAAGAAGCAAGGTCTGTTTAATTAAATAAATAATTTAATTAATTAGAAGATATTACTTATAAAATGTATTACTTGTGTAACTTTTTATATCGATTCATTATTTCTATAGTTTACATCGACGATCAACGCTCTAATGATTTCTTAATGAAAAACGTACGTTATAACTTATTTAAAAATAACAACATAAGTCATTTCACGTAATTTATGCAAAAATGCGCGTTTACATGAAAAACACGTATCAAATAATATACAATTACGAAATTTGTTGTCTCGAATGAAACGCATGCTAATATAACACGCCAATAATAGCGTGTAACATTCACTTTTTTTCAATAACCCAATAAATCTATTGTTCCTCGCTGATTTAGCGCACGAATACCCTAATAAATCTCCCGCGCATCAACCTATCCAGCGGCTCTGCATAATGCAGCCGTTCGATTTCTATTTTTCAGAGCTAAGTGAATCAGCCGTGACTCACGGAGTCGATAAATTTTTAAAATCTAAAAACTTCAAATGCCCTTCCCAGAAGATATTTTACACGCGCATAATTAAACGTCCACCTTTGAAGTCCCACCGCCTTAACCCATGCAACAACGGCACTTTTAAAAAGACCTCGTATCAGCTTAATACCCACCACTCGCAAATCTAGTTCCTCCTCAAAATCCCTCCGCACAAAAGCCTTCCTTCCTTCTCTCCTTCCACCTCTCTCTCTCTCTCTCTTTCTCACAACAAAACGCGCATCCCGATGCTCCTAAATCTAAACGGCGAGGAATCGTCGCCGCCCGGCCATTAAAATATTCCGCAGACCGAGGCGAAAGAGAGCCACCAGGAAGAGAAGGAGAGAGAGAGAGAGAGAGAAGGCGTTCGTCGGCTGGCTGCAACAACTGCCCCTGCGCCTCCCATAACCTGATCCCTCTCTTGCCTAGCGCGCTCCAGGTGCAAGCCGCTCTCCTCTGTGTATACACACGCGCGCGAGTGTGTCTATGTGCGCCTGTGTGTGTGTGTGTGTATACGTGCGCGAGTCCCCCCCTCTTGACTGTATATACGTATACGCCTGTTGTGTACGTACGTCAGAGAGCGGAAAACTCGGCGGCTCTCTCTCGTTTTTCCACGGGCGAAAAAATGTCGGAACTTTTTTTATATATTCCGTCGCTTCTTTTTTTTTTTGCGATTGTGCAATTAAGAGGGCCTCGTGGGAGTCTCTCGGGATGGGGTAACGGCACGACGATTGATTCATCTCCGTCGCGGTGACAGAATTTCGGAACGGCTCTGTTGCAACGGTCTCTCTCTCGCGTAACCTCGAGACCCAATAAAGAAAAAGCCCTGTATTTTCGCGCGAGGAGAGCTGTAAGGAGAGGAAAAATCGGAGAACTGCTCCACTTTGTCATTTATTATTGAGGAACCTTGCCAGTGACACCGGACGCGCGGCGAGCCTATAGGACGCGCTCTGCTCCGAGAATATAGGCCAGTTAACCTAGAATTTCTCGGAGCGAACGTCGATACGAGAGCGCTTCTTTCTCGCTTTTTAAACAGCAGTTTAGGCTTAGGTTAAAGACTCACCGTGGTTTCTTCATGACGCGGACGACTCGAGGACTCCGTACGTCACGTGTCCACCTGTCTCCGGGCGATCCTCATGGCATAAGCCGCCTCCTTGTCTCCCTCGGTCCCTCCTCCAACACGTCACGCACAATCACCAGAGTCCAGTCCTTTCACAGTCCTTTCTCAAAATACAAAAAAAGCGGAGCAGCACCGATCAATCCTCCTCCGCCAGCGCGCTCCGAAAAACCACACTCTCGAGAGTCTCTCAAAACACACTGCTGTTGTCCTCTCCTGGCACTTGCGAAAAAATATCCAGATTGACGGATAGCAACGCGAGTCTTTAAGCACTGTTCGAGACACACCAACACGTATACACAGAGAGAGAGAGAGAGCGGTCTTCTTAACCTCTAACCCCCCCGCGCTAACGTAATGCCCGCTGCTTTAGCGTAAACTCCGCAGCTTGGCCGCCTGCGTTACACATAACATACACACACTCTCGCTGCTTTGAGAAAGTCCGTGGGCTGGCGAGTGCAATCTAGGTGTACGCACGCAGCCAGATGGCGCCTCGGTGCGCGCGCGCGCGCGGCGGCAACGTCGGATATCGCTCTCTACTCTGGCTCTCCAATACCTACAGTCGAGCCCCTCCGCAGGCCTGTGTCCGTGTGTCTTGCTGCAGAGAGCCGGGGGAGCAAAGGGTGGGGGGAGAGAGCCACACGTGCACATACGTACGGCGAAAAAACGAGTAGCGACTGCGCAGCGCCGCCCGTACGGATATGTATAATACGTACGTGTGTCTCTGTGTGTAGTCTATGTGTGCGTAGTGTGTGGGTATACGGAAAAATGGTACGTATGAGAGAGGGACGGAGACACACGGACTTTTAACTCGCGCTTTCTCTCTCTCTCTCGCACTTTAGAGCGCTCGGAGAAATGTCGAGCGCAGCGGTTCTTCTTCTTTTTTTTTCTACTTTGCACAGATAGATTCGTCGTCGATCAGAGATGCCTATGCACTGTCTCCGCGCTCATTGTTTATTTACTGCAGTTTCGGAGCACGGATGGTTTATAGGTTAGGCTGTCACGGGCTGGCTTTCACGAGCGCACTATATACCGTTACCATCGAGCGCTCCTTTAAAAAAAAGAAAAAAACGAGCCACCGCTGTCTATATATTCAAAACGCGCACACAGGCACATAACCTACGAAAGGGCTAGTTCCGCCTCTCTGACTGCACACGGAATCCTCGCTATACATGCGCGCACAGTGTCTCTCTCACTCTCACGCACACACTGCAATGTTTACTTCGGAGCAGCTCGCCGTTCACGGTCCATACTGCTCTCACGGGCAGCTCGATACTTGGCCAGCCGCGTCCAGCGCACAATGACACAGACTCGCAATTTTTGGAGCACACAGCAGACGCACCGTCCTCTTGCTCTCGGCGTCCGATTTCGAACTATGCGAGAGAGGAGGCCGAATGCGTAGAGGAGAGAGACAGATAGAGAGAGAGAGAGAGACTCTCACTCGGCTGTGGCGGAAGCCATATTGCCAACGATCGTGAAAACGCACGCGCACACAGACACACGCTGAAGAGAAGGCCTGCTCGCTCTCCTCTCTCTCTCATCAGGCTGTCTCCGTTGCACCAGTGGCACCCGAGCATCGAGCGTCTCGGTGGAGCGGAGGGAAGGGGGGTAGACACACACGGACGGGCGCACACTATTAAGGCGGTTCTGTCGTCGCCGCTCGCAGGAGGAGCGACGATCGCAGCGCGCGCGGCTCGTTGCCTCCTGAGCGGGTTATGCTGAGTGGACACTATGGCTTGGGAGAGCGAGAGATGCTGGGAATTCGGAGATGGGCTGGGTGAACGAGGGGTGCATGTTTAAGGGGGTTGAGTTGGCTGGTTTTGGGTTTTTTTGGGAGATTGGTGTGTAATGATTGGATATTTTGGTGGTTCAATTAGATTGATATTGCAGTATTTAAAATTGACGTCTGTCGTTTTGAATTTAGTAGTTGTAATTCCAAAGTTTTAGTATTTTTTTAATTAATTAAACAATTAAATTATAAAATTATAATTCGAATTAAGATATTATTATGTGCTCTCAGCTTCCATTAACTTTTTAAAGTGCAAAGCAGCATATTTAAAAGTATTGAATTTTGATCAGTTTAATATTAAAAGTATATTTTTTGCTTTTATAATGTTATAAACAAAATTTGATTAAGTAATACGGAATATTATCGTTTTATACAATATTTATTTAATTATAAATTTAATGTACTCTAAATGAGTTTAAAATAATAATATGGAAATAAATATAATTATTATATTATATTAAATATTTAATTTTTTTTTATTATTGTATTATAATAAAACATTTAAAATAAATTTTGACATTTTTTGTTTATAGGAATAATTTTAACTAAAAGGATGCACATTTATTTCTATGTAATTCCGGAAGTACACTTCTTAACTTCTTTATTATCTAAATTCATATTCCTAAGCTTTATCATTCTCATTTAACGCTAAGCTTCATAAAGTTTCTTTTTAAAGTACAAACGCACACGCGTATATTTTATTAATCTACGTACACTCCTTTTACATAAGATACCTCCTGATGCCGAGCTAGCTTCGTTACGTTTAGTTTATTCGGAGAAATCATACTTCTACGTAATCGTTTTGAAATAAAAAAAATATTGACTTCAACGTTATTATTATTGTACAATAAAATTATAATATTTTCATTTATACCAAGAAAAAGCCTTAGTTCATGATTCTTTGTGAAATTTAAAATCAATATTACATTAAAAAAAAGTTTTAGTTTATTGTAGAATTTTTTTTTCGAATAAACACAAGTTTTATTTATTGATTTATTAAATAAGGCCATTGTTATTTTCCTAATACGCCTAAAGTACGGTATTCTTATGATTTTATCGCAACCATTTTTTATGCGACATTTTTCCGCGTACTTATTTACTACAATCGTAATTATGGAGCAAACTTCGATTACAAATATGCTTTGGACAAGAACCTGTAGTTTACATTCCATTATTCTCGACTAGTAAAAAAAGGAGGTTAAAGCGAAATGTTGAAAGTGTCTTTAAAATCTAAAAGAATATAATAATTACTAGTAGTAAAATTAAGTATTAAACCTGCCAAGTTATCTAATTTAATCTCATCTTTGTAGTTTTAAGCCAAAAGCTTTCATACATATATCCCCATATGTAATTAAAATT
Source organism: Eupelmus urozonus (assembly GCA_900480035.1). Taxonomy (NCBI): domain Eukaryota; kingdom Metazoa; phylum Arthropoda; class Insecta; order Hymenoptera; family Eupelmidae; genus Eupelmus; species Eupelmus urozonus. Next base: position 68,466 of record UELX01000026.1, read on the forward strand.
TGTAATACATTATCTTGTATTGATTATTTAATATATCTCGGGGAGTTAATGGTGTGACCACTTTGCTAATCGTATAATAATACCTTAATTATCTACAACGAGCATCGGCAATTAATATAACATCAATATTTTTAAAGTCAATCAGAGTGAAAGTTCTTTTTGTCCCACGGCACTTACTATCTAGAAAGCGAAGTCTACTTTAGCATAATCTTCTCTCTTAAAATTCTTCTCCAATAAACATCCAACTGTCAATTCAACCATATCCAATCATTTACCAAACAACATACCCTCCACCCCGCCCAGAACCCCAATCCACTCCAACAACCTCTCCTCAAACATTGACTTCAAACCAGCAACCAACAAGCAACAATCCACCTCCCCATCCACTTCTCCGGTGGAAACGCGACCTTAAATCGGCCACCGGTCTGCGAGTCTGGAGAGCCCGTGAGAGACAGAGAGAAGGGGCCATTGATCCCCCCTCCGCTCCCTCCCTCGCTCCGTGTGTGCGCGCCGTCGTCTGCTCCGCGGCGGCCTACCTATATATCTTATCCGAGGAGCTGGAATATCGTCGTCGTCGCGGGGAAACAAGTAGTGAACAGGCGCTTTACGCTCTCTCACACTCCTATGCGCGAGAGCAGTGGCACTTTTGCCGAGCGCGCGCGCCACGGTGAGGGGGAGGGGGTAGCCAGCGCGTGCGCGCGGGACCCTGAGGCGACATCTGTTGGCTCGCCGGCGAACCAGGGGAGATCCGACGGGTACGCCGCGGACACACATTCTGCTGCTGATTCTTTTTTTTTCTCTCTCGGCTCTTTGGGAGTTTAGCGGATCGCTGTTGGGGGATTATCTTTTCTTTGCTCGCTTTCGGAGCGGCCGGGAGTGTTTGTATAGAGCTTTCTGAGACTGAAGTTTATCTTTTTCTCGCTGCTGATTTTGGTTCTCGGGTTTTTTTCGTCTCTTCTGCTTTTTTTCTGCCAAGATATTCTAGACCTATTAAATTAGCGCAGTAACACGATAATTAATTAGTTAATTAATTTCAAGTACCCCGCGACCCCAAAATAGAGAGCTCAATCAAATTTGCTTATTTACCAATCAAATAACACGCCTGACAATCAAGCGGCAATAACAGCCCGGCAGCCGTCAGCGGCGCCGAGAGCGCATCAGCATCGGAACTCTAATCCGGGATCGGCGTATCTAAAATCCGGGCCTAAAAGGAGCATTAGCCCGCCGCTCTTTGGTCCGGCACCTTCGCTCTTTCTCTTCTATTTTCGATTCCACGCGAGCCTCGCGCGAGCGCGTGTGCCCCTTTTTTTTCTCTCTCTCTCTCCTCTCCGCTGCTCTCCTCTCTCGTGGGCGGCTCTCGCTCTCTGAGCTCTCTCGAGGAGCATCGGACGAGGGATTGAGTGCTCGCACCAGAGAAAGAGAGATGATCTTCCGAGAGTGGGGGGGGGAGGGGTCTTTCGTTGTGTGCGAGCGCTCGAGTGAACGAGACACTGTTTCGAGAACATTGTTTTCGATGAGCCCTGGCTGCTGCTCGTTTTCTTTTGCTTCGGCCGCGCGCGGAGGAGGAAGGAATTTACGATGCGGTGTTGTAGCCGAGGCTGGTTTATGCGCCAAATCGAGTTAGGAGAATCATTAGGATCGCTGCTGTATGCGCAAGCACTTTGGCAGTTTGAAGAGCGCGTGTTTAGAGATTGTCTTGTTTGCGGATGGATTTTGGGTTGGCTCGGTTGGGTGATGAGTCTTTCTGGATGGGTTTGAAGTTATATAGAGCTGTTGTTAAGTGGGTCGGATGAAAATGTGGTATCTATCTGGATAAGATTACAATTTTACTTCAAGTTTGAAGTTAAACGAAAAAAGTATAGCTTTTCACTTCAAACCGTTAACTTCATGAGTTTACATTACATGACAAAGACTCAATTTATTGTAATAAAGAGAATAAATAAATTCGAATCATTAAATCAATTACACATAAATCCATCAATTGAACCACCCTCCAAAAAAATCCACTCCAACAAAAACCCATCCAAAACTTCATAGTAAACCCGCATTCCTCACCCGTCTCCTCCCTCGCTTCACCAGACTTCAAACGGAAAACGAAAGTCAGCGCTCGCGCGTCATCGCACGCATATCCCGTAAGTAGGCTCTCTCTCTCCCGACTGGCGCTGGCCGGCTCTTACACTCCAACTTCCGTTCAACAAAAGGCAACGATGTAGCCAAGTAGCAATACCGTACAGGCCAACATCGCGCTCGCTTGCACACAAGACGGTGTCTCCATCTTGAGGCTAAGGCGCGAGACGCTTGACTCGCTCGAGCGAAGACAGAGCTCGGCTTTGCGGCTCTCTCGAGAGCGCGCGCGCGCGCGCAATATCAAATCGCCGATCTTTATCGATGCCGCCGCAAGCGAGAGGAGAAAGCTGCAGCGCCGAGGAGTTGAGCAATAGGATATCTCGCGCGAGCCGCGAGCGGCTCCTCGTCGTGTAATTCTCGCCGATTGTTACGCGCAAGAGCGATCAGCACGTGGTTAGAGGCGCCCTGGTGCTGCTGCTGCTGCTTTGACTTTCTGGGATGGGGAAAGGCGAGCGGTGGTCTTTAAATTTTTTTCGAGTAGAAAGTTTACCGGCGCGTTTTAGTTTTGAACGTTTGCTCTGAGGATTTAACGCTTTCGATTTGTTCACTCCAAGCGGTGATTTTCACTCCGTTTTGGAATCAGTTTTTTTGATGGCGGATGTTAAAGACGTTTTGTGTCGGGTATTGATGATTGGTTTTGAATAAACGAGTTGAATTAACTCTATTTAAAGTTACTTTCACTTCGATCTTACCGAATCGAATCCACTCCACTGGAGTGATAGTTTTTAGAGCGAAAATCAAGCACAAGGCGAGGACTCGTAACGTTTCATGCGCGAGCGATACGAGCACAGAGCAAAAAAGAAGGCTCCTAAAAGGCCGTTCATAATAGGCGCTGCAGCGACTATACGTATACCTAATTTACAGGTTCGCTCTCGAGTGCTTTAACAATTTGTCTTGCGTAATTTATGCGCGCCGCGGCCCGCGAGAGAGAAAGAGAGAGAGAGAGCAGCGATTTACGGCACTTTCAAACTATAAACAATATAGCGGGCGAGTATCGGGCGGAAAAATTATTTGGCAAATATTTTGGGCGGCTCGAACGAGCCAGCGAACGAGCTGTTCGAATGAGCTGCGGGAAAGCTTGCTAAATAGGAATAAGCGAGTGGGTGTTTTGTGTTTGACGTTTGCAAGATTGCTTGTTGACGATTGCCGCGTGAAGTTGACTGTTTGGTTTGCTGGTTTAACTGAGGCTATGAATTTCTGTTGATTATGCGGTTGGTTTGATAGAAACTTTGAACAATTCATTTTTTTAGAATAAGAAATTAAAGATTAAATTCTAGTTAGAATCTGACTACGTTGGATTACTAGTATAATTACGATGATTAGGTGATGATTGTCTAATCATCCTTGTAATTAGATAAAACCTAAGAAAATTTAAATGATTATAAGTTAATGTAATAAATTTCTACTTGAGTCAGTACTAAAACATCTCGTTAAAGCAGCATATAATCCATTTTTCAGCACACATTTTCAACTCAAATTCAACCAAAAGACAGGTAAACAGTTATTATTCAAAGTAACAACAAAAGATCAATCAGTGCAACACGTTTACCTTAAACCGACACTCAAACCAACCACTATAACTCCAACATTCTCACAAAATAACGGACTCCTCACCTGCATAATGCAAACTGTAACAATCCCCGCGCTCGAGATTGAAATCAATATTTAAAAAAAAACCCTCGGACAAGCTCACCATTTAAAAACTTCAACATTCAGCCTCATGAATAAAAGAGCAACAGCCGTCTAGACAAATAATTTTACAGTCAGCTGCTCATATAACCTTAATGTGCGTAACCAAGCGCGAGTTATACGCCGCGCGCCGAAAACGCCTTGCGAATAATTAAGCCGAACGCGCCCGATAATACCCGGCTATTCTCGAGCTCCCGTATCCTCTTTTCGAAAATCCCGTAATTGGGCGGAACCGCTTCCGAGACGGAACGAGCCCTGGGAGCGCGAAATCAAACGGAGCGCGCGAGGTTATTTTGGCAGTGGGACTAGTTGCGCGGAGTTTCGTTTGGTTTTTTCGGCTGAAGACATTCTGCTTTTGTTGAGCGAATGAAAGTCTGGGTTGGCTATCTTTTGTGGGGCTGTGGTAGAAAAAACCGCAAAGAAAAATATGATGGAGGTCGAGTTTTGTTATAGTTTGATCGTTAGGAAAATACTTTGCCGTTGTTTACATATACAGTGTTATCATAACTATTTCGAGTAAGTTAGAAAGTTATGTTACGCCTAGCGCTGTGATAATATGCGATTCGTGAAGAAAAAACTGTAACAAAATTTGATACAGCGGTTACGCGCGGAGTTATACTTGTATAATTATCGTAATTTTATCGAGTTATGTAAACAGAAAGATATGTATATTTAAAGCTTACAGGCGAATGTTAACTTTATTTTTGAATTATATGCTTTAGAGACTGACACTTCTCTTATCAAAATTTCAGATTCAACAAATTAAATTATTTTGTGTAGGCAATGGAATTTTTTCTTTTATTTTTCCAGTAGTTTTTCCGATGCATTTATCATTAAATATTGCAAATTCATTATGCGCACGGTGATATAATTAGCGGTAGCGTAACGTTATATTTTTTTGTTAAACGAATAAATTGACATATCTTTAAGTTTATCCGCCTTCTTTGTTGACTTATTAGCTAAGCGAATTATCAAGTTTTCTACCTTAGTCATGTATCATCTATCGACTCGCTTAATAAACATTAATGCGCATATCATCCCAATATTACGTGCAAAAACAAAACAATATACCATTTTAAAAATTCACGTAATTAAATTAAATAACAAACATGCTTTTATCTATAAAGAAAAAAGACCAAGCGCACAACAAGCCGCATTCAAACGCGGCGTGAAATTAACTCGCTCCCGGCGCAATAAACAAACTGTAAAAGCGCATCAACAACAATAAGACGTTTAGCCACGCATCGCCCATTACCATAAAACTATCCTCCCAACAAAAACAACAACGGAAAAATAATCGTCCGAACCATCGTAAAAATCAAGCGAACACCAACTTCCAGCAAGAGAAAAAAAACGCGGTGCGTTATCTCTCCAGCGTACAAAGCAAACTAAAAATACAAAATACTCCTCGACAAGTAGTTTTCCGCGATTGTCTGCGCGTACGCTCACCTGGCTCGGTCGTCTTCTTTTTTTTTTTTATCGCGTCGCGTGGCCAATTATCGCGATTCCCGCGCTACGCCGGCGAAGCCGAAAATAACGTGTGCACGAGATAAAAGCCGAGCGGCGGCTTCCTCCGGCTGTCTTATCTGGTGAGCTCTCGAATTTTCGCCTTTTTCCTAGTGTGCAGAAGGGATCCTTTAACTGTGGGAATTTTTTAGGTTGGAATAACGAAGTGGACGGAGTGTCTTGAAATAATTGATGGCTGGTTGAGATATGTTCGGCTGGTCGCGGTTTTCACTTGTGATAAGCGTGTGGTTAATGCGGATTTCAGCGATGTGTTTTTGTGACATTAAGTGGGTAAACACGAGGGAATCGATGCTGGTGGAAATAGTTAACGGCTCCAGTTAAGAACTGGTTAACTCGTTAACTTTGACATACAAGCTAGAGTCTGGTCAGAAATTTATCGAGATTTCTACTAGGGTAAATGGCGTTTACCAGCTGAACGCGGGATTAAAATATTCTCGTACCTGGTAATAAGTAAGATTAGCCACTTGGCATGAAATTTATTCCACTCTTACCAGAAAACAGCTAAATATCCCAGTGATACACGGAATCGCATCCAAATTGAGAAAATTTCACTAATTTACACCCCACATCACCAGACCAAAATTAATAAACTTCACGCTAACATCTCAACCCAAACATTAATTCCCGTTTATCGCCACCAGAGCAGCTATAATGTCAATCTCCACAGCGCAAAAAGCAAAAGCATCGCCAAATCCGCGAACACGGCCAATTTACCCCAGCTCCTCTCTCTCCCGTAATTGATCGTAATTGATTTTCAAGCTCCGCGGAACAGGATACACTATGCGCTTCGTCATTTCTTTTTTCATTATCGTCGCGCCGAGGCGCTGTGTGCTTCTTTCGCGTATTATAGCAGCGCCGGCGGAGCTGGCGCTGGGAGATCGTCTGGCCGAGATAATGAAGTAATCGCTGGCATGTTTATAGGCGCGCTTCGGCTAGTCGCTAGCGGGGAGAGAGAGAAAAAGCTTGATTAGTGTGTTTTGTCGTAATTAGTTGTATGCTTAATTGCGCGAGCGGTGCGCTCTGGAGTAACGCGGCGGCGTGTGATAAAATTTGCCGGGTTTAGGAGCGACGGGAGAGTTTTGAGGATTTTTTTTGGAGTGAAGCTTTCGTTTGGAGTGCTAAATGTTTTGAGTGTAGGAATTGGCTTTTGATTGATTACGTAATTAGGAGGGATGATTTATTACAGAAAAAATAAGGCTTGGATTTTAATTGATCAATGAAAAATTAGCTTATTAATGCGTTGAATTAATGAACTAGCCGCAATGATATATTTCACTTTTATCGTGCATCTTCGTGCATTTAAACAGATACTTTCACTTTTTTATTTTACACCATAAGACTTTACTCCTTTTAATGAAAAATTAATGAAAATTAGAAAACGTAATTGATTTATACATTAAGCTATAGATACCTTCTAACAGAATAACGCAAAATAAAAAAATTCAAAACTCACAAGACTATAGTGTCCCTCTTAAATTCTCAATTCTCCAAATTCCTCCAATACACTACCAAAACTAACCATTCTCTATCCCAAAAAACACTTGTACTCCAAAAAACCACTCCAATCCTTACGCAATCATCTCACATCCGACTGGCCCAGATCCTCGCTGCCAGCCCATCACTTCCCAAGGAATTCGGACAGTTTAGCGAAGAAACGGCGCGGCATACGAAATACATATTATTGCGACGTGTGCATGTATATACCTGCTCGAGCGCGTGCTATGTTGTCGGCCGAGGCGTGCGTCCGAGCAGAAAAAATGGGACGCGGATACGACTCGCTTTCACGAGGCTGCCGCTCGAACTCCGGAGTAGGAAAACTTTTCGCGCGTTACGACGACAATGTCTGGCTTCCTTCTATTTTTTTTTTTTGCGCGTCTAGTGGATTAAACGCCGGATTCGTAAGGATGAGTGTTTGTTTTTTTAGATTTTGGTGAGGTGTTGAAGAGAGGTTGGAGATGGGAGGGATAGTGATGAGGCAGAAATCGATGGTTTTTTTATTGTCTGCGATGGGTAAGGTGGGTTTAAGGTGGGAGTGTGAGTGGAGTCTAGTTTTTGTATTGTTGAGAGAGCTGAAGTTGAATCGAAGGCGATATTTTTAGTTATATTTTCTGTATTCCGTTGATTTTTAGTAGACAAAGAGAGATTTGACTAAAGATTTTTCAAGTGAACAGTATTATCATAATCCGTCTGAAATATAGGTTGCACAATCTTGAAAATGAACGATCTCCGTAACAACATTCCTGGTATGCGAAACTACTTTTGTACTTTAGTGACACTTGGTACTTTCACTTTATTTGGAGCAACTTATATTCAAAGAATGAGTAAAGCAGGACTCGCGTCTGGCTAGAAATCATTCACAACTAAAACCGTACATTTTTCCATACTAACCACAATCATTATTCGAAAAACAAAATAAACTCCGAGAAAAACAAATAAACAATAGTCAATCAAGCAGAAATATCGAATCAAACAAGGCAAACTCTCCTCAGCGAAGCAAACATTTCCACTCAAAACACAAAAGGCCAGGCCAACCCGTTATTGATCAACAGCGGTAAGCTATTTTCAGGATTTTCTCACCCAGCGCCGAGCGAATCCCGCCAAGAATCAACGAATCCCTTGCGCACCCTTAACATCTGCACAGCCTAACTTTTCCGTCCCTATTCAGCGCTTAATCGATCGCTCCTCCAGCCATCTTTCTCCCTCTCGTCCTTCGGCTTTCTTCAAACAAACGTACACACGACAACGAAGCTCTTTTCGCTCACCTCTTGCCAAATCCAATCCTTTTAATTGTGCGGTATAAGATTGACAGAGCGGCGTCACAGCCATAGTTTCGCAAGCCTGTGTGCAGGCTGCAGAGCGAATTTCAGGAGAATTATGAGAGTGGGCTTGGTGTCGCGGCTTGCGCATTAATGGAGCCCGAGGAGGTGTGAAAAGATATTGGCGCCAAGCGGCATTGTGCGGGTAATGAGCTGGTTTTGCAACTGTAATGGAATTAGATATTGTGACTTGTCTGGGGGGGTATTACGAAGAAAGGATTTTAAGCGCTGGCTTTTTTTGCTTCTGGTGTTACCAGAGCGTAGTCTAGCTGCTCAAATGGACGCTTGTGCAAAAAGATTGATTATCTCTCTGGAGGCATCCGCTGGATTGTATAGTTTCTTTTAAATAGGAGTTTAAAGAAGTTCAGCAAATATAGCAGTTATTCGCTCGAAGTAAGCGGCAAGGTGTCTGAATTCCAAAGACAAAATACACTCCGGTAACTAACAGACAGGTGAATAAAAAGGCCGCACACCCACCAAGTCCCACGCAATAAAATCAATCAACGTCAGATCCCATAAACTCGCTTCCTCAACAATCTAACAGTACACCTCTCTCTAAAAAAAGCCAGATATATACCAATCCCATTACCATCTCATCTCTTCCTCTCAACAATAGCCACCGGCCAGAAACCAAAATTGCAACGATACATCGCACACACGTAGAAAACCCATACCCGGACGCGAAATCGATCGGGCGCTCGGGTGGAAAAACGGCAGCTGCAGTACGCGGACACACAGGCTGGAATCATGCGCTCGTTACGCTCGAAAACTCGGCACGCGCGGTCATAGGAAATGAGCGATGCAAGCTCGTCGCGCAACAAGTTCCGGCGCGTCTGCGCTCGTGCTCGATTCCGGCCAGATCTAAATCGCTAATCTGGCGGCTGCTATCCAGCGCCAGGCGATAGCCCACGGTCATTTTCGGGGGGAACGAACCGTGTGGTTTTCGGGGGGGATGATGGGAGGTGGATATGGGTTTTGCGATGGTTTTTGGATGGTGTATAGTTTAGGTGAGGGTGATTGAGCTGGTTGTTATTTTTGATATTAGATTAGTATTTTTATCTTGTATAGATGAGGTAAAGTTGTTATACTTTTGGCTTGGTATCAGTTCACTGTCAATTATAAATATTTTTCTTTCTTTTTTTAAAGTGATTTGTAAATGCAAAAATTTTTAAGAACAAAATTCACAAACGTCGGAACTAATTAAACTATATTTATGTCTTAAATCGGGGATAATTTGGAACTTATGTAATTTATTCTAAAAAATTTATAATTTGAAAACTATTTATTGTTATTTTATTACGTGAAATTCATTACAGTGTAAAGAAAATTTTTGCCTATTGTAGTTTTTTAATTTAAAATTTTATTTCGATTCACAGTCTTAAATAATAAGTAAATATACTATTTAAATATTCTGTTAGGTATTTCAGAATCGAGTTATTTTTCATAAAGTTCCGCGAGTTTCATTTCTTTTCATAGAAACTGCGAAGTTCTATTGAAAATACCATTCCTCAAAGAACACAACTCGATATACAAAAATAAAATTCCCTCCCACCAGCCCCACACCTACCCTCTCCAAAACCCCGCTGTCAAACAAGACAAATTCACCTCCACGCAATCAGCTCCCAACCTCCCCGGCAAAACCTATCCCACTCCATCTTATATCGCCGGCAATTAAACGCGGCCTTGCTTGTGCCGAGACACGCAGCGTCTACGTCCTCACGCGCTCCTCTCGAAAATAAAGGAATCGACCTTGGCGAAGGCCAGCGCTGCAGCCCGCTCTCACCATCCACGTGCGCTCCGACGTTCCTCCCACAGGTGCATACACGCGCGCGTGCCTACCCGAATCGCGCCTCCTCCGCAACGCAAAAAAAAAAAATTAACCGCCGAGCGCGAGGCAGCTCCCCCTCATTCATCAGCCTCGCGCGCTGTGCGTCTCGGTGATGGCCCCTTTACGTCATGGATCGAGTGACGCGGGCGACGCGACTACGTCACGCGGCCGCGCGCAGGCGCAGAAGTGACGATTGCGCGCGCGTAGGCAGCCCCCTCGCGCGCGAGGGGGAAAAAAAGGACGGTGACGTGCACACGAGCAGCTGAGTGCGGATGTATATTGAGTTTTACGGTTGCGTGGGTGTGAGGTTGGCGAGGTGGCTGGGGTGGGTTTGGTTTGTTTACGCGGAGTGTGGTGGGACGGTCTTGGGGCGGTGGAGTGTAGGATGATTTTTTAAGTGGGAGGGAAGAATTGAGGCTGTTGAGGAAATGGTAAATGGGGTGCCTGCTTTAACGGCGTGGGGTATGGTGCTGAGATTGGATTCGCATTGTTTAATTTTAACGAGGTATTAGCTGATTGAAAGGTTGGCAGTGAATGGAGGCGTGAAACCTGAACTTTTTAGAGATAAAAGCCAGCTTTTTTTGGTACACGTGAACGGGTTTCGTAATTAACTATACATGTATATCATTTTCTGATCAGTTTCCTCTAATTGCTTGTGTTTACGTCAAACACGAAAATTATAAATTTAATTTAATTTCCATCGATAATAAGTACTAACTTTATTCAGATGGTCTGAATATACATTTCAAGATGTAAGCATTAATGTCGTAATTACGGCAACGACTTCACATAAGCCCAGACACGAAACAGCTTGGAGAAATAAGAATTAAATTGTATTTCTATAAAATTTCGAAAAAAGAGGGTCGTTAACCTAATAGTACGCAAACAAAAAAAAATTAACGCTAAAGCGTGGAGTTTACGCTTTTATCTTATCTGATTTATTTGAATAAGACATGCGCGTCTGGGTAAAAAGAATTTAAAAAAGTCTGTAAACTATATCCAAATATGCCAAAGAAGTAGTAGATCAAGGAACTTTAAAAGTTTTAAAACGTAATTTCTTAACATTGTCATGGATGCTTATTTGATTTTTTTGTATTCTTCTAGAAAAAACGTTGATTTAAGTCAGAATACATTAACTGTAAGATGAGTTTACCTTAATAAGCAATTGAATTCTGAATAATGCATTCGTTTTAAGTATAAAAAACACTTCAAGAAAATGCTTTGCAGGTATAAAACGAAATAGGCGCTTTCTTCAATATTATATGTAAATTTAAAAAGTTTTATTATAATAGCTTTTAAAAGTTCATGAATTAAAATCGATATAAAACTTACGAGCTAAAGCAGATTGAATATAGTGATAATGTCTGGAACTCACCTGAAACATAAAGAAAAACACATGATTAGATAAGATCGCCAGTGTGCAATAATAACTTTAATTTACAGTTATCGAGTTGGCCAGATTCGTCAAAAGAATCAGCTTAAAGGGTATAAAATTTAATTCTTAAAATTTAATTTCAATTTAAAATTCAATTATTTTTTATTCATAATCATAAATTTATCAAAGTGCATATAATAAAAGATTGCATTGAAGATCGTGGTGATAGAAAAACGATTTTCCTTGACCTTATTTGACCTCTTCTTAACAGATAATTTTCATCACGTGATAAGATATTTCCAATTGTGACGCGCGCGATAATTCCTCGAACATATCGCGCGTAAACTTTATTTTCGTATAGCTCATCATTATTTGAATTTTGTACATAACAAAAAAATCGTTGTATTGATTAATTTAAAAGTGTTTTAATTAAATTGAAATATAATTTACAATATTTGTTACATCATTAAATTCGACGACCTTTGAAACTGCTTGAAGTACACACGATTCGTCTCATAAGATAATAAAGCTTCACAAAACACAAGTAATTGATATCAAGTTATCTCGTGACGTAAAGGAGAACATACAATCGTGCGATCAGAATTAAACGTCAATATTGTGAAATAGAAAAAATATGTTTATATTGTTTAAGATTACGTATACTTTCATTTTTATATTCACTTTGCTCGCGTAATCGTTGTCTATTTTTTGTGATTCCGTTACTGCGCAGAATGTGAATAAAAGTCACAATGAGTACGATGCTGGTTCGATGAAAAAATTAAATTACATACTATGTTAATTTTTTTCACTACGTTCATCCGGTCGTTAGCTTTCGCAACAATTTTAAATATTAAATTAGATTTGACTGATTATGATTGTAATTCAAACTTTATCTTCTCGTGTTCGTTGCTTAATGAAGTTTAAACAAAAACAGTCGGCATTTAAACATTGAGTTTATACATTACTTTGGCATTTTATGGTTGTGTGAGCATGTGTAAAGAAATAAAAACAATTATTTTGTTCTAATATTAAGCTTTTAAAGAATACAAAAAATATTCTAAGTAGCATGAAAAATTATACTATCAATGCTTAAGTAAAATAGTTAAGATACTTTATCAGTTAATAATATACTTTCTTTGCTTGAGGTCTACGAAGTCAGTTTAAAATATATTGTTAGATAAGAGAATAATTTTTACTTTAGAAATGTATTATAATTTATTATTTGCTACAAAAAGCTTTCAAAAATTATGATTTTTCAAAAACTTTTATTACGAAATTGTAGTATACAATGTTTACGATTAAAAGAAAAAAATAATAACATATTTAAATTATCAAAAAATATTTGTACACTCAAGATAAAGATATTCAAACAGAATTTTTTAAAACACTACAATCTCATTCCTATTCTTAACCCAGCTAACTCCATTTATAAATTTTAAAAAGATTCCCTGTGAATATCCATATCCAGTACAATACCCCGAGCTACTTTGTACTAAAATTTTCGGCGTAATATTCACCCAGAGTCTGGGAACGATTTCATCCGAGGTACATACGCAGCGAATAATAATATGCAGAAAATAATAATGATCGAATCAGTTCGGTCACTCGGCGCCACTTCGGTGTGCAGCAGCGAGTGCATCGACAGGAGAGGGTCAATAACTGGCTGGCTCAGCGGACTGCGGATAATTCAGATCGCTAAAATTTCAATTACTACAGAGAGCATTTGCTCCATAAGCGAAGGCTTGATAGACTTTATTGGAATCTGAAAGACATAACGCCGCGCGCGACCTGTAAATCTGATACGGAAGTTTATTGCGAAAAGGAAATATACGAGCGTATCGATGGCACTTTTGGTGTACTAAATTTCATATTAGTTCATCGAAAATATCTTTCAGTATAATTCAGGAGCATGCCGGAGATCGGATAACAATGTTATATTTATGCATTCTTTTTGGAGGTGAATTGAATTTTTTTTTATTTCACGAAAATAGCCGATATTGAGCTTAATTACCGGCAGAGCTTCGCGTCTCTTATTAACTTTAATAGTCCTATTCAATCCATGCGCTCATTGTTTCGATTCAAAACAAAGGTGTTTTTTTGAACAAAAACGAAGATCCCCGTATAACAGTTATTTCTTTTTCAATCAAACGCATACAGTCCCGCTCTTTAGAATCGTAACAAAATCATTTTTCGGCTAATTATAACCCTAACACAATGACCATTTCATCTCCGCCAATCCCTTACAATCGACCAGTCACATTTATCCTCCAAAAACTAATCAGAGATCCTTTCAATTTCCGCGAGGCTTATCGTCGATTAACCATTCGTCGGAAAAAAATTCATCAACGCCGAACAACCCCCCCGACCTCTCCGCGATCCGCTCAAGCAATCAGGCTCGAATTTCCCCAAAATTAACAGATTCCAGAGAGCCCAGGGGTTAATCACCTCTCCCTCTCGTCATTCGACCAATTCGAATTCCTCCAATCCCCTGTCCCGAAAAAAAGGAACAACAAATCCGCAACAGAAGTGCGACCAGAAACATCCGTAGCATCGCCGGCAACGATATCCTAATCCAGCCTTCCGAGAGCCCTTCCCGCGCAGTTTCCCTGTCTCTGTGCGGCGACGCGCCGAGCGCCGGGAAATCAATAGCGGGAGGCGCCTGCTGTTGCTCTCCGTCTCTCTCTCTCTCTCTCGCTCTGTATGTGTTACAGACGCGGCATGTACACGCGGCAGCATCATCGTCGCCAGAGGCGACGCGTCGGTCAATGAGCGGAGAGCCGGAGCGTGGCTTTTGTGGACAAGCCGACTCTCTCCGGCTGAGTGTGTGTGCCAGAGGAATTAGGGGAATTAATGGGGATTGATTAATATTCTTTGATGCGAGAGCCGATGGTTAGCGAGCTTTCATGGCCGGGTAAGTGGTTTTTAGAATGGCTGGTGTAGGGCTTTGGGATGGAGTTGCGGTTTTGGAGAGTCTTGGATTTGAATTTTGAAAAATGAGGATGGTGGGTTTTTATGGGACTTTTTGGAGAGAATTTTGATGGGGTATTAAATGAGGCTTGCCTTTGTTCCCGGCCAAAGAGAAGTACATTAGCAATTATACGAACTTTAAGTCTACTATAAAAAGAAAGAAAATGAAACAGTATAGTTTAATACTACAAAGAAAGTAACGATACGATTTCCTCTGCCGTTGGATTTTTGTATCGACTTTCATAAACAAAATTAAACTAGTTCATTAATTGCAGAAAAAAAAACCATAAATACTCTTTCAAATTCAATTTTCGCTAATCGTTCGACACGGTTGCAAACTTTTTTTTTATAAGCACATAAAATATATTGCGCCGGGCATTAAAACGTGCGACCTGGTTATTCAGTAAAATGAAGAGCTGCCAGTATGATGAAAACGCAAAATATAATAAAAGCTGCACGAAGAGGAAAATGCCTCCATAAATCGAGCGTACCAGACGAGAGTTCATCCCCCTATTGTCATGATAGAATTACTTTATAGAAAATGTGACTGCTGGACGTCGCATTTTTTAAAGGGAGTTACGATCGATACCAATCTGATGGTTTGAAAACTGTTGTCTTTTGTGCGAACTCTGCTGGACTATATTTTAAAGTTCATTGTACTGGCGACGTTTGAAATGAAACTTTGCGATCGAAAAGATTGGAAAAACAAAAGAATTATGTTCCAGCGAGCTCGTTCAACGTAATTTAATTGGTTAGAAGAAGAATAAATATCTGCGCTAATAAGCATAATTACATTTACTTTAATATATACCTGTAAATGTGAGATGCACCCGGTTTATGGAATCGTTTAGGAGCATAATTTATGAGGATAAGGTAATTAGTAAATCTAAGTGTAATCAGTGCGTACCTTGAATAATCTTTTTTCATGCATAAAGCTGCTTGAATAAGCTGCTTGTGTTGTTCATTTACATGCCTGGTGATTTCCGGAGCAGATAAGCCATTATCACCAAACAGCTGTCCAAAAGCAGCCTGAGCCTTGCTCTTGTCTTTTTCCTTTTTTAGAGGCTACAGAGTTGATGTATTTTCGAAAATTTTGAAATTACATATAGCATTTAACGGTTACTCAAACAAATAACCATCGGCAACTGTTTGTGACCGTACTATAACTGATTCAAAATTAGATGGAAAAAATAGATCGTTTATCGGATTTGCACATGAAAAATAAACAGAGTTTAAAATAGTACTAGTCTTTTAATATTCTTGAATTTTATTTGTGTTTATAGTGGAAGGATTACGTGAGCTATAAGAACATCAGAAGCAAGACACACTGAGATAAAATGACGCCTCATTTACACATCAGATCCTATCAAATCCAACTATATCAATTATTCATTAGAAAATACACTAGTTTCGTGGTCGCCAAGGAATACATCTGTTGCAGAAGCGCTAGGCAAATACTATGTAAACTTATACACAATATTGTCCCAGGTATTTGTGGACTTGCTCAGTAATTCCTGAATCAGATTCCGCGACAAAGAATATTTTGAAAAAATAATTTAGACTTATTTCAATTTGTACAGAGAAAAAAGTTAAAACATTTCCTTTACTTAATTACATATCTCTGAATAACAACTTCAAATAATTAGCAACTAATCGTCTGTAATCGACTTCACAAGCGTGTTTACTTAACCTTGAAGTACGAAAAGCGAACTAATTAAATTGCTGACAAAGTTTTTCTTGTAATTTGTCAACGAGATATCCAAACGTCATCTGCCCGTACATTAATAAAATCCGAAAGACAGTAATAAACACGAACCCGGCACCTTCCGCAACTGCCGCAAAAAACAACTATTACCCTCCTCGAAGCACATATCGATCACTAAAAAATAACCCTCCTCACGTCACCCCAGCCAAAAAAGAAAACAACCCGATTCGCGCTTCTCTATTTTAATCGACTGGCAAGCGTCATTTTCACACACGGCCATCCGGTGAGCTGGTGTGTAACGGCGCGTCGACGGGGGCGCGCAATCGATTCGCAGCGCTGCCGGCATCGCAAGAAGACCGTATCGTCGCGCAGTTTCATTTTATTAAGATTTCATGAGGCGCTGGCCGTTAATAATACGCTAATAATACGAGAGCGTCGCTCTTCGATCGCGGGGTATTTTTGGCATTGTCCGGGACTGGGTTTGGAGTGTTAGCTGATATTTGTGGATTATGGAGTTTGATTAATTAAGGGGAAGGGTGGGTTGAATTTAGCTGTTTGATAAGTGGATTTGTTTGCGCTGTGGGATTGGATTTACCGGAAATAAGGTTTGTTGGAATTATAGGGCGAGGGTAATATTGTTCTCGTTGATTTTGGAAAATGTTGGCGATTTTGATTGTATCAGGGTGAATTATTTTTGGAACAAAGAGAATTAGCGAAGTATGGAAGTTTTAAATCTCGTGGTTACTTTCATTAATCTTTGAAACTGTTCGGAATAAAAGAAAAAGGTAGTTTATATTACCTCTACGAAATCAAGCAGTTAAAAGAGAAGAAAAGAACTTTTCCACGTTCCAGTTTGCGCATGGTCAATCCCCTTGAAACTGTCCTAAGAGACTTGCTTCAATGTAAAAAGAGAAAGTAAAGACGGTCGCTGATAAAAATTTTATTTTCAACGATTTATTTACTTATTTTCGCGTTTAATATCGCCTAAGAAATGTAAACATAGTAATAAACATTTGCAGGTTGATAATTCAAACTTTCCTTTGCTTATATAAAATCGAATTGGTTAACAGATTTTAAGTGGATTGATACATTTACTCGAGCGCGAGCCGCAGTTTCGTCCGAAGGTCATTTTACGCGCTGTTTCAGAGAAATCGTTCATTGGGAGAGCAGTTTTGGTACTTCTAACATATGGAACGCCTTACTTATCTCCCGGACAATCAAAATGCGTAGGAATTCATGCATTTTAATAAGCATTCTAAATTTATGAAACATCTCGTATTAATTCGATCGTAACGACGTTGCGCGCTGCTGATCAGAACAGCAATATTTTTTAGAAAAATTCAGTTTTTAAAAATTTCAAACTAGTACTTTTCATAAAGCTATTTTACCTACAGATGATTCTTACATTACACTGATTTAAAGTTCCCGATAAAACTATTGAATCAGCCAAGGCTATACTTTCCTATTATATTTTTAACTCGTGATTAACATAAGTCAGGCAACAATCAATTAGTCATATACGCATACACTATAATCGTCATAACAGCGCTGAATATAAAGTAATTTGAATAGAACTCTTAGATATCACAGCCGGCCATTTAAAACTTTACAGCATATACTTTGCCGTTTAATAGCTAATAAAGCTTTCCGAAGACAAGCGCGCACGAACTAGCCCGCTTTATAGATTGCGCGCTTTTACGAGCCAAGATTGCAATTGTCGTATCGTTTCCAGCGGAATAAAGAAAACGAAATGCGTTATTACGAACTGCAAGCTTTATCCGCACGGCATCTCCCTAGCACACAATTATTATGCATTATGCTAATCTTTCCGCGGCTGCGCTCCTTTTCACCTCGGCTGTCTTTGCCTACTTCTGAAATCGATAAAGCGGGTCCCTTTTTTTATAATCGGCTTCCGGCGCGCGCTCGCGCTTTGTGAAAAAAAGGGACGGCTGCAAGCTGAGAGAAGAGACTTTCTTTTGACGAGGAGCGAGAGAGAGAGATAAAAAAAAAGTGATGGGTGGAACGTGACAGCGAGCGTAGTTTTCTGTATGAGGCTAGCTGAAGCATATATTTTATTTTGAACGCAAATGCACGTGGACAGCTAATTTGTTAAAACAATCACGTGTGCGAGCGGCGCTGTTTCGTTGCTGGTTGTGAGACTATGTTGGTTTTGGGTTAGGTGGTCGGGTGGTATTGTTTTAAATGTTGTTATCGATTTGTTTGAGAATTGTGCGATTATAGCGACCGAAAGCTTTTGAATATTGCAGCAGGTTGGAGTATGGATTTATTTGAGAATAATAAAATGCGGTATTTATTCAAAACTGTGAATGTTTTATTCAGTAGAGAAAAAGAGTTTTATAAGCTTATTAATTAAGAAGAAAAAGTTTTGTATGATTTATAAGTGAAATATTTATAAATATTATGTTTATGCATATATTATATAAAACGTATACAAAAATTATACCATCTTTCATAATATTTTGTTTAAAAGTCTTGTATAATTTTAGTAACAGTATTTATAATTAAAGTCTTAAGATTATCATTTAACAAAATACTGCATTGATTCATAAAAAGTATTCTTTCAAGAATTAATAAATCAAAAACTAAATGTTTTTTAAAGATATTTTTTAAGTTTTTTTGGATTTTTACCAGATGAAGTGATACTAAATGGAATCTGGAAATTTCTAAAAATGATTAATTCAATTTTCTTAGATTTATGAGTAAAATTAGGTTTGAAATTTTAAACTCATAGTAATTTTGCTTACTATTTTATTATTCTAAAAATTTGTTTTATCATCGGTTTAACATATTTAAGTGGTTAAATGTTTGGAAAATTTTCGGATAAAAACTTTTCAAGGAAAAATATACGGCATTCGTGAACTGATTACTTATTGTCAAGGCTTTAACTCGACGCTTGATTCGATTAGTCTTTACTAAAGTACAAAAACGAAAGGAACTACCTGACATTTTTGATAAACAAGTAAAAAATGTTACTATAATGTCGCAGTTTTTTGATTTTGTTAGTACTGCGTGTTAAATAAAGTTGAACTTATAAGCACCGATTTGCTCTTCCAGCAGTCACTGCAAAATAATTTTTATACGTCAATGCAATATTTTTTTTATTTTACGATTGTCTCTTTGTTAATTGTTAATATTGCAAAAAAAAAAAAAAAAAATTTTGTCTGTTAAAATTATGCTAGGCTTTTAAATAAAAAATTACAAAACCTGGAAAAAAGTCTGGTAAAATTAAGCCAGACTTTTGAAATAAAAAATTACAAAGTCTTAAAAAAAATCTGTCATGATTTTGCACTAGAAATATAAAAATTGCTAAACGATTGCCAGACTAATTTTATTACTCCGGCAAATGGGATATAAGCTTTCAATAAAATCTAATGCTTTCAAATTAAATGAATGATGTCCAATAATATAAAACGTAACTATGAAAACGAATAATTGCACGTAAAGCAAAAGTATCTAAAAATTCAAAAAAAGGAGAACTAAATCTAAAAATTACTTCAAAGGACCCGCCACCCAAAGCTCATCTCCCAGCGTTCAGCAAAGCAAGCACCAAATCCCTGGGGTCTTTGACCCCCACTAATTTTTTGTGCACACCCAAAACGCCAGACTTCCAGATACCGTCCTCGAAAATCCAAAATCCCGACCGAAACTCGCGTCCCTCGGCTCTCCGCGTATCCTTGATCATCGATCAGTTTCTTTCTCTCCCCCACTCAATCCCAAAAAAAGAAAAAAAAAAGAAACTTCCTCCTGGAGTCCGCGAGGCAGGAAAAAAAGAGAGAGTGAGAAAAAGGAAGCCGAGCGTTATAACGCACGAACGCGCGTATACAGTCAGGCGCGGATGTATTTTTAGGTACAACGTTTCGACGACCCACATACCCACCAGGAGGCGCGTGCCGTCGGAGGATGACCCCGCGTCGCGACGAGCTACTGTTAAAGCCAGAGGCCCGTTAATGGACGAGTTAGGGAGGAGGTAGAGCGCATATACGCACGTGGAGCTGCGAGGAGGGGAAATCGAAAAAAGGCAGGGTCGATGTGGAAATACACGGGCGGAGTGGGCGTCGGGCCGGGGGAAAAGCAATTTTCATTGTTAAATCATCGACTGCGGCGGCTCGCTGGCGTCACGTGACCAGTGGAGTAGAAGACCACGTGACGATGCGGCTGGTCGCGTTTTCTCGATCTGTCGCGCGAGCTTTTCTGGTTTGAGGTGTTTAAAGAGCCTGTTGAATTAGATCGTTTGCTGATGGACTGTTGATATATGTAATACCGTTGATTGTTTTGTCTTCGCTAAATTTTAATTAGATTTAGATGCTGTTTACAATTTTTATTTTTAAGAAATGAAATTACGAGAAAAAAGATTAACTAATGCATGAATAATTTATTAAAGTTTTTCCAAGTATTGAATCCTTTACAGCAAAACTGTTTTATCAGTTGAAAGTACGAAAAGGCAGTTTTGATGAGTAATTTCATCGAAACCTTGAACTTTGCTTAACATAATGCGCATAGGAAATTAATCGATTCTCTTGAAAGAACATTAAAAAGGCTATTTCAACATTAAATAGAAACTTTTAGATAGAGATTTTACTCTATCTGAAACGTTTCGATTCGAATTTCTTATTACTATTATTTTTTTATATGTATTAATGCAAGTGAAATTCCATCATTAAATGGTGTTCAATTTTATTATCATATCAACTTAATTCTTTGTACGATATTTAAATAACTTTCTAGAAAAACTTATGTATTCTATAAAATAGTGTTGCGAATAGTAAACAGTTTTTGTAAAAAAAACTGTTGATTATTCGTTATGAACGTAACCGTGCAGTTCAAGATTTGGTGATCGTGGAATGTAAGTCAGAAGTCGAGTTTTTTCTAAAATAGATTAAATCTGTTTCTTGGCTAAAAATAGTAATGTATTTTTAAGTTTTAAGAGATTCTTTTAGTAAAAATTTAGTAATTTCTGGTAAAAATTGACGAGAATAATCATTTGGAACTAGATTTTCTCTAGATTGCTGTAAAAATTAAAAATTTTTAATTAAGATAAGATCATTGGTACAGATATATTAATGTTTTATCTACTGTGAATTTAGAAACTTATACATAGTAAATAAAAGAAACAACAAATTTATTTTATACTATGAAAGCCAAAAAATCAATTTAAACACGTGACTTTGTGATTAGATTTCCATATCCTATTATAGATCATTTTATAATATATATGTAGTATAGTTCGCGTGGTTTCCTGCAAACTCGACAAAGCCGCGTTCACTCAGAGTCTTTAAATCTACAGTAGTTGTGGGTCAAATTCGCGAAACTTTCTAGTTGAAAATATTATTTTATTTTTTATAAAAATATGTTTTGGAATGCTTTAATTATTTACGGTAAACCTATATCGTGTTTCGACTACTCCTAGATTGAAAAGTTTGTCGAACCGGATAGTCGATAACTCGTCTTTATCGAAACCTTGAATTTTTATGAAAAATATTCCTTGAGAATATATACCGAAGCTATTAATCTGCTCAAAGCTGGCCTAAATTTCTTATACTAAAACATCGTATATTTTTATATATTTAAATCATCATATTTTATCTCAAAAAAATTAACGAAACATAGAAATGACTATTTACTGCGACAAAACTAAGATATACTTTATTTAATAGTTATAAACTTTACGATAATAAGAAACAAAGTAATTGCAATGTCACATGTTTCCTGATTTATTTAATTTTAAAGTTTTTGAGATTATGGCGATGCTGTTATTCTTCATTAAAACAACATCTTGATGTCAAAAAATATTTGAAACATTAAAAATTAAATGTAAAAAAATAAACTTCTAAATTCTCGATAATAAGTAGGCTTTCAAATCACTTTAACAACCTCCATTAAACATTTCCAACCGGAAAACCACCGAAACTTCAAGAACCTCTGAGCAAGAAAGCAAAGCAAGAAATTATTGATAAACGGACAATCAATTATGCACGCTCGATAAGATCGTTTATGTGTGCGCAAATCAGTGTTTAGCTGGTGCGCACACACCGATGATGTATTTATCGAATTTTATAATTAGAATGCAGTGCTATCTCGACCGTGCAGCTCGATAAAAGGCAGTTCAATCCACATTCAACCTGTCTCTCTCTCTCTCATCGATTCGGAACTCTGGCCTTATACAATTTTGTGCATGTTCAGTATATAATAATGTACTTGACGTAATTGAAGGTTCCTTTTCGACTGTGACCTTAAATGTTTAATTATTTACACCTTGGAAAAAATACCGAATTTCGTCGTTTCCTTTTTCGCTGCGACATATAGTTTTTATCCTTCAGATTTTTTCATATTTATTACTACGGTTATAAACTAACTATTTAAACTATATAAAAACAGTACAGAAGCTTTTATCCACAGTATTAAAAAACTATCTACACCATCTCAAACCACTTTCAAAACCAACTTACCCACATTGCACGAAAAAAACCCCAACTCTCCCATACTTAAATCCAAAATCTCGCCCAATCTCGGCACCTCACCTTCTCCAAACCCGACCTCTGGCTATCAGCGAGCGCGCCTATGTGGGTTTTCGGGCCAAGTCCCCCACTTTTTTTCCCCTCCTCTCGCCCCCTGCAGTTCGCGCGGCGGCGAAATAAAAAAGGCATCAGGCGTGCGACGAAAAAGCGAAATTCAAGACACGCTCTTGCATAAATCATCCCGACGTTAAAAGCCGGGCTTTTTTTTCCAGGCCCCCGTGCATCGTCCTTGAGGCCGCGTAACGTTCCGGGACTGGCCGTTCGATCATTGCCGGACGACCTTCTCCGCGCGTCTCTCGTTTCTCTTTCTCTATATACGCGCGCGGAATCGCGCCAGCCGCGCAAGCACGGAGAGTGGCTCCATCAATTTCCCGTTAGCGAACTGGCGAATTCTAACGCGTGCTAGATTCTTTTTTTTTTTTGCTGATGGGGGATTGGGTCCCGAGGACACCCGGAACCGCGTTTCGGTTTTTGGTTCGGGTAATTGGGGGGTTCGGTGGGAGGTATGGAGTTAGGTTGTGGGAGAGAGAGCGGCTGATTTTGGGAGCGTTCAATTAAGGGGAATTTGTAATTTGCGGAGATGCGAGGTGACCTGATAAACTGCGAGGCGAGAAAAATTTTTGATTTAAGTTCCAGACGTTTCGATGTGTTTACCGTTAATGGCCTAGACGAAATTCAAGACTGGCTGGATGAATAGAATTGCCGAATTTTGGAAATGTTTCGGAATCGGATCTTTGGGTTTTTATTGAAAATAAAGTCTGAGGAATGCTGACATGGAGCGAATATTTTATTACAAGCTTCCATTTATTAAATTGAGTCCTACTTTCAAAAAGAAAGAAAATATGGTACGCCAGTCTATAAACCCGAAGCAAATACGCATATTTTTTATAGTAGAATAAACATAGCACTTCTTATGCAGTCCATAAATACTTGCGAGAAGAAAAAAATATAAAGCTAAACATTATTAAACATGAGCGTCTTTTATGAATTGATAATTAAATCTGACGAATCCTACTTTTTCTCAGGAACAACATCTTTATTTTCACATGTTGAAAAACGAAATTTATACCACTCCTATTATTTGCAAATTAATTTTTTCATTTCCCTTTCCACCGTGGAGACCATTACTCTGCTTTTTTTCTCTCCGCGCTATCACCGCAGCATACATTTTGCAAAATTACCAAGTTTAATCAGCGAGAAGTGGCAACGTATACATTGTAACACCCATACTGTACGCTCGGTGGTCAGCCTGCATAGGATGCATATTTTCGAAAGGAGCGAGTAGACTAATGGCTAAATAAACCGCGAGCCTAACGCTATTTATTACTCATTTTACACGCAATTACAAGCCCATTACACTCATTACGCAGCGGGCGCGCTGAACGAACCATAGGCGATCTACAAACAACGGAAAATCGCCATCTGCTGAAACCGATAGTCCGCCCCATACATTCTGGAATAATTTCATCCGGTAATAACCATCGTTCCAGTCGCAAAAAATCCGAGATTTCAGTAACTGTAACCGCTCTTAACACCTACAAAGCATAACGAAGTCAAACTCCTTTTTCAAATATGAATCACTCCAAATTAACGGTATACACAGGAACCACTACTCCCAACAATACCGCCTATGATTACCCAACAATTACACGAAGCAATCATCCTACCCTTCTTTCACAAATTCACAACCTCGCCGTCCCCGATAAAAGCAAAAAACGAAGACGCACCAGAAGAACTTCCATCTCGATCCCCAACCTGTGCGCAGCAGCGGCAAAAAAAAACCAGCTCTCTCAAATGGGGTTATAATTTCGTTAGAGCGCCTATCCTCTATTCCCACACGAGAGAGCAGGTGGAGGAAGAAGCGGCGACGTTCGCACGGTGACGCGCGCGCATATAACGGAATATAACACGGGCAGCGATCCCCTCGCGGCGACGTCACGGCGTACTATCGGCCAGCCAGCTAGCGCACATGTGTGTGGGTATATATGTGAGCGCTGGCTGCACGCGATCCAGGATTTCCGACGAGCTTGGCTGAGCCGGAGTGCATTGTGCGGAGGAGCCAGAGAGCGCTATCTTAATTGGGAGCAGAATGACAGTGCGCTGGTTTTCTTAGTTGCTTGGGAGAGATGATGAAGAGGTTTGGAATCGGTGGATGAAGTTTGGAGGTGGAGGTGCGGGGTTGTTTGTGTGATTGGGGAATATGGATTTTGAGTGCGGATAAAGCGAGGAATAAGAGAAGGTGAAAAAGTTTTTGACAGGAATTGAATGCGTTTATGAGTGAACTGGATAAGAGAATGTAAAGAAATCAATTTGTAAGGATTCCTGGAACGTTTTAAATAAATTATTACCCAGTCGAAAAGCATTTCTTTTTTTAACGATGAGTGGCACTAACATAGTTTATTCTATATTATTTTCAGAGCAATTTCGATAAATTGATGCGTGGGTAATTTTAAATCAGGCATGCTACTATAGTGATAGAAAAAGTAACGGGCGCGTAATGATACGTCCTTGATGATTATTATAACAGGATAAATAATTGCCGGTACTTTACTAGTTCATCCTTCCTTTGTGTACAACATCATAATGATGCACGCACTTTTGCATACGAATTGCAATTTGCGGGCACGCAATCATAGACGTTGCATTCTTTGTGACAACTTTATAGCGCTATTAATTAGTCTTTTAATTATTTAGTCAAGAAGCGAGGTATTTTAAGTGAAGCTTGGGATAAAAATAAAAGCACGCACTACAACACACTCAACACTTTTTCCACAAAAAATTAATGGAAATTTAACAGTTTTAATCTCAATAATAACATATTAAAAACCCTTCCATACTTCACGAAGAACTATCAAAATCCCATAATAAAAGATCGCAATACCCGATAACCACCTCCAAAAGCAACCCTAACTTCGCAAGATAAAACAACACTTCAACCTCCAAAAACCACGAAGGTGTCGAAAAAGAAAAAATCCCCGCCACATTACCCATTTGAAGCGGCAACGCACCCAGCAAAAAGAGCCCACCAGATAACATCCTCAATTAATAACAGTCCCCGGCCAGAGCAAATCCCAGCGATAACCCAGCATCTCCAACCTCCCCCTTCAACCTCCAAAAGCGAGGCTTTATTCAATTCACTTTCTACGTGCACACACGCACGCTCTCCTCTCCTTATAAATCAGCCTTCTGCCGCGCATTATCGCAATCTGCCGCTCTTCGAAATTACCAGTTACACATCTCTCGCTACGTAACCGTGCTCTTACAGGTACAACATCCCGCTCGTATACCCTCCTGGATCATAATCGAGCCGCACGTGTATACATGCAAGCGCGCACCTCCTCAGGGCGTGACTCCGCGCCGGGAATTTTCGGATTCTCAAGAATTTTCGGCGAAGGAGTCAGATATATCCAGTCTCGCTCCTGCAAAGTCTCCTTATTCTCTTCGAGGCCGCCGCACGCGAAAGAGAGAGAAAGAAGGAGGCCATTCGTCTTCGGCGTGCGCGCGCGCGCGCTCTTCACGACTTTCACCTGCGCTCGGCGGCCTGCCTTTCTGCGCCGGCATGCGAGTCTGTGTGCGGCGCGACTGCGTTGTGCCAGCTATACACACACGCGAAGAGAGGGAGGAAGGCGGAACGCGGAAAAGATTCCACGATATCGAGCTCTATGAGAGCGGAGCAGGGAATTTCCAGTGCAGAATTTCGAGCTGGATGATGGGCTGGATGCTGCCTGGGAGATAGGTTTGGTTGAGGTATAGTTGGCTTATGAGCCGAGACGCTGGGAGTATATATGCGGAAACGGCTGATTAGATGCAGACCATATGTTTCGAGTGCTCGGCTGGAGTGGAACGGGCATCGATTGGAGGAGGAGCTGGTTTGCCTGATCACACTCATTGCATGCTGCGAGCTTTTTTCTGGATGGGTTAATTGATGGCGTGGTTCGGTTTTCAATATCTTGCGCTAGGTGCGATGGGTGGAAAAAGTGTTTGCCTTATTATGGCTTGGAACTTTGATTTGCAACTTTGTTTTTACGGACTTGAAGAAGTCGAAACTATCGGCTGAATAAGGTCTAGTTTCGCTTTTGTGCAGCTGATCATTACCGTTACGAGGAAGTGTCTTTAAATTTTCATCCACCAAAATAGCCGTCCACATTAGGCGCTTTCCTATACTTCAACCTACATAAAAGCGTCTGACGCGCGCCATTACACAGGTATACCGAAGCGTTCGACTGTATATACACGTCGAGCTCGCAAGAAAAGGCGTGAATCATGCAATACCCCCGCAATCCTCTTGACCCAGAATCCTCAAACTAAATTTTTGTCTACAGCCTGAGAGAGCGCGAATGGTTCTTTCGACTGTCGCCCAGCTGGTATAGGTGACTAAAACACTTTTTCCGTTTTCTAGAGCTATCAGTAACTGTTCTTTTTTACTATCACAATAGCTCTCGCGTTTGCGGAAGTGTAATTTACGTAATTCTTGCATCTGGTATTATCTGCCGTACGTAAAGGCGACGTTAATAGAATGATCTCATGCTTGGCACGGATTTTGTACGTATAAAAGTTTGATAATCTAAGAATGGTATCGTATTGTTGTACGTCATGTAGAAGAGTGTCATAGATAACCGGAAGTCTTGTGATAATATGGTTGTTGATTTTTACTTGAAAGTTTACGTAGAAGTAGCTTCGTCAAAAGAGAATGTTTACACAAAATTAATCACGGACTAAAAATTGTATGTGATCGATCTAATCCAATTTACACTTACTGAATAAAATAAAATAATAAAACTATCGTGTCATTCATAAAAATTTGGATTACAAATTTGCTAGTTATAAATAAATCATTTATTTTAAGTATTTCGTTTCTTAAATAAAAATTTATGCAAGTTATTAATAAATATGAATATATAGAATATTCTTCTTACGTAATTTGACAAAGGAATTGTTGGATCATTGTAAAATTTTCTCAAACCACGTGAATACAATTACGAATAATAGAATAGCAAAAGCCAGAATTAGCATTTTTAACGCTATATTAATGATCGACCGCTGCATGTGCTTATTAATTTCATTATTTCTATGTAAATCGCCGCAATTAGGAAATGTAATGAAATATCACTCAAAATGAAATGCCAATACGCAGACAAATAATAATAAGTCAAGTGCATTTTTTAAAGTGATTCATTGGGATTAGCAACAAAACCAGTTAATCAGCTTTCACCTTTTCTAAACATTCTCATTCCGCATGCAATGATGTTAATTTTATTTAAAAACAGTGCCAGTTTCTTTTTTCTTCTACACCTCGATGGTTTGAAATTCTTCGCCTTGTAAAAAAAAAATATCGTTGATTGTGTGAACATAATTTTCCACAACTATATGCGATAGCAATCTGTGTTAGCCATTGCGTTATGGTTGCATTAAAATATGCTCGAGTTGCTAAAACTTTTCTTTGTTAACTACGAAATTATGGATTCTGTTGGTCAATTAATTCAAAATTATTAAGAAGTACAAGAATGCTTAGCGTGGAGTAAAATTCTACTAAATCCCACGAAGTTTGTTTGCAAAAATCATGTAAAAAAATCTTATTTAAATAAACCTTTATGCAAATTTATTAAGCTTATAATGATTTTGTCCGAAATAAGAATAAAAAGCTGTTAATTTAGGATAGGCTTAAAATAATTTAAAATGCTAAGCGGGCTTTGAGGTGCCTTGTTACATGAGAAACAAAGTTTATACGAAACCCACCGAAACTTGATTTTTTGTGTAACCTGATTTGGAAACAGGCCAATATTCAAATTTAAAATGTTTAGAAAAATGTTAATGCCTTATAGCACTTCGAGAAAAATAGCATTGGTTTATGTCAATGATTTAATGTTTTTTTATAACTTTTTATATTGATAATGAGCAGTAAAGGAATTATATAAATCATAGGGGAATTTTAATATAATAGTTTTAATAGTTGTAAATACTAATAGTAATCAGATTTTAGATAAAATTAATTAGTTCTATGATCAAAAAATCATTGTTAAGAAATTGTTAAGAAAAAGATTTAAAACAGATTGAAGTTTTTTTAGTTTTTTTTTATCAAAAATACCATGTGATAAACAAAAATTCGCGGTCCATTCCTTTGTAATGTAACATGTCTGTTTTTAGATCTTATGATTAAATGAACTCGACTAAAAAAAACTAAAGTATAAAAGAAAATTTTCATATCTAAATAGTAACAATTCGTATTTTTGTAGCAACATTCTGCATCATTATACACTAAGTAAAACTCTCACGTTCCAACATCAAATAACCACCACCAACTCCGTAATAATTAAAAATTCCAAACTTCCTTATTACAGCAATGCCACTACTCTCCACCCTCCACCCTCCACACCAAAAAACCTAACAATCCCCAACACTCCCCACCTCCCCTAACCCAACCGCGCCTTCGCATATCGCTCCAGTAAAAAAGCCATTCCTCTCACTCCTTACAGGCGCGGGCGGACAATTAGCTCGCGCTCGCGGCGCGTCGACAAGGATAATCGCGGCTAACCGCGAGAGTAGCGCCGGACCCGATCTCTAACACGCGTATACTCGCACCGATACACATATATATATATAAAGCTCGGTCCGTCGTCTCTCTCTCTCTTTCTCTCTCGAGGCACGCTCTCTCAGCGTGGCGAAAGAGGCTCGGGCGCGAGCCAGCGTTAGAAATCCACGGCGACGGGTGAAAGTGTTTTCAGCTGCGGGCCGCCACGGTGAGTGTGTGGATACGCGCCGAGCGAGCTTATATAGTTTACGGTGAGCGATATCGAGAAATTGAGCCGCGGGTTGAGAGGTTTCATGTGTGTGTGTGTGTGTGTGTGTGTGTGGGGAGAGGTGTGATTTGGGAGGAGAGAAGGAAGCTAGGAGGTCTGATTGTCGGGTTGGTTTTATTGGGAGGTTATTGGAGGCGATGTCAATTTGTTCGTTTATCGATTAACTATATATAAGTTATTTGTTATTTTTAAAAATTTTGCTTTCTTTATGGTGTTTAGTAGTAGTACCAAGTTTAGTGTTGATTGAATTAAGTACGTGATATGCAAATTATACATATGAATGTCAATAATTTATTTCTGCATATAAAATATTATAGAGGAATGTTAACTCCGCTCGCAATTTACAAATTTCATTACATCATTAATCCGGACGTTTGCCGACTCCCAACCAAGTCTCGCTTCAGATACTTTTCTTAATAAAGCAATTACCGTCATCAGCAAATAAGTTTAATTATAGCAATCACGCGGCACAGCAGCGCTGTTTATGCTCTCAGGTCGCATACACAATGGCATGTATCTTCCGAATTTATCGCGACTTTTTTTCCCTCCCAGCTTTAATCCAACGATTACGGCGATGGCCTCGCGTGCGCTGCCGGCGCGAGGAAAAAAAATTTGTCACACTTAATAACAAAGCCCGAAACAATTACATAAACCCGCGTAACCTCTTTAGTAGTTTCAGTGATACAGTCTCTCTCTCTTTCCAGCCTCGTATAGACACATGCGCACTGTGCCACACCGAGCGCTAATTCAGCCAAAGACAGTAGTAGTACATAACATCGCCGCCTGGAGAGCCCCTTTATTAAGTTTCTCTTTCTTCTGTTTCGATGCGAAACCGCAGAGCACAGCTACGGATGATTTAACAACTCCCCGGCGCACGCGAGCGAGTGGATTACTTGTAATTTCTCTCCCCCGCCCGCGATAAAATAATATTACGTTCAAATTGCCGGGTATTAAAGCGCGAGATGGTATCGATGTGTTCAGTCGCTCTGCCAGTTTCACAAGCGATCTTTTATCACCCGTCGTCGAGCTACTCGCTGGGTGGTTTAGGTTGGTGGGGGTGAGGGAATGTGCGGTGATGTTGGGGATGGTAAAAATTAATACTTTTAGGGAGGAGGTGTTTCTATAGATGCTTAGTATACGCGTTAAAATATTTATTCGCGACTTATTTTACACTTTATTGATGTTTTAATTGTATCTCTTTAGAATGTGATGGAAAGAACAAAGAGTTAATCTCTCTCTAAATATTTATAACAGGATTCTATAGAAATTCTCTATAAGACGTAATATAAATTTTCTCTCAGTACTTCATTTGTAGATAGCACGATATGGATTGCACTATCGAATACAAATATGTAGCTTTATTTTTTTTTTTTTTTTTACGACTGTCGCATAAAATTTTAAAATAATTTCTAATTTTCAAAATTATCCGTAAAGTATTCATTAAGAATTTTCATCATTGTTTCAATATTTTTGATGGCAATAACTTTTGTTAATTTTTATATAACTTTAAAATTCCATGAATATTTTTACTTTAACTTCTATTCCGAAAATCAAAATTAAAATTAATCAAAATTATCCAGAACAGCTGTCGCCCCTCTCCTGTACGCAAACAACATCGTTTAACATATCTGCTACGATCCTCCAACAACAAACCACACGCCACACCTTAACAAACCCCCAAACTAATCGTCGCTCTCTTAACCCGACTCACCTAATTTCCCCGAACAACAAGCAACTCCCGCGGAGCGCTCCTTTTAATTTCCATGTTTTCGCGCCGGCGCGCACGCATCAATGAGCATTTAGCAATCAGTGCCGTAGCGAGCTAGCAGCGTTCGATTCGTGACCTTACGCCACTTCACGCCTCTCTGAGCCGCTCGCGCGCCGCATTTCAGCTATTGCGGCTCTCCGCTGCGTAGATTAAACTCATGCAGAGAGCTTGATTGTATATAAATTTTCGATGGGTATATTAGTACGGAGGGAACAAAGGTTTGCCTTCGCTTTTTTTTGCGAAGGATAGGCTCTTTGTTCGCGAGGCGTTGGAGGGATGTGTCTGGATGATTGAGATGTAGAAAAGAACGTTAGGTAGGATTTGAATGTCTTTTTTATGGGTTTTTTAATTGTTTAAGCTATGAAATCACTCGTTATTGTTTGCGTCTTTATTATTATCTTACAAACTGCACTCAATCTCCAAAGAAACAACCTTTCTACCCTTCAAAACCAAAGTCAACACCTGAATCACCAAACCGGCCTTCACCCTTAATCCAACATTCCCAACATAAAAAGGAAGAAACAAACCTCCACACTCTCTCGGAAAAACGCACACTTAGAGCACCTATCTTATTCTACAAGCGCGTAATATGCGCACGCGTGCGCCAAGAGAAAAGCGCGGCTTGGCAATGACGAGTCCGCATGACGTGTCGGCTAAGCGCGCACGTGCGTCCGACAATTCCTAATGCACGAGGGAAAACCAGAGGTAGTGCGTTTGGATTTAGAAGCGCTGGAGGTATGTTTAGCTGGGTTTGTTATTTTGCTAGATTGGTGATATCTTCTTTTTTTGTGAATGAAAGTGTGATAGGGAAGAGGGGATTGATGAGATAATTTGATGAACGTGAGATTGAGATTGTTTTAAGAAGAGGAAAGTTAAATTTGCTTTGGTTGGTGTGTGATTAAAGTGATTATGATTTCAATTGATTATGGTTTTTTTTATTGATTTTTGTATCAGTACAGTCACGGTTTTTCTGACGAACTTTTTGTGACTAATAATTTCTACGCATTAGATTTGCAAATAAAGAAGATTCTAGTCCTGATAAAATGTATTGCGATAATTATTATTTTTATAATTATTGTTTCTAAAAAACTAAAGTACGACTGATATAAGGAATAGACAAGATTCATTGACGATTAATAATTGTAAGTGCAACCTACATCTAAAGAGAAATTTCCTT
Organism: Eupelmus urozonus; assembly: GCA_900480035.1. Lineage (NCBI taxonomy): Eukaryota > Metazoa > Arthropoda > Insecta > Hymenoptera > Eupelmidae > Eupelmus > Eupelmus urozonus. Next base: position 100,778 of record UELX01000026.1, read on the forward strand.
CATTAATACAGTTACCTTAATACAGTTCCATTCGTAACTTACAGTATCAAAACGCAGAGTCATCAACATCAATACAAAACATTATTAAACAACTGTTACAAGCTAGCCATATCCGCCTATAAAATGATTTAAAGAGTCCAGTGACACTAGGAAACTATACCCCACTATACAGAATGAGTCGCAACCATAACCATAACATCGAAACCATAAATAACCGTGTTTCGCGTACACCTGTTTCTATTTCCGTCTTATCTCTGATCATCGTTTTCAATCATCGACGAAGAAAGCAAAGAAACATATGATTGGTGTATTTTTGGATCGGAAACGCTGTATAATTTCAAAGGAAGTTGCCTGAGGACACTACCGTGACGTTAAATAGCGAGGCTGTATACCTGGATCGATACCCGGATGTTTGCTTCTCGTTAACTTTTATTTGGGTTATTTAATAATTTATTGGCTTGCGATTGTTCGAGTTTTAAGAAGGATCGAGATGCCATATAACGTTGTTAATCTTGACATTATTATTTACTAACCAAACTAGTTAAAAACGAAATAACTATACTGATTTAACTTTTATGTGATTTTTATAGATTTCAAAGACTTCGTTTTCATTAAAATATCAAAATTAGCGAATAGTTCAAAGAAGCCAACCAATCATTGAGGCTCTATTCTTTAATGCTAAAATGCTTTGCTATAAGTCTTATATCTATGGTTTTAAAAATTTTTGCAGATAACTTATTATACTATAAATAATTTTAATCTAAAATATAATTTTAATAACGATAAAACAAAACTTTAAACGCTTAAAAACGATCACGGAAAACTGAAGTCAATTTTCCGCATACTTGTAGCATGTTTTATTTATGACACGCAATATGTAAACTTCTCCTTTGACTAGAACGATTACCTGAATACATGCTTAATCAAAAAACTTCTTTTTTATATAATAGTAATGGCTTAGTTATTAAAAAGTGATTGCTTAGTCATAAAACTTATATGAGTGTCTTCATCAACGAACAGACAAACGATGTAAATCCAATTAACGGAAAACTCGCTTAGTTTAAATTTATTTATCAATTTTCGTAGATAAAAAGAAACTAATATATACGGGCACTTTTATAACTGAAATATTGCATCAGAAACTATAAAATTAGCCAACTATTAACTTTTTATCTCTATTGTGACAATGAGAGGCACCGGTGTAAACATTAAAATCTTAATATGTCGAAAATACGAAAAAATACACAAATAAGTCGTAGCTAGCACCTCTACAGCTGATAAGGGATATCGAAAAACGTTAAAAAAAATAGAATATATATTGAAGTTATCTTACAACTTTCAATATACAACGCGCAAGTATTTTATTTGTCGGCAGTAAAGTCGTTAATGTTGAAAAAAAAATTCATAATAGAGATTGCAGCCGTCATCTGACGATCGGCTCGAACACTTGGATAAACATTAAAGTTAAAAAATACTTTTAACTATGTATAATTGCGGCTATTACAGAAGACTTTAGCGCAAATTACTGGTACTGATAAATTGCATCTGAACAAAGAGGAGCTGTAAATGTCGAAAGCTGCAGTAATATAATTTTTAATAACTTTATATGTAATGCGGCGAGAGAAAAAAGGTGTCTAGACACAATAATTGTAACATTTTCATCGAGAGATTCATTTGATTTAACAATTACGCCGTGTGTGCTTGATGAACAAAGTTTTGTGAAAGTTCAAAACTTTAATTAATGATCTTATCGTTTAAATTTAATGAAAATACACGGTTTTACTATAAAGCATTTTCATTATGAAATAATTGTACTTCTCGTAACAGTCTATCTAATCTGTATAAGTCTATATAAAGTTTTTAAATGTAGCTTACTCGAGATACAAAAATAGAAATGTCAACGATAAAATTAGCCGGTTGTACATTGCAGGAACTGAAAAGAAATCTCGTTAGTCCCGAAGTGGGTTAGAAAGAATTTTTTTACAGTTCGTAACAGTACAATAATTCAAATTATTCTCCACAAGTTGCAAATCATTTTTAAAAGACTCTTTATCAAGCTTATCTCTTTAAATGATATTCACTCGCAAGTTTCGCCAAATAAATATTCCTTCCCAAGTTTTTCTTTCGAAACATTTTTCTATTACGTAAAACTAAAAGCACCAAAGCCATAACTAAACTAGTTTAGTACCAAAAAATTGTATCTATCACCAAAACCCCAATAGATTCACAAAAAAAAACAGCAACATTCATAAAGCGCGCAGCAATAACTCCAAAATTCCCGTCACGAAAATCCGCCTCCGCGGCTAACAATCTTTTCCATCTCCCAAAATTACATTCCGCGTTCTAAAAGCCATATTAAAAAAAAGTCGCGCCATGTTTCAAGAGCCACACACGCGCCAGCGTATACACTTTCACAAAAAACTTTCAAAGAGCTCGGCGCGCGCTGGTCCACGCGATGTACCCACACATACGCGAGGACCGCCTGGAAACGCAGCAGCAGATTTAAAGCAAACAGCGCAAAAAACAATGGCTCGCGGCCTCGGCTGCATATATACGCGCGGCGCGTGACGCATTTAATAAATTTTTCGACGCTGTATATACCTCCCCCACGGCGCGCTTTTTATTTCAATCTCGGGCCGCGATTTTTTATCCGGGAAAATTCGGCGCGCTCCCAAAATTGATGCGATGGGCCGGGTAATTATCGCGCTTTTTTTGTGTGTCGCACCGCAGGATGGTCCGTAGGCTGCGGACGTGCTTTTTTCGAAAGGGACTCGTCTTCGCACGCTTTTAAAATACACGGCCGGGCCTCTAAAAATATCGTTACACAACCGCGGGGCCGAGCGGGAGCCGATTTCTAAAAATCTTACCGATCTTTTTTTTTCTTTCTTATTAATGAGCGCGAGCTCGGACGGATCGCGCGCTTGGAAACTCGAATTTTCCCTTTTACGCAATTGGAATGTTGATTCGAAAGAGGTTTTTTTTTTCTTTAATGCGTTAAATTTTTCAGGAGGCTTTGTTGAGGCGGTTAAAAAGTTTGACTGTGAGTGAGGCAGAATACGAGGCGCGTGATATGGTGATGCATTAATTTAGTCATAAAGAGAAAACAAGTCTTTAGGTATTATTTAACAGAAAATTATAGACTGCTTACAAGGCATTGAGCTATAAATATTGATTTATAATGCGGTGTAGATGCATTATTCTCCGGCAATTATTGTCCTTAAATGCATACAATGAAATATTTATAGGTGACTTGATATCGGGTCCGTGGAGGTTTTTATAAGGAAAAAGCGAGCAAGCTGTAAAAATGTACCCAGGTATTTTTGCTAGACATTTTTACTGAAGCGAAATTCTTGAAGAATTCCAGGATTAATTATGCAGTGAAAAAGTGCTCGGCTTTATTTAAGAATCAAAAAAATGTTAACCGTAATATCATATTATTAGTTGGTCAATCTCGTAAACACGTTTAATTTCTATTGTAAAAAAATAAAAGAAGTACTTTCGTTAATAAGAAATCTATTATTTTTAGTTTATTATTTCATTATAAACGCTCATTACTTTCTTATCGAGCAACGCTCTTCACCTGAAAACTAATGACAGTGAAAATAGTATTATTGGCACCGCCTGTGCACGTGTGCATACAAGCGCAGGTATATACACTCGAGATACTTGAAGAGCCTTTTGGCGCTGCTGTCTAACAGTATTGTGAATCACCGGTGTAGTCGTGACGTTTCTGAAACGTCACTATACACACTGCCAGTAAACAAATCCGCGATACTTTCCCCGCTTCTATTATTGCGCAACAATAGGGAAACATTCTTAACTGAACAATCAATTTTTCAATTCCATACCCTAACCTAAACACTCTTCAGATCGTCTCTTTAACCAGTCTCCGACCTTTACCCAGATCACCCCCCCTTCTCCAAAAACTCCAAACGCAGCGCTCTACAAAAACAAAAAAAAATCATCAAGCTCTCTCTCACCTGGATAGTGTGCCCTTGAGGAGCGGATTCCTGTCGTCATAGTAGCCACCGGAGGACGGCATGTTGCGCCTCTCACTGCTCGCGCTGGCCGAGCGGCCGCTGCTGCTGTCTCTCTCTCTCGTCTCGCCGCGGCTCTTCGAAACTCGCGCGCTCAGCCAAGCTGGAGCTCGGCCACGGGGCACGTCCGCCTCGCGCCACGGCACTGCATCACGCCGGCGCCTGCCCTCGTCCTCCCATTCACCTCGCACGGCCGTCTTTCTGTCTGACTCTCCCCTCCCGCCCGTCTCCAGCTGCTCCTGCGGCTCGATCGTTGCTGCTGCTGCTGCTGCTGCTGTTGCTCTGTGGAAGGATTGAGAAGGGCGTTAGCACGTGTGCGTTTTTTTTTTTTTGTTGGGTTGTTAGGGAGTTATGGGTTTAAAGGGTTCGTTTGTGGGGTTGGTTTGAAGATGTGGGGGGTTGGTTGTGTGGGGAGTATGCGAAATTTTAGGGGGCTTTGAGATCTTGGCAATGAAAGTTTTCGCTTGGATTGTTTGAAGAATCTGATAGTGTGATTTGAAAGATTAGATAGACGAGTTTAGTTCTTCTCATCGAGCCGTTGAATTTCGTTAGCGAAAGTCGCAGCTTTGGCCAAGTCGCAATGAACTTGGCACCTTCACCTGAAAACTCCAGCCCGACGCCAGAATCCAGGCTACATTTTTATCGCTGAATTACTTTCGTACCGCTCGGGTTTCAGCCGCGGCTCTTTTCGAAACGCGCAATTCAAAAAACGAAACCCAAGAGCCGGGCCGACTCCTCGGATTTCTCGCTCTACTCTTTCCAAAGAGAGCAGCTTACTTTAACAAAAGGAAGTACAACAAGATCGCTATCGTCAATTACACTAATTGGATCGCTAAAAAAAAAACCTGTTGAGTTGCTCTGCTTAATTATATTATGTTAATACTCATCGCGCATACAGCTGCACGATAGCTAACAATACAACATTTCACTCGAACTACGCGGAACACCTTTTTTCTCTCTCGAGTCGAAATCACCATTTTCCCCGATACTGGAATAGACGGTATAGCTAATCTCGACATTGCCGATCAATCGCATTCATTCACGTCCGAGACGATTCAACTTACAACTTTCCGATTATTGAAAAATCTCATCTTATCGCGATGATAAAAGAGTTATCTCCGCGACGACGATAACCTTTTAACGATCCGCCGCTGGTAAAATAATTTACATTATTATCGCGAGCTCGTTGTTTACAGAAGGCCGGCCAGGGTAAACAAGGAAGTCGCTCTGAGAATGCCCAATCGCGCCGAAATTTCGAGTGGGGGAGTCACGTATGAAATGCATCGATCTTCGCGCGTCGTCTGTTATTCTTTTTCTCCGTCTGACGCCTGACGCAACCGCAGTTTTGTAAGGCGTAAATATGATTGAATTATATTTGGAAAACATCGTCGCTTGTGTGTGGACACTGAATAAGTTGACTAGAGGCTGATTCGACTGACTTGGCTGGATTTTACCGTGGAAGGTATAGAGGATGAGATAAGGATTATGCTTTTAGTTTTGTTGCGAATAGAGGGAAAACGACGTCACGAGTTTCCGTTCGGATATCTAATCGCGCTTTCTGATCTGTAGTTTTTGCGGTGACGGTGACGTTCTAGCTTTGACGCGCAGTGGTGTTTTGACAGTACGTTTACATTTGATCGAGCTCATTCGAACTTTGAGTATGCGAGTACCAAACAAAAAAATCCGATATCAATTGAAATCAAAGCGATTGTTGGGGGAAAAAATCAATTTCGAGCCTGAAAAGCTCGACGAAAGAAACAAAGTAGCATTAAACACACCTACTCACACAATCAAACAAACGTATTTATGCCTTTTTATCTTTTTAACCTAAAAAGAATGTAGAACATTTGTCTCGGCTTTACGTTCTTTTGTCATTCCGCCGACGTGTGCGTATACCCGAGGCTACAACAATGCGCGTTAGCATGCATCGTTTGTAAGCGATAATTAAGAAAAAAAAAAGAAGGAGAACGCTCCACTTACGATTAATCTCATTTTAATTTCTTCGCGTGTATAGCCTCTCCGGCGCGATTCGTTATATATTTGTTTCTCCTGATAACGAGATGAAGTCAAGGCCCGAGCGCGTATACCGGAGAGCCGGCGCGGAAAAAAAAGAAAAGGTCCATCCATAATATTTTCAAACGCAGATTCAAACAGGTTTTCATTCTCGATTTTCCAGCGCTCGCGGGGCTCTCTCGCAAGCGCAAATTCAATTTGCGGCTTGAACTTTGAGGATGGATTTCTCTTTTTGGCTCGATAAGGTCTATTTGCGGAGTTATTTAAATGCGCCGGTCATTAAGGTCCGAGGAGGGATGAACAATAAAAAGCGGAGATGCCGGAGATTTGATAAAAATGAGCGTTATATAAATGTTAATTTATTCCGCGGGCTCTTCGTTAAGTTCGAGCCGGCGCGCAAGAGAACGCTAAAATTTATCGCTTCCTTTATGTGACGCAGTAGTTTTTCTCCGATGGAAGCTGAGAAAAATTCCGGTTAGACAATTAGAAATTATCTCGCGCCATTAAACTTTTTCCTGCTGTTACTAATCCAACAGCCTCGTCTCGCTCTTCAATGAAAAATTCATTCCTAACCTCACGCTGCCTCTCTTCCGTTCAACAAACGCGCTCGCGCGGGAAAGGCAAAATATTGTTACTAACGTTACGCTACCGAGCAACAAACCAACGTCGAAAAGCAATCCAGCTGCAAAACCACAAACACACATCTCATTCTGCAATTCGCTCTCTTGCAAAACTCGAAACCCACTCTCTCAACTACCAGCTACCCAACCGCCCAAAAAACGTCCTTGCCAGAACCACCAAACCTACCCGCAAAACCTCAAAAACCCATACAAAATCCCGGCCGGCTTTTACTTCCCTCCCCCCCTTCCTCGAAAAGAGAAATTGGCGAAACGTTTCCTATCGCTTGGCGAAAAGTCCTTTCCCCAAACAAAAGCAAAACCGGCGCCGAGCACAATAGAAACGAAGGCCGGAAAGAGCCTCGGCGCGCGAATTCATAAGCGTGTAGGCCAGGTGGTGGGGGTAGGCCGGCGCGCGCGCGCGGGTGAAAAGCCGTCGTCGCGAGAGTAAAAGCGCGTATATAGGCGCGAGCAGGCGGCCGCGAGGCGGGATCGAGTCAAGGACGCGCGTTAAGCGGGATCTCGATCGCGAGCCGATAAGCAGCGCGAGGCGAAGCTGTTGAGCCGAGCGAGCCTGGTTTTTAAGACTGGTTTTTTTTGTGGTGGGTTGGATGGGTGGGGTTGAGTGTGGGTTTTTGGAGGGGTTGGTTTGAGTTTTGAGGGAGGTGGTTGTTTTGGTGAGGTTGGTGACTGGAGTTTTGATTGAGATGAAAATTTTGGGTGGCGTGGGGAAAACCTGTTTTTCAGTAATTTTCAAACTCGTTTTCAGGCTTGATGTATTCGAGTGTCGTAGTAAATGATTTGGTTAGAAACGTATGTATCGTGAAATTGCGTTGTAATTACGGGTTGATAATCATTACGTGTATTTCAAATTTAAAAATTATCTTTTCGCGACCTCTCATTCAAATTATCAGCGAGACTGGTATTTTTTTTCTGAAAACTGCAATTTTCCTTGTATGTAGGAAGTTGCTTTTTTTTAAAATAGCTGCTTTACAGAAAATTCGAGCGTATTTTGACCGTAAATTTAGCGTGAAATCCGTTCCTTGCTGATTTTCTCTAGGAAAATGAAAAGCAACAGAGAAACGGGTTTCATGGTAAATTAAAGGCTGAAAAACAGAACTTTTTATAATTTCCGTATAAGTGGACATTTTTAGAGAGTAGGTCTATTATTTTCACACGATGTATAAGTACTTCGCGTAAACCGTAGTGTTTCTTTGATGATGCTAATCAAGAACAATGAGTTTTAATATTTGGGTAATGCAGGTAATCCTCCCAATTATTAACCATTTTAGAAAGTTAATTCAAAATCGTTTCAAGCAGATACACATTTTCGATGCATGTATTTGATGCTACTACATATTCATTAATTTATCAACATAACTAATTATTAAATATATATTCTCAACATATAAGCTTATTGAAGTATTATATATTATATTTTGACCAATGAAATAACAAAATATAATTAAAAAAAATAATACACTGGGCACTCTGATTAAACAACTGTTTTATAACTCCTTCAAAACAATAAATTACCTACATCCTTGAAACTTCGAATATGTATTTCCCTTTTCTCGCCATATCCCTGAACCCAGCCACTTTTCAGCTTCTTACGATGACAGACAGAATTTTAAATAAAAGCTTGCTTAAAATTTAACAAGAATCGATTCGTACGTACAGTACATTTCTTTCTACTCGAGCCGGTAACTTCGATATAAGCTCTTGATGTAGCACATCCATTCCCGCGTCCGCCTTTTAGATGTAGCTATACGGCTCGATGCTATTGAAAATTTGTTTGAGTTTGATGGATCGATCGATATATTTTTGTAGTGCAGCGATTCCTAGAGAGAATGGAGGCAACGGTTTCTCGTATAACGGCAACTTTACACATTGTTTTTTCAATACAATATCTGATTCTTCTACGGAGATGGATATGGACTCTATTTTTTAATACGCGTGGTAATAGTTGATGAATATAATTGAATATGATGTGAAAAATTTGATATTAATTAAAAAACAATTTTTACGGGGTCAATTATAAAACTACTGCTTGTTATTATACTAATAGACATATCAATTAATCAAAGTTTTATCACTCATTAAAAAACCACATTCTTCTGCATAATCTAGTGTCTATTTTCGAGACTCTATAAAAATTCAATCTCCACAATCAACCTTCCAAAAAATCAGTCCTCAATCCAGCGTCAGCGTCAAAAATAGCCGCACAGAGGTCCACCTCGATGCAACAAAAAAGGCGCGTAGTATCCCGGCGCCTAGTTTTTTCAGCGGCCAAATGTATATATCTCGATAAAGAAATTCTCGGGCGCTGCTCGGCGTGTCGCGCCGCGCTGCAGAGAGCTAGCTGCTACAACAACTTGCGCAACCGGCGCTGAAAAACGCTTATGAAATGGCTCAAACGAAACTCGAAAGGTGGATTAACATAGGCGCTCGAGGATCGGAGGAGAAAATGAATTCGAGAAATCGCTGGGGCCCGTAGCTTTTTAGGAGCCATAATTCCGCGCCTGAGCTGTGTGTATCTCCAAGCTTATTTCTAATGGATTTTACAAGTGGTTCTTAGGGAGTTGGCGTGCTTTTTAGAGATTTTCTTTGGGTTGGGTATGATTGGCTGGGTTTGATCGGGGAATGATTTGTGTGATTTTCTTTTAGATTTGTGGATGTGAAAGCTGAGTTCAAGTTCAACTATATTTTCACGTTAGGTCAATGAAAATACCGAGCAGTGACAGGAATAACAAAAATTGATTAAACTTTACACATTTTATTAACAAACCAACTCTTCCTACCAACTAAAACACTAACCGACCACTCACGTAACCATAACCCACAGTCCATCACTCATTTTTAACAGCTCGATTACCGCGTCGCCTGACTTTTACCACAACCCAGCCATTAATCGCTCCTCCAATATACCTCAAAGAAGCGCTCACACACGTAAGCGATAATTAGCGAGCCGCTAGAGAGCGGCCGAATTGAGATTCAGCTTCTAAAACTGCACAAGAGTAGAATTACGATGCTTGTATAAAGTGGCCGGCTGGCTTTGCGCGCCCGCGAATCCGCATTCCACACCCCATTAAAAGATTGTGAAAGTGCTACTTTATCAGCGCGGCAATTAAAGCGCCTTTTCGAACTTTCCTGTGCTGCTCTTTTTTTTCGTTTTTCGTTGTATTTGCTTTTGATGCTGGCTCTGTAGCTTGCGAATATTGCGTTGTAACTTTCTGGATTAGAGCGCGGGGGGATAGTAGAAGTAGCTCGACTCTCTGAACAAAGGAGAGCTGGGGCGAGAAGAGAAAAATTCTGATTGTGAGGTTTGTATTGCGATTGGGGGGGAAGGTAGGATTGTTAGATGCGTATCTGTCGTATGTTTTTAGAGAGAAATTAAGTAGAATTGAATGGGACTTGGCCGGTTCGAGAGTGAAAACAATGCGAATCTAGTTCAAGTGAAAGGAGGAGTGTCAATAAGATCTATTTTTGGACTCTGAAAACGTTTTCAGTTTTTAAATTGAACGAGCGTAGGAGAGTGCGTTGAAGAATGGCCTTTCGAATCGATTTACCGAAATATATTATTCTTTTATAATTGTTATTTTTTAAAATTGTTGGCGTGTTCTTCAGTTAAGAGATTTTTGATTCTCGACTTTGGATAAATAGCGTTTCAAGTTTGAAAATAGTAGATTTGAGTGTAACGTAGTTTACATATTCGCCAGTTAATTACCGCTGACAGCAGCACTCTGAGACGATAAATTACACATTCAATCGTAAAGTTCGTGAAAGCGAAAGATTTTGTACAGGCACAAAGTGGTTTGAAATTGAAAATACTTAATGGGATCAAATAAGTTGAAAATTGTAGGTGTATTGGTAATTTTCGAAGAAAAATTCTGATTGCAGGTTTGTAATTTAAAATTGGAAAAATAAGATATATTTTATAGTGAGTATCGTATATTGATCTACTTATCGTAGTAGAGAAGGTAAAAAAAATTATCAATTTAGAAATTTCACTTTCAATTTTGACAGCCAATAATTAATAACTTTAGCCCAATCTGTTTTATTGAAATGAAGCCACTGGACTATCAAGTATATTTTAAAAATAAAATGTTAAATATTATCAATGAATTTCACGCAGTGCAAATTCATATTGAACGTTTTTACGAATAATATTATTTTATTAAATCCTCGCAAATAACATGTTAAAAGAGAGATCACCAACATCAGTAAAATCATCAAAATAAAAAATTTTAAACTGTCAAACCATCATTAATAAATCAAACCAAACTTTCCCCCTACACACCCTCTCCACCATAAAATATATCGCTAACCTCCTCTTATCAACCAACTTCTATCACACCACCCCCAACGCAATCAAAACAAACACCCCCCCCCAAACCACCTTCCCATCCCCACCCGCAAAAAACCACACAGCCAACACTCGACCGCGCGCGTCAACAAAAAAAAAAGGCAAGTAGCCAGCGCTCCCAGCGCGCGCTGCGCGGAGAAGTCCTCGGCTGGAAAATGCTGTACCGTAAGCCGTGCCACTTCTCGAAGAAAACGCTCCGGAATCCGTTCGCCGCGGAATGCGCGCGACCGGCGCGCGCGCTAGTATGGACGTGTATAGGCGCAAGAGCGAGAGAGCCACGGAAATTGTGTCGAATCGAGAGACGCGCCCGAAAGTATAGAGCGGAAGCGAGAGGCGCGAGATCGGCTTTTGATTCGTGAGCTGGATTTTTAGTTTTGGGAGCGATGCCGGTGTGTTTTGGGGATTGTGAGGTAGTGGCTGATTATGGTCCGGCTGCTGTTGAATTAGAATATTTATGAGGGGATCGGTTTCGAAGTAGGTGTTTTATTTACGCGCGGTTGGTAGGTGGAGCGCGGGATGTGTAGTTGGTTTTTGTGGGAGAGGATTTATTTGGGAATTTTTTTGATGAATTTTGGGTTTAATTGATTAGAGACGATTGATACGGCTGGTTATACTGTGAAATTTGAGAATAACGTATAAGTTTGCTGATCTGCAATAGAGTTTGACAGGAAGAAACGTTAGGTTCTCCGTAATTCATTTTATGCCATTTTAAATATGCAAATTTTTATAACTGTACATGGTTCCATTTAAATTTGTCTCTGACAATTATCGTGACTAAACGGAGATGCTTTTTATAATCTAACTCCGCGTCTAATTTGCATGCGGTCGTCTATTTCTTTTTTTTTCGGCGCTTCGCTCGCGCCGCCTGGCTAAAGATAAAAAATATGTACGTTATAATTGAGTTAATCATATTTTTAAAGATTCAGATTTGGGCTTGGCCTGGATATGAAATTAATATTCACGAAAAGACGGTAATTTAAATGACAACAGATGGCTGCAGTCCGCAAAATCGTTGAAATTATTTTAACTGTTTTAGGAATTTATAGATATACGTATTGTAAAATACTAAGCAATTAAAAAGTACGATGGTTGAATTATGAGACTTTATTTACAAAATGATATTTTAAATTTTGAACTTTTCACCCAATGTTCTTACATAATGTGATAAAAGTATTACTTTATAAATATGATTAATTAACAAAATAGCGTAAAAAACATCCATACTTTTTCAGCTATCAATTATCATTATTAAATAACTTTATTTGTTCTAAATTATTCATCTTTTAATAAAATATAAACGATACCGTCTCAACTCTATATTTACATTCAGCAAACACCACGAAATTATTAAATTATTAAATAACATATTTCTCCAGCACATTTCATATCCCCCTCCAGCCATCCATCTCATAAAAAGTAGTATGAATTAATACAACTGTAAACAATTCCGGTCGATTAACTACATTGTTCAAGCAGACGTTACACACTCGCGAGTCAATAAAGATAAGATGTATTCGTGAGCGTACCGTTGTAAAAATACCGCACTGTTCCAGCTTACAAAGCTCGAGCAACAATTAAACATAATTTAACGATAAAATAATTGCCGATCATCCGACACGTGTAGTAAAAATGGCGGGCTCGGGAAAAATTGCGCACGAAGTCCCGCCGATTTGCCGGACAAATCCGCGCGTTTAGAGGATTCAGAGAGAAAAGCGCGGCGAAGGTCGCGGATTCTGCACGGTATTTACTGTAAGAGAACGGCTCCCGATGCTGACGTGCGATCGGCCGCGTAGCCGGGAAGCGTTTATAAGTGCGCAGCTTTTCGGCTGTGCGCGCTTGTTTCCATTTGATTGATTGAAGGAGATTTGCTTCATGCAAATTTCAATGGGGATAGTTTTATTATACAGGAAGTATCGGCGTTGACTTAATAGTTCCCGAAAGCCGTTAGCGAGTGGCGTCGTTCAGCCGTAAAATATACACACATGCGTGAGATTCTTCAAATACAATCATTCAAAATCCAAAATCCCAACTCTTAAATCAAAAATTCCACCGTAAACAAAGCTCTACCTTGCGTACCAGTTTAAATCACCGAGCCCTCAAACATATAGGTACACTCACACATGACGCAACAACGGCCCCCGCCCCCCTCCCTCGGACGATGCATTTTCTCTCTTCGCGCGGCTCTCTCGAAGATATGGAAATATCTCGGCTACGGGGGTTATGTAAAGCCGGAATGCTCGGATTTTATAACGGGCCTCGCTTTTTCCGCGGTTGAATCTCTCTCTCTCTCTCTACTCTCTCCCTCCTCCCACCTACATTTGCGGTCTGCGCGTGGGTATACATGTCGCCGATCATCGGTACCGATCGGTTTCCGGCGCCGCCAAACCAGCGCTTTTTATGGATTTGACCGTATGCATCCTGTATAGATATCGTACCTTCGATTCAGCTATTTTAGTAAGCTATATAGCGGGGATTCCGCGAGTCTCGGCGCGGCGAGCGCCGCCTCCGAGAGACCCCGAAACCGAGAAACCGGCGTTTAACCTGAAAAATCTCGGCTTTTTGCGCGGCGCCGCGCCGTTATTTAGTAATGATTTGCACAGGCCGCGCGCTGTCCTAATAAGCAGCCAAATCCTTCACGATTATTATACACACACTTGCACACTTATTCCTCTCGGCAGTATCTATATACGCATCGACAAAAGCCAATCGCTCCGACAGCCAACTCTTATCTCTCACATGACCGACAAGAAGATTTTTCGGAGCAGGAAGCGCGAGAGTGGCGCAGTAGACACAGAGAATTGTAAAAAAAAAACCAGTCGACCCATAGGCAGGCGTGTGTCCGTGCACGTATGCAAGATACGCGAGTGATAGGAAAATCTTCGGCAACTTTCACCCGGAGCGTAGGTACGCAGGCGTATATACACTCACAGAGAGCGCGAATATGCGTAACTTTAACCGTCTGAAATTAACGGCCGCGAGAAACTACCTTCGATTCGGAGAAGACGAAAGCGACGCGCCATCCTTCACCCAATTCCGCGGTTATCGGCTGCGCTTCGTCTCTCTTAATCAGCGGGTTTTTCGCTTCTCATTTTTCATAAAAGCTACGGCATGCGGGTCCGTGCGGAAAGTCCGACTCGCTCGGCGGTTTATGCACATCTCGGGAGCAGCGCGACATATTGGAGCGGATTTTCGGGCTCTTTGTAACCGAAAGCGCTGTTCGAACGCTCGGAGTCACGTGACTTTCGAACTTTTCCTCTCGAGTAGCTCTCGCGAGCGGCGGTTAAAACACTTTGTTTACTCGCGTTAGGTATACACATATCAAAACGCTCGGCTCTCGGATGAGTATATGTGTGAGTGCGCGCGAACGTTCGATTGGTAAACAGCTGCGCGGGTAAACAAAAAATTCCTCCGATTTAGTTGCTTATCGGAGGATCGAAAACTGCCGATATACGCAGCCGATAATGCCTAAAATCGCGCTCGTTTATCTCCTTCGATTTTCGATCTAGCGAATTTTTTTATCGACCATCAGCGGACCGCGTATACAGAGACACGCGCCAGGCGCGTGCGGCGGTTTTCCTGTTTTTCTCTTTCACCCGGCCGCTAACCGAAAAAGCAGATTCATAGGTGTGTACCAAAGTAGTATCCAACCCGCGGGCAGCTCGAGAGAAAAGTCGGTCGGACTCGCGACGAATACTCAGACACACACACATTTATAAACATATTTCGTCACACTCACTTCGCGCTGGCCGCTCACACACAGAGCGAGAGAGACACGCCAGAGGCGCAAACAACAAAACACAGCTGCGCGACCTCGAGCAGAGGTATATACACGCGGAGAGAGAGAGAGAGAGAGACACACAGACACATATACAGCGAGGCACACTTAGCCGCCTCGCGCAGCGAAAAAGTCGCGCTCTCGCAGAAACTACTCGCACGTTCGATATCGTTGCGCGCGCGCGTGTCTATATTCCTTTCTCCTCCGGCGCACTTGTAGCTGCAGCGCGCGGCTCCTCCATTGCAGTGTGTGTGTGTGTTTTATGCATGTGTTTTTCCTAGAGAAGAGCGCGGGAAATTCGAAGTCCGGTGCGCGCGCGCGCGCAGAGGTGCGTTAAGGTTTTTTCTTTTTTTCTTTCCGCGAGAGAGGAACGATCGAAAGGAGGTTAACCACTCTGATGTATATGTGTGTATGTATTTACGGGAGAGAGAGAGAGAGAGAGAGAGAAAGGGACGAGGAGAGCGGGAAAAATAAAGGAGCGAACGAACTTGGCCAGCTCTCGCGACTCTCTTTCTCTCGATTGACATGTATCCAAGTGTGTGCAGACTTACGTGCGTGCGTGTCTGTGTCCAGTCGAAACTACACTCTCCAGCCTCGTATCCCTCCAATATCTTCCTGGATCCTTAAAGTCCTCTTCGAGAACGGAAAATCAGCCCAGCGAAGTCACGTATAAACACACAGACACAGATTACAGAGGCACACACAACACCCACACAGCTCTGCGTATATACATATATATATATATATCTATAAACATATATATACATCCACTGTATTATCCACACTACGCGTTATCTGAGAGAGGCGCGAGCGCGCGCGAGAGAGCGCCGTATACGTCAAAAAGTCGCGTGTGAAAGCTGCTGGCTGCTGCTCCACGAAAACACGCGCTAGACGCATGCGCAGCGCGCACACACGGCGAGTCCCCCGAGTCTCTCTAAACTATATAACTACACAATACACGATATACGACGGCGGCGGCGGCGGCGGCGGCGCGCGCACACAGAAAAGAGAGCGCCGCTCGAGTGTGTACAAACACGAGGAGAGCCGCGCCGGGACTGACTGACTGTGCGGCTCGCTCGCGCGCGCGCGCAGCCAGCGAGAGAGCGGCTGTGTATAGAGCCACAGGTGTCATCGAGCGTAAGAGAGAGAGAGAGGAGAGTGCGTGCGCGCGTTTGGGGCTGTGTGAGTGTGTCTTGTGGACGTTTCTTTCGACGTGGGTTATGCGAGTGTGGGTATGTAGTGGATTTTTCTGGGGTGGGCTCTTCCGGTTGCGGCCTTGGGGGGACTGACGCCGAGGGGTGGATAAAAAGGTGGACTGCAGACGGGATAGGTGAGTGATTTTTTTTTTCTTTGAATTGTGTAATGGTGGATTTTGTAGTTGGATTGATGATGGTTTACGAAGGATTTAGATGTTTTTACATGAAGGTTTAGATTTTTCGGTTTACAATGTTTGGGGGGTATACGGTTAATCGATGGGAATGTGTGACATTTTGTCACAAAGAGCGGATTCGTACGGTTTTAAAAATAAGAATCGCCAAATTAGGGAGCGAGCGAGCTTGAGAGAGCTTTCGGGCTCCCGGCTGGAGCTGGCGCTCTCTCGTACAACGGTTTTGGGGACTGCTCGTTCTCTTTCTTTCTGTCTCGTAAGCAGCGCGACTTTATATAATTTCGATAATATTTTAAATATTGGCTTTTTGACACTTTTATTTTTAAATATTTTCAACGGATTTTCATTACCAGATAATTAATCTCTCTCAATATATACTTTCGAAATAAAAAATATGTATTCAATATCCGCCTTTTCGTCGCAAACAGATGAAGCGTTGACCTTATAAATCGTTAAGCACGCTATTTCACGAAATTACACGAATAAAAATCTCTTCCGGGAATATAACCGACGCTGGATTCTGTATATTCACAAAATAAACGTGATAAACCGCATAAGTAATTATAATTATAAATGAACCATCAAATGAGCTATCTCTGACTTTCCTTACGCTGAGTAATTTTTTGACGCGAGTGCGAAAGCATAAGCGACCTCGAATCTGTCATCTTTGCGGAGACTTTCGGCCTTGAATACTTATTGGCAGTTCACCATCAGTGACAAGTTGGGAGACTTGTACGAAATTTCGGAGAGACCAAAGCGAATAAACAAATTTTACAAAGGCGACCTTTCAGCGTTTTTTAAAGATAGTTTTAGGTAAGAATTGGTTTTGATAACTGTTAGGTAATCGTACAAATGAAACATCTCATTGAATGGTAACAAATAGAGACTGTCTTTAATAACTTTTGACAAATACGTAAAAATAATTCTTTGATCGTAAACAAAAAGAAAATAAATAGAATTGATGATTTCTGGCAAGAAACAAAATAGACTTTGCAATGTCAACATTCTTATAAGGAATTAAAAAATTATCTTCTTTAAGGAACATTCTTATTATTTTAATTTTTATTTATTATTTATTTATTTTTTTTTTTATTTAATATCTTTTTTTATCGAAAATTTTAGAATTTTTTTTCCTCTTTTCGAATTATGTTTTTCTTTGCCAAATGTAAATATTTTATTGTAAATAGTTTATTTTTGTTAATTTTCGGAAAATACACGGTACTTTTTCATATTATTGTAACAACAAGAGTGTGGAATCGTAGAATGTATTACACTTGAAGGCAGTGCTTTAGAATTGTAGCTTTGTTAAAAAAGATATGTAACATGCAACCAAATATTCAAGCAACTGAGAAAACAAATTAAATTAAGGTGATAAAATATTTTTGCGATTACAATATAATGATACAATCCAAAATTAGACCATTTAGTTTTTGCTATACTAAAAAAATTTATTCTGAAAAAACAATTTTAAACACCGTGTTAGTTAAACGAAATTTATTTTAAAATAAATCGCCTTCAGTTGGAATGACAATAAATGGATACTCTAGAATGTCCAAATTCTTCTCTATCCTCCCTAAATGAGTAATATTATCATTTTGTCACTATTGGACTAAAAATATATCTTTTCAGTTCTAAACTGAAGGAAAATGTAGCTCTTTACTCTATCGTGCTATTGGATTTTAAATTTCGGTTATTTTAGTGATAATTTGAAAATTTATTTTTGATAAGTTTAGATATTAAAAACGTAATCCAAACATAGTACGCACATACATTATTTTATAGTGACGCAAAAAAGCTTTAACGTAAGTTTTGTGTTGTGTTAAAGTCAATATGTTCCAAAATTATAGGCTATTAAAAATGCAAGAAAAGAAGCAAAAACGAATTAATTTATTGAATAGAGAGAAAAATTTTCGAATTTTCATGCATCTTGAAGTACGAAACGTCTCTTCCTTTAAATCACTTGAAATAGCTAAATGAAGAATTAGTAATGCACTGATTTTTGCACGAATTTATTCAGCCGTTTAATAATGTCAGAAGTTATTATAACTAAACAGATTACCACGGTTGGAAGTCGTGCTGAAATTTTTCAAATTTTGGAATAAAGAGACATGTATCTCAGGGTATTAAATAGGTGTAAAAACTTGAGTTATAGACAATTTAAATAGTTCTTACATATTGTACGAGGCTGCAAAGGGGAGCTTAATGATTGCGCATGGAAAGTAGTATTTTAGACCTGTGAAGAAAATACGTGGATTACTACATGCAGGGCTAAAAAGTTTTATGGCTGTGGCACTAACACAATTTTTCGTTATTCTGAGTCGTAGTAATTCAACTTTGTAGATTATTTTAGGTTGTAAATGAAATTTTGCGTTCACGTATAAAAATCTGTTTTTCGCCCAGAAAGATATTTTTAATGAGCTTGAAATGTTCATGCTTATCTACCGAAAGCAAACATTTTCGCTAGAAATAGGTTTTTAGGTCGTAAAACTGTTTTTTACGAGTGTTCGTAAAGTTGAATTTTACGACTCGAATACGAATATATATTAACTTTATCCAAAGTTACTATGGTAGTTTTAAGTTAAGTAATAAAAACTGATCAATTTCGGGCTTACTAATATTTTTAATTCGATATATGATTCTTTACTTACTTTCAAATTGCCATCATTTTTTTTTTTTTTTTAATTTATAATTCTCAAATCTAAAAAAGGTTCATTTAATTTAGGTTTTATGTAAACTAAATTGTAATTAATCTACTAGCCTAACGAGCTCTGAATACATCTACTAACCCTATTCCATTGCGTGTCGTTTTATTTTCGTACTGAACGAATAGAAAATAAATAAGTAAATACGACTTGACAACTCAATTATTTCAAATCCGCAATAAATATACTTAGCAGCTGGGTAGCTAATATTTATGTACAAGTATAGATTAAAAACAAAGATGTATTAATTTAAAAATTAGTAAAATTAATAAAATACTAACCCGAAATTCTTAATATAGTAGAAATAAAATAACCCAACTACCGATATTCGGATACTCGATACGCATATCATCGTAAAGACAGGTCCTAGTTAAAAATATCAAGAGTATTCAGTTTTGCTCCACCTTGGCCTACTAATCTTTTACAATTAAAAAATGTGAAAAAAATTAATATAAAGCTAAGACGCATTTATTTTGTTCAATCTAATTAGCATTAAAAATAAACACACACCCACATAAAATATTATTAGGTAAACGAAGACATAAATTTATGAATCTAACTTCAGATAAAGCACCACAGCAGTTTCAGAATTCTAAACACATAAAAATCTATCCTTCCTTAACATACCGGTTAACGCATGATTTGATTTTAACACATTTAGTTAATAATTCGATAAATATTATATTTTAATCAAATGCAAACATAAAATTTCGAGCTGCATAGTTATCAAATAACGCAAAATAGTTTTCGTAGTAGACAGTTTTGTCTTATAAATGTTTACATACATTTCATTAGTTTATAAAGATATATCAATGTAATAAACATACTTCTACAGTATGACTTTATTTATTTTGGTCATCTTGTTCTTTTAGTGTGAGATATTTACCCTATGTCTTATTTGACTTTCTTTGATGTAAATTTATTATTGCATTGTACAAATCTATTAATAAATATATAAATTATTTAATAATGCCTTAGAATACAATATTATTTAGGTAGTTAATTACTAGCGCCTTTCCAATCATTATAAAATAATTTAACACATTGAATGATTTTCAAGCATTAATATTTAAGTTCCGCAACGTGTATAAACATAACTCACGAATATTTTTGAAAATTATTCTAGAAACAAAATAAAACGAAAGAAAGTCATCGCTTGTAAGATAAACTTGGAAAACCAGTGGCGATTATCTGAAATAACAACAGCTTTCAAATTTTTCCGTCAAAGTATGTCTTTATTTTTTCTTTATTTTATTAAACCTTATCAAAATATATATATATACTTAATCAATACTTTAATAAGCGTTTAAAGTGTGTCAAATAATTTAATTTAACAAAAACAGATTAGTCTTAGGAGGGTGTACTGTGAGAAGCATTTAAGGTTATTTCACGGATCTGCAATGCTTTTTTGTTTAATAAATAATTTTAATTGTGCCAAAAGTAAAGTAAATAAAGTAAAAGAAGTTCCGCCACTTGCAATCTACGTCCAAGATTAATTTAATATATCTTTTCTTTACAAACGTATTTCTGCCATTTTTTGTATGAGGAAAAAACTGTTTTTTCTTGTAGGGAGCATCCGCTCACTCTAATCAAGTGAATTTTATTTTTACGCAAAAAGAACATGCTCAAATGGACTGTTTTTTCCATTAATATCATTTTTTTTTTAATTGTGATTTATAATAGTTTTAAATAACTAAAAAAAAAATTTTTTTTTAATTTTGTTTGCACCAAGAAGAAATCTAACTCTTGAAACAAAAATAAAGTTGCAATCGATTTAAAGTATTGAATCAGTCTCAAATATTAGTTTGTATTCACATATGACTCAGCAGTGTTAGTTCACTCTTTAAGAACGTTTAAGAAAATAATAAAAATAGTAAAGGATATTTGTATTATTAATTATTATATCAATTATTATTGTGATTAGTTGCTGGTTTAATTTCATGCAAGAATGAATTATTAATTGGAAATAGCTAATAAATTATTGTTTTTTTTTATTATTATTTAAGCAATTAGTACCTCATTATGAGGTTATTATGCTTAATTATTAAATTATTGTTTTGTTAATAGATTATAGTTTTGATAATGTTAATATAATCCATTAAAATTGCAATTATTAAACATAACATTATAATTTAGAGAAATGAAAATTTTGTATCCAATATTATTTATATAAACTAATAATCTTATAGGATATAACAGGAATTAATATTATTTATACAGGATGGTAGTTCAGGTACTTTTAAAATACAAAACAAATAAAAGTATTTTAACACTTTATTATAACACCCAAATGTAAAATTCGAAATGTCATTTAATGTCCTAGTAAACTTAAAATAAAATGATAATGCATTCCCTACTGATAGATGCTGTTCGGAAGTTTTCTACAAGTTAATACGAAGAAAACTTATGCGTTTCAATTAATCTTGTATACTTAGACTATGTGTCTCTCTCGTTCTACGTTTATTATAAAAGTTACTTTTTAAAATAAGTCAAATAGATATATTTATTCAAAAAAAAAAAACCAATGTATTTTGTGACAAAAACAATGCGCTTGGCGCGCTGCAAAACCCAGATTCAATTACGCATTATACTCTCATCCTCAACACACACTTTTTTATAATCTTTCTCACCCTTTCGCTCTTTTACTCCCAGTTTATCTTTTACAGCTATGTATATAATATAACTATATACTCAATTTCTTTTTTTTTTTTTATATATGCCTTCCTGTATTTCTGCGGTCTGCCTTTATTCTAGAGCTTTGCTGTTTTATTACACAACCGAAAGACTCGCTTCTAAAATAAATTCATTGAACATGCTTATTGTACAGTTTTTTACTATTGCAATTATTGAATAGAAAAAATTGTTCTGTAATTTTACTTAAAATAATGTAAAAAGTACTAATAATTAAAATCGTATATGCATTTTTATGTTTAGAAATTTAATAAAAATGGACATGTTTTAGAAGCAAGCCTTACTTACGTCAGATTGTACTTAAGATTTTAATATTTTATTTCATTATGTTATTTTTTTCTTTTTTCTTAGAACAATCGCATTTTTTCATATACATATATCATTTTAATATTACACATCTTTTACACTCTCTATTAATATTAAATTTTAATTCCACCTAAGCATATCCCAATCTCGTATTCTTGTCTTTCTTTCTTTTATGCTGTGCATTCGCTTCACATTGCAATATGATATTTGTAAAACGCATCTCGTGGTGCATTTTCCATTTACAATTGTATTTCTGCTATTTTTTGGATAATGCAGTTCCTACTGCTTTGATCATGTTAAGGAGTTTATTAAACCAATGCCATTATAGATAAATTATCATTCATATATTTTTATAAATCATAAGTCTTACACTAAACAATATATAATGTAGAATTTCTTTAATTTTTTTATTTATAAAAGTTAATATCAATAATAAAGGAATTGTTAATTCATAACTCAAGTTTTTATTAATAATATGCTTAGATATTGTTAATAAAAATTTGAATATAGAACTGATATATACATTATAGATTTTAATAATTTAATCAGTAAAATGTATAAAAATATACTACAAATAAAGTGATCATATTCCTATACTGGCATTGATTGATACAACATTCACTGTTTTACGTAGACAACGATGTGGCGATAATTCTTTTGGTAGTTCAATTTATATACCATCAGATTTTGAAGATGATGGTTGGACTCGTCGGAAGGATTTTTAAATGTTCATTTAATTAATTAAGAAATAATTAAGTTGACATACATTTATCATATAATTTACAAAATTCATTATGTGCCTTTAGTTTTTAGTACGAATATTTTCAATACAATACATATGTAATGTCAGAAAAATTAAAATATACAAAAAAGGATTAGAAATTTAAACAGTATGACTCACATGTTTCATAAGGCACTTTAAATAAACCATTTATTAGGTTACAGCATTCTTTTTTTTCATTTTTTTCAATCCAACGAGTCATTTTTCTATTATCATGAAAATCATTATGCATACCAATTGTTTACTACCAATTCCAAACAAAACATGACGCTAATTAATCGACGTTAACAAGAAGAAATTAAAAAGAGCGTCTATTGAATTACTCTATTAGAATAGGTATAGTCGAAAAAGTACATAAAATTATACATAATGTATCTAATACACATCGCAATTACACGGTAATGCGTAATATTGCAAACAATCAGTACGTATTGGAATAATTTAAGCTTTTTCAAGTTAACCAAATATCTATCCATCGGCTGAGTCGCTAACAATAATCAGGTAATTAAAGTCTTTTAATAAATGAAAAAAGTATACATATATATCGAGGAAAAATTATAGTAGAAGAAATCATTATGTATAATGCTGTCACTTGAAAGTTGTTAAAAAAAAGTTCCCTCCTTCTTTTCTCCCTTTTGTACGAAGCAGAGGGATAAAATGCACAATTACGTCCACTTTCTTTTTAGAGATCCTTTTTATCTCTCTTTTCCAAATTTCTCGCCTTTGCGGACAAATTTAAACGTCAGTTTGTTAAAATTTTGCAAAGGAAACTTATAGTGAGTTCTGAAAAGCAGTTAATAAATGATGCGTGTAACTAAATTTAAGATCCATATAGATTAAGGATCGGTCAAATAAAAAACTACAACTTGATAAAATACAAGTGTATATCTCGAAAAAAAAAAAAAAAAAAATTACAATTACTTGAATACTCGTAGAAAGCTAACAATTTTGTAAATCGATAACCGTCTATCAGCCTCAAAAGTAATTTCAAATATCTCTCAGCAAACTTTAACGTTGATCCGCAGTAACGATCACAAATCTTACAGCCTTGTCGCGCTCTTCAGAATTCACTAGAATACTTCCTCTCCAGCTTTCAAATTCAGCGATCGAAAAAATCCACCCGCAGAGGGCCAGAGACGAGATTAGTCGCATGGTAGTATTGCAATAATATATATTTATATATATCATTAATAAATATGATATTAGAAGGCGGCGGGGTGGCGCATCTTGGTTCCATCGGTTTTCACTCTCTACGTTGCTATCCCTTTCTCGCATGTTCTGCGGTCCTTTTAGAACCTGGCGCGAATGTAGACGGACGAGGCGTCGTGCTCGCCGTAGCCGAGGCGTTTGGCGTGCTTGTAGATCTCGTTCGCTGCCGCAGCGAGTGGGATCGGCTGCTCCAGCTGATCGCTCATGCTTAGCGTCAACCGCAGGTCTTTCTGCATGTGTTGGAGAGGCAGGTGTGTGGTGAAGCCACCCTCAATGATAGCTGAAATTGGAATTCAGAGAATTAGAATGTTTCCAAAATTATTTGAAATATATTTATTTATACTGTATTTTGTACAAAGACATTTTTTTAGAAAAATTACGACACTGTTTTATAAATATAGGAAGATTAAGTCTAAAAACATTTCTAAAAAGTAGAGTAATTTTACCAAGAAAATTTTTTCCAAATAATTTTCGTAATTCGTGTTCAAATTAGTAAGAAATTTTGATAAAACAGCGCCTTATAAGAAATAAACTCATATTAAATAATCAAACTCCCAAACAAAAGAAATCAAAACTACACAGATAAACCGCTACATCCTCAAAATCACTCGATCCAAAAACTACCCCACTCTCACTATCCCGCAACAAAGAAAACCACCCATCATCCTCACCTTTGCCCTTATCCAGAATCGCCGGGCATGCCAGCGAGGTAAGCTCGAGTATCTCCAAAACATCCTTCTGCTGCAGTCCCGCCCTATCCGCTAGCGCCATACTCTCGGCCAAGCCAGCCAGCGTCACTCCAGCCATCAGCTGCAGCACTAAATTCATCTTGGAGGCATTTCCAACCTCGCCCAGGTAGAAGGTGTTCTTGCCCATGGCGCCGAAGCAGCTGTTGCAGTCGTCGAAGAGCTGCCGATCGCCAGCCGCGAGTATGACCAGGGTGCCCTCCTCCGCCTGGACCTTGCTGCCCTGGACCTGGGCCTCGAGGTAGCGCGCCCCCTTGGCGGTTATGGCCTCGGCGATGTCCTGGGACGTCTCGGCGTCGATGCCCGTCATTTCCACGTAGCCCTTGTCCGTCGTGATCTCGGTGAGCACGCCACAGTTGCCGAACACCATCTGTGAATGGAGGATAGATTTGGGGTTAGAGGTTGGAAAGTTGTTGTGTGTCGTGCTTTGGGGATTGTTTTTTCAAGGCTGATTATTGCTGTTAAACGTGTTATTGGCTGTTGTTTAGAGAAAGATAATAATGCGGTCTGGAGTAAAAATGATAGGTGCGTAATGCGAATTGTATTTTGATAGAATATTTATGAATAATTTAAATTTGAAAAAAGAAAGGTTAGGAAAATGCACGTGATGGTACGTTGATAAATTATATTCAATAATTTGTACCTCTTTGGCAGCCTGTGGATCGGCGACGCATGAGAACGTGATGTCCGCGCCTAGGACTACGTCCGATGGTGTGAGACCCTGTTCGGCTCCAGCCTTCACGAAGTCCGCACACTAAAAACAAAAAATTTTGTAAGTTAATATACTATACAGTATATAATGTTGTTAAGTAACATTTTGTTCTCATTTAAATGCACGGTGCATCCTGAAATTTTACATTACAAAATAAGAAAGTCAGTCTGTTTGGATGTAATAGTAGCTTGCACATTATTATTAAAGATATACCTATAGATAGGTATAAAATTGCACAATAACGTGTATATATGTATTGATGTGTATGTATAAGTATATATAAATGTATTTATACACATATTTTCGTTTAAATAAGTTTTGTCAGGGAAATATTGCACGCGTTTAGAGGGGCTAGTCTCAGTTACTTAAGTCAGAAGCCAAAAAGAACAAGGTTTTTAACGATGAAAAGTATCAAAGACTCGAAGGACTTTGTAGACTGCTTAAATGGTTCAAAATGTATATCATCTACCCGTTGTGCTCCAAAATTTATAATTACCAAAATCATATTCTATTATTTTTAAAAGTAAAGAATATTTTATTTATATCTCATAAATTTAATTCAAGCAAGCCCCTTTAATTCAGCGATGCAAGTAAATATCGAAATAATATAAATGTCCAATTAAGTAGCATAATAAAAAAATTTCTTTGCGTCTCTTATAGCGGTCAGCTAACAAAATTGCCATACCGGACAGACAATTCAGATCACAAAAGCATGCCACCTTCCTGGAAATTTCCAGTAGTTAAATTCAAACATCTTATCCACATGGCACCTGGAATTACAGCCCTTTCGGCTCATTCGTCCTTTTGTGTCATATGGTAAGTCTTCTCAGTATTTTATTATTCCTTAATGATGTTATTTTTCACCGTATGTGCGATATCAGAATTCTACCCGATCTTAAAACCTATAAGAATCATTAAAAATCGGTAAGAAACAGGAACGAAATCTCCAACTATTTGCCGTTAAATCACAACCATACATTAACTAACTTCACTAAACAAAAGCTAACAACAGCTGATCACCAACCGCGCAACCATCCACGATAAAATTCAAAAACAGACCCTCCGCGCCATCTGCCATCACCCACCCACACCCTCATCGATCGCTCCCCCTTAATTCCCTACCATACCGACCGTACCGAGCCGCTCCCGTCGCCAGATGTCGCGCAGCTCGACTGCGTCGTCGACTCTGCCCGCGGCGCATCTGGAAAACGGTTACGACACGCGCTGCCCTGGCTCTCTTTCTCTCTCTTCACGCCACATCAGCAAACGACGCCATGTCTAAGCCCGCCGCTGCTGGCTGTCTCGTAATGCGCCGTTCCAAGGTGTCGGCCCCCTCCGGCCGCGGATGTATATTCGGCTCTTTTCAGCATAAGGAAATTGATTTGGGAGCTCTGGGAGGGCGCGTGGCTTTTTGGCTGGACCGGGGGCGTAGGTGCAGAAAAGCTGGGATGGCTGTGGGAGAGGTTTTGGGTGAAGGGAGGCACGGTCTGGGTCGGACGGTTTATGGAGTTTTCTTTTGGATGGGAGTGGTTTTTGAGATTTTTTTCGGTGTAAGGGAGTTAGAGTTTGTAGTATTGATTTTTGCACGAGAATGTAGAGTTGCGTTTTGCTGGTACTTTGAGTATTTAGTAGGGATTTTGGTTTTGGGAGAGTATTGATTTTTAAATGTGAAATATGCTTCTCGAGGCTGCTTTTCCAGCTGTTTTTGTTCTTCTAATGTGGAGTCTTATCGAATGGTGAAACGTGAAAAATCTGGCGTGTTAGTATCTCTTGTTATAATCTTGATTAGCTTTAGAAATTTCATAATCGATTAGATATGGAATTTTATATTGCATAAAGCGATAAATCAGCTCGTATTTGTACTACTTGAAATCTGATGAAATCGACAATATTCATCTTTATTATTTTCTCCGCTTTTTTCTAGTTTTATAGTCCTTTCACGCAAGAAAAACTTACATTTATATTTAAACTTCTAAAATTATTACGTTATATTTATCTGCATTCTTTGTTTAATACAACGATTTTTAAATAAAAGTATATTTTTGTTTCGTTAATGATACAATAATTCATTGCAAAAAATGAAATAAATAAAATGATTATCTGATTGCTTTTTTTAATTTTAAGGTCAGACCCCAATGGAGATAAAAATTTATTTGATTTTTTAAGTACACACGCATTGTATAATCTTAAAATTATCTCTGAGTTTTTCATATGCAAATGCAGAAAAATCCATAGTATGTCGCCAGGGGAATTTTAAAACATGAAACAGTTTTCAAGAAATATTTGATTTTTTTCTAAAACGCTGAAAGCACGCATCGCAAAAATGTACGTTTTAAATAGGTCTACTCGTAATATTTATTAAGCCGGTAAAAAATATACCTTTAAAAAAAAAATGACTTTATGTTAAAAAGCTAATAAAGATTTTTTCAAAAGAAATTTTTTAAGCTCGTGACGAATGAATATTTTTTCATAATTCCTTTTTATTATACCTCATAAATAGTAATCTTATACGAAAAAATATTGCAGACACATAACTTCTAAAACAAATCCTGTTCAAACCTACCCTCAGTTTATTTAATTCCATCTAACGTACAGTCAAAGTAGTCCAATATAAGCCGGATTATTTGCAAGTGGCTAAATCACATATAAATTACCCAAATTATAGTCACTTACGGCGATAAAGCTTTCAGACTGGCGCATCGCTTGTTCCAAATATTGACCGCTTGCAAAAGTATTTTCATTGCCCGAATAGTTTCTATGAAATTTTTCCATGGAAAAACACTCGCTCCATTCATACATTAACCATCAATTCTCGATCTTTGCCTTGTCAAATTATAATAACATTAATTAATCAAAAATAGCTTTGTGTACTTCCATATTTTAGCATGCTAACGATCTATTTCTGTAACTAAAATAGGTCACATATTACTGCATAGACCAAGTATTCGGTTGTATCAACAAGCTTAATTGTCATTCTCATCGTCGAATACCAAATGAATCGATACATCTCGGTCTCTGCCGAGGCCAGCAAGACCGTCAAATCATTAAGCTATAAATGCCACGTACTGCATATCGACGATATCTTTTCTTACACCAGGCCTCCTCCGCCTCGATTAATAAACACTATCGAAATTTAAATGAACTTTCCATCGTCAAGGTTGCGCTTTTGGAGTCACCTCAGCTCCATTTATTTTTCGAGCAAACATTCAAAGAGCGCAGCTACGAAAGCTGATATTCCTTTACAAAAATACATCCCAAAAACTTTGGTCATCCGCAACACTCGAAATTTCTCCGAGCGATCAGCGAAAAGCTACTTCGCCGTCAGCCGGGCGCCTCGGCTTTTCCCTTCCGAATCCCGCTTTCTGGAGCCAGGCCAGCTTCCCCTCGGCTCCCGAAGAAAATATCAGCCGAAAATTTCCGCAGTTTTCTTAATCAGGGTCAACAGGATGTGACTAATCCGGCCTTTCGTCTCTCCAATAAACAATAAATCCCGTCGCGCCTCCGAGGTGCGAGGGAAGAATTGGATCGTTCAACGGAGGCGGATGAAACGTTAGAGCCGGCAATCGCTCTTGTTATTGAGAGAGGAGACAATCTCGTATTTGCCGAGGCACTTTGCTGCATATCAGCCGCTGATGTACTCGGCTCCGTCGCCGTTTCTCCGATTTGATCTCGAGGCTGGGGATTGTTAGATCTGGGATCGATCGGAGTTTATTAAAAATTCGAACGACCGCCTTGAGAGGTCGGTTCTGGCGCGAATTGCAACACTGTTAGAAAGTACAAAAAAGTGAGTGGGATTTCCGCTGGCTCGGTTTTTAAGTAATCGCAGAAACGCGATTTACCGCGGCAAACCGAAAATACAAACGCAATAATTGCGCTTTCAGTAACCGAGCGCAACTTCGGCAACTACCCCAGATAAAATCCATAATTAAACCCGAGCGCCTCCCGAGATCAACGCACTTTTCGACACGCGATGTCGCGGCGTCAATTTCAGCGAAACGGACTCGCTGCATATACGTGCCCGGGATTTCGCGTCGGCGCAGAGGATCGAGCTCTCCGCGTTCCGGCGACGTTATTATGAGCTAGTTAGCATAACCAGTCGCTGTGCGCGCTTCTGCGTCGAGCGCGAATTTTGCACGAGCGGCCGGCTGCGTTTACTGTTACGGTGGTAATGATTGAGCGATGCGAGAGGAAATGTAAAAGAGTTTATTATGGTTACTGTGTATGGAGCTGAATTTTACAGCTGATGAGGGGTTTTATTATGGTTCGGTTTGTGGCTTTGAGTTGCTATGCTAAATTTGAGAGATCGTTTTGACTTCGTAAAAGCTTTCATTAAACGAAGCGCTTCGACCTCATAAATAACACCACTAATTACTAAATTAGTCAAATTCCCAAACTATCCAAACTCCCACACATCCCCAAAACCAAAAAAACCCAAGCAAAAAAATCTCCCTCGATCCCAACGCGGAAACCACGTCCCCAGATCGCCCTCGGCAACAGAGCCGAGCGAGAGAAAGAGGATACGGGAGCGATACACGTCCGCGCATCCGCCTACGTCACGCTTATATATCGCGCAGCTCAGAGTTCTTTGACCATCGGCCGCGTCCGCCAGCTGCTTGCGCGCGTGCAGCGCTACTCTCTCGCTGTTTAAGTTGCGGATATTCCCGGTGCGAGCTGGCCTTTTCCGAGCCGATCGAGCCGATGAAATATCAGCGCGATATGTCGCTATCGGATTTTCGAGAGAAAGATAGGAGGAATGTTAGAATGTAGAAGATTTTTTTTTCTCAAACTCGATCTGCTGATTAGGATTCAAACGATTTCTTCTCGATGTCATTAAGATTGTTGATATAAACCGTGTAATTAACGCCGCTATTGTATTTTTCTTCGCGATGCAATCTCGAATCTCGGCTTTATCATTACGACTTCCTCGAAGCGAGCCTTCCTCTTTCTTTTTTTCATTTTACGACCGCGAAATTATTCATGCGCGCTCGCGCTTCATAAACTCCCGGTGGAGTCCCGAGATAGTAATCTTATCGGCCGTACGATAACAAAGCCCGTATCGCGCCGTTCGCGACTCTATTATCACGTGCGCGACGCGGAAAGACGCCAATTGAATTGTAATGATGATGATCGATCGTTTTTGGATTCGATAACGAAAACGTGATTAGCAATTGTTGTTTTTGTAGGTCTTAGAGGTGGCTCGAAGGGCGTGGGAGATGGAAACTGGTCCATTTGGCTTTTGGAGTTTAATTCGATGGAAATGAAAATGTCTTCGTTCCGCGTGAAAATCCGCTGGTTTAGAGCGTTAATTCGGTTTGAGCTGATGAAATGCAGTTTAGGAGGTGGAGCGACTCTGCGAGCGCTAATTCGCAGCTTGGAGTGTCGATATTTTAAATTGACGTTGATTCCTACGCGGAAATAACATTTTAACTAAATTTCTTTTTAATAAGCGCCACTCGTTTAAATGAATACTTAGATAAAGAACGTTCCTAAATGAAAAAAGTTTCAGTATAACCCAGAATAACAAAACCCCAACAAACAATTTCCCATCAAACATTCTCCAAAGTACCAAGCAAACTCCCCGCTGAAAATTTCATTACAAAAACCTTGTAAAACTCAACTTTCACGCAGCGACTCCCTTTCCCATTCCATCCATAATTAAACAATCCACAAAAAAAAATTTCTTCACGTCACGTCCCACTTGCCGCCTAACCAGCCGCCCAAAGGTCGTAAGTTCGGGGCGTCTCAAGGCCTCCGAGTCATTGAACGATCAATCACATGTATCGCTGCTCGCGCGGCTGTTACAAGTATTAATAACAATCGCGTTTGAAGCGCGCTTACAATGGGAATTCAAAGATGGCCGTAAGCTACGCGAGTGGCCGTTTGATCGATATCGGACGAGTACGGAGTCCGGGACGGAAAGCAGGTGCGTTTTCTGAGTCGCGTGCGCCTGCGCTTCCTATGTGAGTTTTCTTGGGGGGTTTGGTGTGGTTGGTTTTTAGGCAGGTGTTTTTAGGGTTTTTGGTGTTGGTTGGGAGAATTTTTGAGATTTTAATGCGAAGGAATATTTTGATAGCTGCAAAGTAAATAGGGTGGTTTATTTGTGAATTTTAAAAGTAAAATATTGGAAAAGTCATTTGTATGATGGTTTTACGAATGAATTATTATTGTTACTTGCAACAATGTTTTGCTTGCTGCCGACGAAACATAAAAGTATGCATCATTAAACGTTTCAAAAATCAATAGAGAACCTACATTTTCAACTCGGACGATACTACGTACACCACGGAATTTTATTTTAAGCTGCATATTCACGTTCCATAAACGAATACCTACACATACAACTATAATATTTATACTTTCTACCAATGTGTACAGTATCATAAGACTTTATGGAGTGTACCGACTATAAAAAGAAACGCTTCTTCGCCAACATGACTTTAAAATTGTCTGCAATATTTTTTACAAGCTCGTCGCCGAGCTGTAATACGCTCGTTTTCGCTCGAAGGTCTGGTGGAAAACGGCTGGGGAATAATCGACTTTTCCCTGATAACCTCGACACGTTTTGCGCGTGAGAATTTTATGAAACATTGATATTTTGATGCCGACGACTTTGAAACAGTGTTACGCGCGCGAAATTACTTTTGTCGGATATTGAATATCTAAAACGATTTGAAATGCCAGAGCAATACGATATAGCTTCAAGCAGAAACTGTGTCAGCTCTGCTGATGTTACGAGTATTATTTTTGTTGCTTTTTGTTGAATTTTTGTTGTTGCGAAAAGTTCGAGCGCTGGAAAAATTTTATTCAGTTTTAAATTTACACGAGCAAATAAATATTTTTTTAAAGGCGCGTTTTTTCGGTGCAAAATAAACTGGGTTAACAGACGGGTTGAATTTCCAGTGCTAAAAACAAATACTGCGCTCCAGTAAAAAATACAATAAATTATTATCTTTTTAATTAATAACCAATATTCTTTATCAAATTCACACCAACATCAAGCAACTCTATCTAAAATAACTCACATCAACAATTTATCAAAACATCTCCCCAGATCAATCACCGCACAATCCTTCAAAAACTTCCAAGCACCTTTGATCTTTAATCCCATTTCCAGACGCAGCCGAGAAAGAAACTTTTCAAACATATCGCAACTCTCCGCTTCCACACAAAGAAAAATTCCAACCAGCTCTCCCCCGCCTCAAAGTAAAAATCGCGCTTCAAAAGCTCGCCGCGCTCCCCAGAAATTCGCGTCGACTCGGCCTTTTTTCCAGGCTTTCATAAACGGCTTTCGCGAGGGATCAGCGGTTTTCTCGCGCGCGCGCGAAAAAGATACGAAACGCGCGTAATGCGTTTTAATTATTTTAGAAGCGTTCGGGGAATCGTCGGCGAATCCCGGGAGTCGAGATATAAATTTTTTTTCTTCCGCGCGTAATTAGATGTTTAGAGCGTGACACGGTTTTACGGCGATGCATGTTACGCTGCGACCTTTATTAGAAATGTTATTGAGAGTGAATTATGTGTGTGTGAGTGGTGGAAAAATTCTTGCGGTTTTCACGTGGATTGTAGAGTAGTTTTGTCTGTGAAATGCGGAGGATAACAATGATTCGGCGTATTTGGAGTTGTTTGGATTACTCGCATGTTTTGTAAGAGATTGCTACTTTTTTCTAAAGAAATTCTAGTTATAAGAAGAAATAAATTTTTTTAAAGTAATTTTATTAGCACTGGTTATGAATTATACATTAAATTTTGTAGCTGTACTGAAATGTTTTAATGAATAGAACATACTAAGGTAAATAGTTATAAAAGAATGGTTTTTTTAATTTATGGCAAAACTCACAATAGAGCACATTCTACAGAAATGTTCTCATTAATTGACTCTAAAGTGTAGTTATATTCAAACTTTCGCAGTATGTGAAATGCTCTAGTTTGGTCGAAAGCGAAAAAGTATGTTAAATCCGATTGTATGTATTTAAAATGCCGTTGAAAATGTAATTTAAACTCACTTTCGGTACTTAATGTCAAGTGAAGCAGCAATTTGTTACAATGGATAAATTGAATTAAATTACAAACTTATCATCAATTTCATTAAGGTTTTCACAGAAGATGGATTAATAACATTTTCACTAAACGTAATATGCTTCAAAATGTAAAATAATAGCTTGAATTTCTGAATTACGAACGTACAGAATAAGTGTCTAGTTTTTAATTTATTCATTATTCCACTTTAGAAATGGGTTTCGATCGTTTTAAATGACATCGTGTTTAAACTACACTTGATGTTTTAGAATTGAAGAATGGAAAGCTACTATAAGGTAGATCTATGAGTTTTATTCAAGAAGAAATAGTATAAAGCACTCCCAATTATAGGAAGTCAAATATAATTCTCCTAGACTTTACGACATTATAAAATTACTAGTATTGACAAAGATTGCTCAGCACATCTCTTAGTTTAAAGATGACTTATCTTTCAAAAATTAAAATATTTATTACAAAAAATTTTAGTTTGGTGTATATACTACGATGTTAACGATATCTCATACATTGTTCTCTTCCCTTATCTACCACAACCACTTATCCTAAAACCACCCAACCAACACCACCACCCTCAAAAACAAACAAATTCCGCACAATAATCAAATAAATTCATCTCCAACATAATCCCGCCATTCCCCAAACCTCTCTCATCCACAACCTCGTAAATCCAGCCTCCACCCAACCACTCGCCTTCCTCTAATTTTCCCCGAGCTCTCGGCGCCTCCTCGAGAAGACTAGCTTGCCTTCGCGACCTTGCTAAATAGATAACAAGATGAGAACAGCTATACTACCAGCTATCTCTCTCGCTGTGCCTGTAATTCATCCAATTTGGCGCGGGCTCGGCGGGCAGGTGCAGCTCAGCGACGGCTAAGTGCTATTCGATATCGCCCGGCGCGTATAGCTTCCAATTACTTTGAAAGCGATTGCCAGCTTTTTTTTCTCTTTCAGCGGAGGTCGCGATGGGAATCTGGATATATAGAAAGAGCGAAGTGGCGCGAGAAAATTGACTGCCGGCTTTGGTTATGTTTCGGCTTTCGGTGCTGGGGCCGGCGGGGTTTGGCTGATTGGTAACGTTGGCTCTTAGTTGGATTAGAGAGGGGAAAACTATTTTCGATCGCTGTTTGTTGGGTGCGAGTGTCTGGGTTGGCTGAGATTTGACCAAGTTTAGGTGAATCTTCATCACTACGGCTGAGATTTGATCAAGTTTAGGTAAATCTTCATCACTGTCGAGATTCGATCAAGTTTAGTCGAATTTCAATCAACGCATTTGAGCATTTTTCGCCAGGTTATATATAAATTAGATAAAGACTGACAAAAAACCTGCAACATTAAATTTAGACAAAAAATTAATCAATCAAAATTTACGTCCACCATAAACAATCCAGTCAAAAACTACACAAAACCCACCAACTTCCTTAAACTCCCTAATCCCTTTAAATCCACTCCCCGCACACCAGCTGGCATCAACAGCTGTTACACCCGAGAAAACTCGCTTGGACAAAGACACACCCAACGCGGAAAATCCTCCAAACATTGCGCAATCTTGCGAGGGACCTTGACTCCCGGCGCGCCGCGAGGCGAGTCCGTTTTTACGGCTTCTCGTGCGAGAGCTTCTTCTTTCTCCGCTTTCCTTGCCGGCGTATACTCTCGCAATTTCTTAGCTCGTTAGGGAAAGACAAACTCGCGCGGGCTTCTGCAAATCTTCCGGGGGTTTTGAATTACCCGGCTGGGAATAATCCAGCTGGAGGGTGAAGCGGCTGATTTATTTTTGGCGCACGCGACGGCTCGATGCGTCGATATTTCCTCTTTATAGTTAGGCGGATAGTCGATATATTGAAATTTTCATTCAACGACGAGTTAGCGTGCCGGCTCATTCATTTTTCTTTTCGGTTATTAAGGCGGGTTGCTTTGGGGGGCTAACTTTATGATTTAACGATCGGGATGATTTTACGTTTTTTATAGATAAGTTACGCGGAGTGAATATTTTTGAAGTTATTAAACAAAAGAATAGAATTGATCTTTGATGAACTACGGTGTAAAAAATTGTTAGTTCGTCAAAGATCAATTCCACTCATTTACTTAATTATCTCTACGACCGGCATAAGCTATATTTTTCCTTCGTTAATATTAGTATAATTAAATAAATAAGCCTCATCGGTGGATGCTTTTAAGGCACGACCAATGTAAGTATTATTACCACGTCAATTATTAAATAGAAAACAATTTTCTAAAGTAGTTTTGCTAACGTTTTGATAGAATAAGACTACTGTTCTCTTATCAGGTAATATTAGTCTATTTAGATAAGTACTGTTAGTTGCGTTAAAAAAATTTCCCGTTATATTTTAGAGGTTTTAGTACTTCAAAACATCCTGTGTAAACAAAACAAAAAATGTATGTGTGGATTGTTGAAATGTTTTTCTCATTAGATATTTTATAAAAAATTTATTTTGGAGCGGTGAAAAGTATTCGTTTAAGATTATTACTTTAAAAGGATCGCTTTTATTTGTCTTATTCCTCAAATTTCTTCCTTGATTCATAAGCATTATACAAGACATTCTTGAGAATTTATGTGCAAACACGCACGATACATCGTGATCATCAAATATGAAAGTGCTGAAAATGAAGGAGAAAAAAGTCTTGATCGTTTGAGGGAAGATGAAATATCTTTCTCTCTTGGGCACGCGTCGCTTTAATAATGCAAATGGTAAGAATGATTTTGATACGGTGTACACTGGCGAATGCGTATGAAACATTCATCAATTTTACGAAATTGACTTCTAACATGCTCGTATAATTCATAAATTTTAAATTTCTTTTTCTTTCTGAATATGAACAATTCCGTCTATTTATTGGAAACGAAAAATTAATGTGAATATTTTCCACAAAATCATAGTATTTTTTGTCACAGTAATTCAAAAACGTGATACTTTCAAAAAACCAGAGTTGCGATAAAAAAATTTCGTTATCAATTCAGTATACAATAATCTCAATACCAAAGCCAAACCTAAAACTCTCCAAAAACCCTATAAGAAAAAACAATATCAACCCATCCCAAAAACCATTTAATCGCTCACGAAATTCAATCAACTCGAAACAATTCAAAGATCACCCCACAAAATCCTCCCGCCCACGCATCCATCATCCGCGGGGGGGCGTACATTTCGACACGTGCCGGCACACCCACACACGTGGGCCCTAATCAAAGCCGAGCTCCGCGCGCTCGGCAAAACCGCCCGAGCTCATCGCGCCCGAGCAAATAAATATTGACACTATACATATCGACTCCTCGATATTTTCCTAGCAGAGAGCTATACGCGCGCGGTCAGAAAAGCGTCTCTCTCGGCATGAATAATTCCGGAGCCGAGAGAGCAACGGACCTCCCTCGTGCCTCGGCTCTTCTTTTCTCCTTGCGCGGGTCTATTTATAAAGGCCTGAAGGAAGGGCGACAAGAGTGTAAGGTTGGTGCGCGAGCGCGGGACGGTTTTGCGAAGTTGAGAGAGGCTGTTGGTGTTTTGTGTGATTAATTTCGTGAGGTTGGAAAGTTTTTGCGGAGAGGATTTTCATAGAAAACAAATCGATGGGGATTTATTTTTTGCCGGCGGAGAGCGAGCTTTTGTTGGGCAGTGGCTTGGAATTTGCGTGGGTGGATTTATGATTAGAAAAAAACAATGGCGAAGAGATGAGTGGTCTTTCTTTTCATAACTAGAACGAAGAAATTCTAACGGTTTTATACGGTTTGTAATTGATAAAAAAAGACTATGGATGCGCCACGTTATTAATTGCTTATAGAATAATTTTGCTATAGGTGCATAGATAGTTTTAGAAAACCTCGTTAGTCAAACAATGTCACTTAAGTGCCTACGTTACGCAATATTATTTCGTCATTCAGTATGCTTGGAAAAAAGTGGCTATAGTAACTAGCAGCCATCGCTAGCGTCATTAGCTAAAAGCAAACTCATTAAAATCTGACCAATTCATCAGTCTGCACTACTCATCCACTCTTATTAATCCATACATTCTCAAACCCCTCCTTCCGTCACAAACGAATTCCTACAGAAATTTTCGTTTCATTTCACGCACAAACAGCCAAACCGAACACTCCAACTCGAACAAAACGACGTCAACAAGAAAGTCAAACGCTAAAAACCAACAGAGAGCCGTCAGCGCGCTAAAATTAAGCCCAAGCCAAGAAAAAACCTGCGCTCATCGATCTCTCTGAAAATACAAGCGTAATCGCTTATACTCTCTCCTTCACCTTTAGCTTCTGCTAATAAAAAATTCGCTCTCTCGTTATAACCACTCGCTTTATCCTATATACGCCCACGTTTAGCGCCGATTTCCTGGCTCAGCGCGCGGGCCACTCTGTCTCATATTAATCGAGTCGCGTGCGCGCGGCTGCCTAAAATTACCGGAAGCCTTCCACCAGTGCATTTTAGCGGCCAGGGGCGACGCGAGTCTTGGGACTATAAATAACGACGGGAGGTGAACTCGGAGCGTCTGAGTCTAGGAGTATTTTCGGGAAATACTCGCGCGAGCTGATGCATATATATGTTTGCCGCTATGCGGAGAATTTTGAGAGTAAATAGTTTGGTGATTGTTGTTGAGTGTGGTTTTGTTTAGGCGGAAATTTTCGTTTGTTTGTACGTTTCCGGATGAAATTTTCCGATGCTTGTTTGGATACTTTTTTGCGTGAACGAAAAAAGGTCTGTTTCGATGTCGACGTCGTGTAACGAGCTTCTGCGTCGTGAAAAAGTTTTTGAAGCGTTGCGAAAATTTCAGTTCTTTTCTCTGTTATTACTGGAGGTGCTGGAGATCTGCAATTTAAGTTCTTGCTCTTGCGAAATAAGAAAAACGTTTTTAACACTCGTTTTTTGTATTCTGCTTGGATTTAATTTAAATTCTTGAAAAATAAAATTGTTCTTCAGGACGTTTTTCGATGCAATAATGCTCAATTTTCTCAAATAGTGAAATTTGCATTCAATAATAGATCATTGATTCTATGTGTTACTAAAACAAAGTCAAAGTATAGAATGATATTAAAGTGTTGTTTGAAATCAAACGCAGTTTCACGCCACTACTATCTAAATGTACAAATATCATTGAAGTTTTCCTGTAAATAGCTGTGTCTTTAAATATAATACTGCTTGCGCTATTAATATTGCCACATGTGTTATACTAGTTTTATCTGTAAATCTAAGAACTTTTTTACGTATTTTATTTAAACGTTATGTTTCTGGATACTCAGCCTATTTCTACCACGTTAAAAACGCAAGCTTTGAAGTTATATATATATTTGGGATTTTTAGGTCGCTACAAGTATCAGAATTTTTCTCACGTACAAACATACTAAAACGAGCTCATTTCTAGATTCCCAGGAAAATTCTAACAAAATCGATATTCCGGTGAACAACCTTATAGTTAATTAAAATATCACGTTTATTCATAAATAATTTCCATCTTTAAGATAAACAGATTATCAAAGAACCTAACAATTACCCAAAAAGTACCCCTAAAGCTTTTAGTCAACAAAACAAGCTCACTCCCAAAAAAAAAACAAACCTACAACGCAAAATCCAACCGCGCATTTCCCCCATACCACCTACTCAATAAATCACCCCTCTCTGCCACCCGCAACTACACCCCAAACATCCGCTCATCCCTCAATCCCTCAATCATAGCTGACAGGCAACCTCCAAACTCTCCTCTCACATATACACACACACAGCACCTCCAGAACATCACCTTCCCAAACGCAGCCACTCGCATCTATACCCACAGGTACTCCCTACAATACACACGCTCAGAATGCATGTAACACTGCTCGCGATCAGCTGGGCCGGGCGCGGCGTTGCCGCAACGCCCCGGCGAATCAATATCCCCCGCGACGCGGCAACAGCGCGCCGCTGCTGCCAGTGTAAGCGCGCACACGGCTCTACATAAGCAGGATATACGCGTGAGGGATGATCGTATAGCAGCTCGTGGAAGACGCAAAAGCGCACTTGATATAGCCGCACGAGGATTCGAGTTAGATATGGGAGCGTTGACTGGCTTTTAGAGGTTAAGAGGTTAGGTCGCGCGCGCGTCCTCGGACCTTGATTTATTGGGGTCGAACGGGGACTTTTTTGTTTTGCTGCGGGGGGGCGATGGTGCTGCGGGAAGGCTGGGATTTATCGGAGGGCTGAGGATCGATTGGCTCGGAATTTTTATTCGTTTTCAGATGTAGGACATCGATGCCTCGTTGGGCTTATTTACACCGGGGCGTTATTGTGTAGAGCTCGATGGAAAAATGTATTGGAAAGTCGTTACGCCAGGCGTGTAATTATTCATGAATTTTTCGCTTATTACCGACATTAATTATTTTATTTATTCATTAGCTTATTACCGTGAGGATGAAGAACTACTGGTTAATAATAGAGGAGGGAACGTAACATTATTCCGTAGGAAAAATGTTATTTCATTCTTATTAATCTTCGAAAAACACTAACGTCATTAATGACTTATCGAGATAATTACCTTTTACTCGACCCTGAAATTTTTTTCTCAAAATATTTGAATTTCAATCCGCATAATCTTATCGTAACCGTAAGCAAGTCATTCAACGAAATTCTAACAAACCGCCCGAGATACTTTAAATAAAACGCAACAATTAAACATACTCGCACCAATGCATAAACGCGTGTACGTATCCGGACCTCCACTTTTCACGATAGCGTTATCTAATTTCCTGAAGCTCGCTCGCTCTTTTCTTCTCCTCCTTCTGTCTCTTTTTACCTTGACCACCGCCAGTGTCACGGAATAATGGAGTTCACGGTTAATCGGGGCAACAAGCGAATTCTATTTTACGTCGCTTCCTCGCTCACATCTGCCTCTCATTTATTTATTCATTTACGTTCGACCGCACAAGTGGCTTTTTATTTCGAATCGCCCGGTCTGGCTTTGATTGCTGGATCCCGTTTCAGTGGGCTGCGCCTTCCGGTATTATTTTAGTTATCTTATCGAGCCGCTTCTTGTACGCGGCTTAATATTTCCACGAGTCATTGTTGTAGCAGGCTTCTTGGCTGTTTGGCGGAGCGCAGTGATGAACGCGAGCTTTTTTCAGCGGAAAAATCGATGGTTCGTGAATGAACTCGTTGGGTAATGTGATAATGATTACTTAGGTTGTTTACACTATCGGGTATCTTCGGTTTTACAGTTTTATGTACGTTGGAATGAGTGTAATGTGGTGTGCTCTGTGTGCTTTTACGTAAGATGCTAAAATTTTATAATCGTTAAAAGCTTCTTATGGCGATTTCGGAGTTTAACTTAGGTTTAATTTATAAATTACATTTGAAGTGTTTAAAGTGTGCAAAACTTAGAAATTCAAAAAATATTTTCAACTTAAACATAGAACCTGACTTAACCTTCGAAGTCGCCTTAGCTGCGAATAACCAATTTTTACGGAAAACATAATTAGCCTAAGACTCAACAGGTTATTAAATGCAAAATACTGATTCCGCAGATCCACTGGGAACAGTAATTCCCTATAAAGCGGCTAACTTCGAGGCAGTCGTTACGTTTTATTTCCTGGAATAAAAATCCCTTCTTTTTCAATTTACAAAAACAAAGAGCTAAAATGCATCAATTTAAATAATTATTATTCCCACATAACAATCGCACCGATGCAATAATCAAATAATATCAACGTTCATTCACGAGTTATCCAAATAACATTTCCGCTAAGAATAGAATAACTGAACAAATACAGAAACATCAGCCGACGCTACAGCAATAATATTATTAATTGGCCTCAGCCATTTCAATTACCCACGAACCAATTCACAACATCTTTGTTTTCGCGCTCGCAATTAGCTCCGGCCTATTAGCTCGCGGGATTCCGCGAAAACGTCCCTGCGAGAGCTAAAACGCAATTAAAATCAAAACCATATTAGCTCGATTGAAAATTTCATTATGCATCCGTGCGCGGATCTTACCTCTTTCTATTCCCTCGCGTTATTGCCACACTGTTGGCGTGCATCCGCAGCATACACAAGCGCTTTTAACTTAATTATACCCAGTATAGGCCAATACGAGAGAGCTACCTACGCCTCTGTATATCCATTTTCCAATCGAGCTTTTTCTCTCTCCCCAGTGGGCGTTTCAAATCTGCCCTTCAATGGGAAAGATAACGAGAAGGACAAGCGCGTATTTCTGCATTAGCCAGCTATTCTTTTATTAGCAGTGAATTCGATAGGTGAACTTTTTTTGCCTTCGCCTCGGAAAAGCGAGAACTGCGTAAATTGCCGGGCGAGCCCGATCGGATTTTTATTATCGGGGCTCTTTTATTGCTGCGCAGTGGGTGCGGGTGCGATAAAAAAGATTTGCCTTCCATGCGCCTTTCGCTGGCGGAGTGACTTTCGAAACTTTGTCGGGAGGATAAATGTCAGGGGTATTTGTAATTTGTGAGCGTTAGAATGTTTAACGCGGAGAGTTGCGACGAGGTGGTTTTTCTAATAATAATT
This sequence comes from Eupelmus urozonus, assembly GCA_900480035.1. Classification (NCBI taxonomy): domain Eukaryota; kingdom Metazoa; phylum Arthropoda; class Insecta; order Hymenoptera; family Eupelmidae; genus Eupelmus; species Eupelmus urozonus. Next base: position 142,652 of record UELX01000026.1, read on the forward strand.
TGCGGGGAGTAAAGAATTTGGGTGAATTTAACGATTGCTTTGCTCGCGAGGGTAATTTGTGTTTCTTTGTTTCCTCGGTATTTTTAAGTTAGTTTTTCAGCTGCTGTTTTATTTATGAAGAAAAAAACTGCGCTTGCGTCAAGGCTCTCGTTGATATTTCGTATTTATTTTGCCTAGTGCAAATAAAGGTATCTTTGAAAAATTAGTTAAATTCAATTTTAAGAAAGCAAATAACAAAATGAAACTTATATGTTGTCTAAAAAGTAAGATAAAGTTTTGTATATTTTACTATATGCAAAAACCATAAAAACCCAGTTTATTCCAAACTGAATTCATTCCAGAAAGCTTAAACATCACAAAAGTTTTGAAAGTCTCAAGCGTACATAACTGTAAACCCTCTTGTTATTTAGCCAAGCATAAGTAGCGACTAATCAGTCGTTCTCCAATTGGTCCTTATCTGCTCCTCATAATATCAATACCCCCTAACGCTCTGGTATAAACTCCTTATCGCTCTGCACTCAGAACTGTTGTACTTCTCCGCTCGCATTTTGCTCAGCGAATTCATGCGTTAGCTTACGTTTTTTATTACACGCAACGATTAGCTCGATTGATTAACTCGACTGCTACGTGGTTTGTTGATTGACAGATTGTATGTAGTTCTGATATTCGCGATATGTTTACGCGAAAATTTTTGCTAATCGTCGGTGAAATTATAAGTTGCTCGCTATCTTCTTGCGATGCGATGAGATAAACAAAACGCCGGCGTCTTATGCGTAACGAGAAAAACATGTTGACCGAATATGAAAATTCTCTAATGCTATTTTAGAATCTAAATGTACGATGCTGTAGTATAAAAACTTGTCTCTGTGCTTCTGACCAATATATAATCCCAGTCACAAAAAAAAATTTTCGATTCGTTAAAATTCTTATACCAAGACAAAAAACCTAAAAAGTTTACATCACGATCCGCGAAGTTCGCTCGGCAAACATTTGCGAAGAGAATACGGTTCCACGGAAACCTCAAAAATCTGTTTGATAAGTGTCGAAACTATTCCCAAACTCAAGCTCCGCGTGATAAACAAACGAAGCGTCTACCGTATTTAAACAAAGCCACGATCGAAGTGTACACACAAAATCTGCTACGCGCTCGCTCATTGCGAAATCGTCGCTGGCCAAGATTTCGAAAAGCCAGCGCGATTAACGCGGCTACAATTGATTAAGTCAGCGATTAGTCAGACGGGGAGTTAGACTGGGTCTGGCGCTAGGCATCGATTCTCTCGGTAATTGCTTTTCCTTTTGATGTTTGCGGATAGTCGCGTGTTTGATTTTGGTTAGTGGTGTGTGCGCGCGTTGTAGAAAGGTCGTAGTGATGTGCAAAAGAAAGGCGAGTTATTTTTGGATGAGTTTTGTATGATTGTTGAATAATGTTATTTTAAGAAAATTTGCTTGGCTTCTGTTATTTATTGTTAGCCATTTTTAGTTGGAGTTTTGTGGTGCTTCTATTGTTATTTAACTTTATTTTTAATGAAAAGTCGATTGTACTGGGAGTTAGTTGTTGCTTTTTTAAGTGAAACATGTATAGCTCAAGTAAGAAAAGCTTTGCAAAGTAATAAAATTATTATATTAATAAAAAAAATAACTTTTAATATAACTGACTGCCAAGTTGCTCTACATTTGGGTCAAAAACATATTTCATAACAAAACACATATGACCTACATCAGCAGATTAAATTACTGTTACATACAACTAACTGATGAGATGTTTTTAATTAAATATTTACGTTGCTTTCAAAAATCTCCTTTTAATAATGTAACATAATCATTACTTTACCTCGTACGTATATCAGCGTTAAATTGCCACGTATTATTATATTCCCTTCTAAATTTACAATCTCTAATAATAGATATTATTATTTATATAATTAATTAAAGTGTATAGCATCATAAATCATTCAAGCTTAAACACATCAGACTCAACGATCATCACGCTACGAACCTCATAAATAATACACGAAACGACGCAAGAATCCTCTAATAATGAAAAAAAGATTACCACCCACGAAAAATTATGTTAATAATAGTCTGTACAGTAGTATCTAGTTACACATATCTGTCACTCTGCGAGGTCATCGGGAAAGTGCACCGTGCCGATATCTTCCGTTGACGTATACACATACGCGCGCTTTTACACGACGTCGCGAAAATCGACGATTTATTTATAAAAGTGTACGCCGCGTGGTGAGTTTCCATGCGCGAGCTTTTGAAGAGAAAGAAGAGGGAGTTGATAAGATTTGGATTTTGCACTTTTTGGTAGTTATTTGGAAAAATGGATTTCCTATAGTAATATGGTAGAAAAATAATTTTTTTTTTTTACTTGTACGCGCGGCTAAAACATGATGGACTCTAGTTATTTATGATAATAAGACAATTTTCACCTTGATTTCTCTACTTTAATAATAAAAGTTTTTGTAGAAAATTCCCTAAAATTGTATATTTGTAAATTAATCTGCAACTTAGCTTTACCTCCGTTGAATATTTAAATGAATCAAGAAATTTGAATATTGGAATTTACTACTCGGAAATGCTCAAGTATTCAGACATCACCTTCGAAGTTCAAGCATTTGCTAACAAATCGATTCCTTAGATTTCTATTTTGTACTGTGAAGCAATATTGAAACTTTCTTTACTCTTAATTGAAAAGAAGCAGACTAAGAAGTCGCCCAAACTATAATTGGATTACGGCTTTTATAAATAACTCAAAGAAGATTCAAACGTAAGTTTCACCGAAGAAGCAAGTCATGTATCTAAGAAGGATGACGTACTTAAATAGCCATGTGATTTAATTTATGTAGTACACTTTTAAAGTATTAATAACTGGTACAAGTTCTCGTTTTGAGTATTTCAGTATTACGTCAGGTACATTATGCTTGCATTCGGTTTCATTGTTGCAAGTTCAATAGTGATTAAAGTTATACTTTTGTATGTTCAGCTGTGGTATTAATCAGTACGTCACCAATTGTAGCATCCAAATTTTAATTTTAAAAACAAACTTACGTGGTTCTGAAGATTAAATCAAGTTACGGAATAATGAATGAAACTCACCTGAAACACAAAGAAAAGACCAAGATTAAAGACCTACTTCACTAATCAATTCACAAAAACTATATTCAATATCAACAAATCTGACCGTCAACATCATTATCTAATAACGCCATCCCCGTTATCACCATCCAACCCCAAAAATCAATTATCACAGCAATCACCCTAAGCACGTCCCGCTCATTAAAGAAAAACCAACATCAATCCAAAGCCCCAAACCGGCCAAAACGGCACACTCTCCCATCTCCTCGGAGATCCCAGAGGTCCAAAAATTGATACGACCCTTGCAATCTGCCACGTCCCAAGGAATTACCACTTTGTCCCTGACCGCGGGAATCATCCGAGAAAGTCGGCCGAGACGGAAGGTAATTTGCCGAGGACTGGCTTGGGCGGCACGTGCGCTCGTATATAACGTGACGTAGTCGTACAATGCCAGATGCGGGTTTTTAGGCCGGGCGCGTTTCTTGGCAGAGTTCGAGGACTGCGTTTTGGCGATAAGGTGGGCTGAGATTGTTTGGATGAGTGCTGGTTAGGGTGTTGAGAACGAGGTACTTGGGAGGAGAGGGATGGACAGAGTGGTGTTTGCGACTGGATAATGTGATTGTAAAATTGCTTCCTTATTTAAAATATTCTTTTTTATCAGCTTTTATCTATATTAATGTCAGCAGTAAAGGAGAGACAAGAAAAAATGTTTAAGCAGTGTCACGTCAAACTTCCATCATTTTGTATACACGCGAACCCCATCGGTCTTCTTCGTTCCATACCGAGTTACAAGGCGCCTGCCAAGTCGAGTCAAGGACAAAATATTGTGAGGGCGCGAGCACCAGGCGGTAAATCCCTTCTCTTATGCCGCGAAACGTGCTCCTGTTTTTTCATCCGCTCGTTTCTTCGGTTTCCGCATTGGGAAACTCCGATATTGTTATGGAAATTATACTAGTCGGAGGAAACTTTAAGGAGATTGGCAGGCAATGACTTTCAAGAGGGATTATCATAATTGAGGAGGTCAATCGATACATTCCTCATTGATCAAATGGCTGTGGTTTTGATAGGAATCAATTTTCGAGCAAGTGATATTGTTTGTATCGAGAGAGTGGTTAGTCTGGGTTGCAGCAACGTATCGTATAAATGATTAATTTTAATTAGAACTTAAATTAACTCAATTTATACTTTATTAAAAAATCTAAATTTAAAATTATAATTAAATTAAAATTTAAAAAATTAAAATAACATTAAATAACTAAAATGTTTCCTTTTTAATCATTTCTTACTAAAATAGACTTTATTTTCTTCTGACATCAATATTTTCCAAAAGTGAAAAAAAAACGGGAGTCATCAACAAAAATATACAAAGTATACACAGAAAACCAAACAAACCCAAAATGTACTCACAATCTTGCAAAGCAAATCCAAGCACCAAGAAATAACAAAAAAAAGCTCAAAATCCATCCTCAAAGTCGCCGAGTGCCAAAACTCTTGGCAACGCACTCTTATTTCCAACCTTTCGAAAATTCATCAAAATAGAAAGTCCGACCTTGCTCGCAGTAGCGAAATGATTCTCATTTCACTGCCACGTGTGCAGTAATGTAAAAGGTCATGTGCAGCGATGAATCCCGTACTTTTCTAGGTGGTAAAGGCTAGATTTATCTGCATGATAAAGTCCCGTGCATTTTTCCACGTAATTTGCTCGTTGCGCTCGCCAAGAGAAAAGACAGAGCCCATTTTTCTTGAGAGTAAAAAAGAAAAGAAGCAATTGCTGTTAACGAGGATGAAGATTTACAAGCTTTATACCGTGTAAGTTATCAGATTCGCTTGTCGTTTCGTTAGATGAGAATAATAAATTTTGAAGCAATCACAGTTAAACACTAAAATTGCAACGAATAAAAAAAAAAATTACTTTTAAAATATTCAAATCCCAACTTATACTAAAAACCTCTTTCTTGAACTTAAAGCAACTAAACTTAAACTCCCAGCAATTCCGGTCCAACCCATCATAAATACTGACAATCACGGCAAAATCTCTCAGGCAGGTAGGCGACGACATTACCTCCGGGATTACGCGCAGGTGCACGGCTCTGAAAATCCATCGGTCCGAAAAGACCTTTAATGGTGAAAGTGGACGCGTAAGTCTCTGCCCATACGGCGTAAAGGTCGGGCTTTATTCGATTTCACGTCGATAGACAAGGGCGGCCGCTTTCGCCCACGTTTCTGCACAAGGTTTTTGTGCAAGTGCTCGCAGAGGTGTAAATAAAGTCACGTGGAAATTGAATTTCGTTCGCGATTATCGGAAATTTTGTTTCATAGTTATGTTGGGTAAACGCGTTTTCGATGTCGGGATTAGGATGTAGGAGGAAACATTGCAGTTTTGTTTGATTGAAATTATAAAGTTTGATTGGATAAAGATTTGCTTCGACAAGATACTTCTTTTTTTGGGGGGGTAAGAAATGATCACTGGTTATTTATTTAATATATTGGATGTGGGGTATTGGAAGAAATGTTTACTCTATCGGGTTACGGTAGTTACTTTCTTTCAGTTCGAAGTTGCGAGTCAATAAAAGTTTTCAGTGGGAAAGACAGGTAATAATAAAGTTTCAAGTAAATTTTAAAAATCACGAAGAAGCGGCGAAGAAATAATCTCGAAGCTGCGATTCGAAGTATCGAGAATCTGACAAAGTATGAAATCATGCAAGATATTGTAATTGCGATTGAATAAATTGGATTTTTAAATTTATGTTACATTTCAGTTTCTATTTTTAAATAAACTAAGAATGATAAAAACACGTAATTGATACAGATGTAAAAAAAATAATAACATATAATAGAAAATTTTTTTAACATGGGCGATGCGCATAAAAATACTATCAATTCAAGCCAAACCAACAGACATTCAACCGACACCATCTTTTCACGCTCAGCAGCTAACTAACCACCATTAAATTCAAATCAATCATAACGCATTATGACACCCGAGCTCGAGTTAAAAGGAGAACAAAAGACCTCACGCAAACAGCGGCATGAAAGACGAAATTTAGAACGCGGCAATTAAAGGCTTGCAGCTCTCTCTCGGGTCGTCGACGCGTTTGCTCGTGGGCAGTATAAACTGGTCCATCTTTGACAATGGGCAAATAAGCCAGCGTCAGAGCGACTCTCTTTCTCTTTCTGCGAGTAAACACATGCATTGCACAGTTGAAAAATATACGTACATGATGAACACGTGTTTGCCAAGCAATCGGGGCTCGCTACGAATAGTCAAATAGTTTTTTGTTGTTAGAGTTAGATGTGTGTAAATGTTTTTTAGGACTTTTATTGTTTTCTTTTGTTCCTGATTTGTATTGGACGTTCGATTATCGTGCATGCCATTTCTATTTTAATAAACGGGTCAGATGCACTTTTTGTGTTGAATAGAATTGTAAAATTGACTGTTCAATGACTTCATGACTGTAGTTTGAATACAATACACAATTAAAACTACCTATTTGGAAAAAAATATGAAGCGTGTCAGTTCATTGTTGGAGTTTGTAACTATTGCGACAACAGTACAATAAAATGGAACGTTTATGTCGAAACAACAGACTATAGTCTTCCGTAAAATAATGATGAATCAGTCACATCTCTATCTAACCCTTACATTAATTTGTAACAATCTAGAAATAAGCAAAAACAAAAATGTCTGCACCTAGACTGATAAAGGCTAATAAATTAAATAATCGATCGCAACACCCACTCATCTTTCCTTCGCTCAATTAAATGAACTACACACTAACAAAAGGAAAAAAAATAAAACTCGCAAATGAACGTAAATTGCGTCAATTACCAGCCCAAATTATAAAATAAATATGTCGATGCTACTGCGGCATGTCAGCACCAGCGACTGCTCAAGTACGTCTCAAGTGTTCTCGTATATAATCGTCTACCAGAGAAATTCTCCAACAGTCTCACCTCAATTAACGATCAAATATCAATATGAAGTCAAAGGGTGAATTATTCGATTAAGTTCAATATTTTATTGAAATTGCTGTTAGAAAAACTGAGAAATTAAATTGACAGCTATACTGCTAAAAAAGTATGTATTTTATAAATTTTATAAACGAATTGATATATTTGTTATAGATTTATGGTTGATAATTTTTTTATTCATTCTGTGTTAAATCAATTTATCAAATAAAAAATCAAATCTTTCATATAAATAGAAAAGTATATTTCACTAGAAATAAAATAAAAACATTAATTCGTAGTAATGAAAAAATAATAAAAAAACTAAACAAATTTATACAATCAATTTGTAAAAAAAAACAATATTTTTTTTTGTTTAAATGCTATATAATAGTCGCGTACAAGCATGTGCATTTTGACTTTGACTAATATTGCGTATTTAAAAATCAATATTGCATACTTTATGCGTCATACCGATACAGTCAATTTCCGATAAACTTAAAAATATTTCATAAAAATAGTTTTATGCAAAATAATCCCTCTATATCTGCCTCATAATTTTTATAGATAATATATTATAATTTTTAATCATACTAATTGTAAGCTCAGTGTGTCACTGTATGTATGCACTACCAGTAGCGTGCCTCGGCGATATGAGTAAGTGATAATGTAGTTGAACAAAGATTAAATTACTAATTGAATTAGCTATTATCTCCTAATATCAACATCTATCATAACCACAAATAAAAGTCCCTAATAAATTTAAAACACAAACAAATTACCAAAATTGCTTAATCATAAAAATAAAATTAGATTCAAACCCAAAGTCTCTCTAATTTATACCACCGCGCATTATGCAACTTCAAAGCTTGCAAAACACTGCCCTCATTCATCCAAACATCACCCCGAATTCCCACACCCAATCATCCACCCAAAACTCCTCACTACAATCACTCATAACCATACGCGCAATTAACCATCTCAAAACTTTCGCGCAGCCTCGCCAATATGGCGCGCCTCCGTGCGAAAAGGAACTCGCACTAATTTCGCCCTCGGAGAGGCTGGTAGAAAGGCGAGAGCCACGACATCTCGAGCGTCAGATGGCTATATACCCACCGTCTCGGCTTCTTTCTCCTTTAGGCCGCTTTTACAGTCGTTCTCGGTGCCACGGCCGGACGCGTGGATACTTTCGTTTTTGTCGTCTTCTTTGATTTGTCGCATTGTTGTCGGGGGAGGAGACGCGCTTCTTTTTCGTCACGCAGCGGTGAGACGATGTTTCCTATGGCGATGGTTGGGATATTGGTTTCTTTTGTGAAAGGGTTTGGGAGCTGAGGTGGTTTTTCATTAGTTGAGAGGTAGTTTTAGGGAATTTTCGTTTGTGTGAGAGCTGGGTTTTGTAGCGTTTTTAATTCGTTGAGATGCGAGGATGATTTGAAAAGAATTGGATGAATAGGTTGAATGCATTAAAAGATTTCTATTTATGGAAATATTAAGGAAATATAATTTTATGGATTAAGTGGAAATGTATGTTATGTAAAAATAAATTCTCGCTATATTACTGGCAGTACATTATTCCGTAGGCGCAATGAATAATGCGGCTGTTATACGAGAAGCTCACATTGTACGGCACAACAATAAAAATACGTCTACTTTAATTAAGTCTGTTAATAAAATATTTTTTATGAAAACATTTCTTCATCAACTGCAGAAAAACTACAAAGAAAACGTCGCAAATAACCTCCACCACAAAGAAACTGCATAAACTTATCACAAAACCATTCCCTCAAAAAAACGCGTGTTAATTAAAAAATCCTCCCATCCCACCGCCCCACGCCCTCCATCCATAAATAAACCTCGCAATTAAAAAACATCCAAAACCGCCAACCTCGCCGTCCATCCAAAACCTCCCGACGACCCACGCGCGAATTTTCGCGCATTTTCCACGGAGTTCTGGAAGCCGGCTGCGCGCGCACTCCGACCCTATACATACACTCGTGTAGGTGTAGCCTCTCACACAGGCAAAGCGACCGGCGCGCAGCTGGGCTGTATATGTATAGACATACTTACACAGGCAAGCGAGCGCTCGGCTCGAGGCCGTTTCTCCCTTGGCCGGCGACGTTGCCAGTCTGGCGAAGACGGCGGGAGAGAGGCTGGCCTTTTTTCGAATCGATGAATGGACGCCGGAGGGAGGGTGTATACGAGAGAGGCCGGGGTGCTTTGAGGACGGTTGTATGATTAATGGATTCGGCACGCTTTGTTCGGTAGCGCGGCTGGAAAAGCGCGGGTTTTTCGGGGAGTTTTGCTGGGTTATGAGGATGTTGAGAGTTGCGGAGTTGTCGCGATGTGGAGATAGTTTGGTTGGAGGATTAATTTTATGATTTTTTTGAAAGGTATTGTTTTGGGATTAGGTTTGTGTTAAGGTGGATTTTGTAATTGTATAATTGAAGAAAGAAATTCTTGGGATATTCCAAATGCGTAAGAAAATATTTTACTGTCCGTCGGGTTTCATACGCGACCTAATTAATTATTCTGAAGTAACCGCTTCTGTATACACTATTTGTTTTGCTTTACTCGTTAGTTTAAATAAAACTCGAATATATCTTTATTAATTTATTCCCCAAGTCGGATTTCAGTGTCAAATATCACACAACGTTGAGTCAAGAGCAAGAAACTGCTTTAAATCTTTTAATATTTTTAGATGCAAAAATAAATGTCAACATCAGCTGAAAGTCTTGGGCCACGATGAATAATATAAAGGTTGCTCGCTAACTTATAACGGGGCTAAATACTATGCAAGTTTCAGTTGAGGCAGTGGATAATATTCAAAGAAGCAATTGCAGTTGGTAATAGTTAATAGAGTTAATTAATCTTATAGTACAATGTACAATCTTTGTCAAAAGAAAAGTTTGCACTTTCTAAGTTACGTAATGGTCAATAATAGAAACGTCCGTACTCATTCGTAAAATATTATTTATGACGCCCGATAAAATCTTGTTAAATAATTATCCAAGGATTAACTTTCTATTCGAATAAAAGCAACGAATTTCGTAAATATTTTTCCTACTCGTAGACATTCTTTAAAGATCTGAGGTACGAAAAAAGTACGACGCTTCTCATTCCTGTCGTTTGAGAAAAAAACTTTTGAAAATCTCACGGAATTCCGCACTGTCTTCATCTCTAACAACCACTTACCTATATCTCCGCTTATATTACCCAGAATCACTCTTAAAGACAAGGAAACACCGAATTAACATCCGAATCGCCATTACGAAACGGCTTTTTGCCCGCGAAACGACATCTTTAGAACAACGTCTCATCCTGCAAGACGATCGAATGCTCAATCGTAGCGCCGCTTGCGCAACGCGCTTCGATAAATAATCGAGCCCCGCCGTGTATTTTCGAATACTTCGCCGCGAGCGCGCGAATCGAGTTATACAGGCAATTACAAAACGGCCGAGCGCATGTAACGTCTGCGCTCTCTGTGTATAAAACAGCCTTGCTTGCCGGCTTTATACCCGTGCAACGCATTCTTGGCCAACTTAATTTAGCTTGCATCGAGAGGGAAAAGCGTGAATGATTGATCGAAAGGAAATTTGCGAGTGGGGAAGTTTGTTATAAAGTTTTTTTTTGGATTTTGGGGTGTGAAGATGTTTTTTGAATTTTTAATTTTCTGAAAAAAATGTTCTGCGTCGCTGATAGACGCTTTTATGCTAATTGAATGATTAAAGCAAAAATTAAATATTCAAAAATTCTTCGCCTGCTGATCTATGCAAGTTTGCTTGATAAAAAAAAAAGGATGCACTTAATCTTTTTGTTCATCAGATTCTAGTCGGTGTTAGGTAACTCAATAAAGGCAAAAACATCGCCTTTTTAGGAATTTCACAACGCTGCACGTAGTTAATTACGTGACCTAATTAACAAACTTTTTGGAGCTCTTACAATCAATATTTTTTGTCGTCTTAAAAGCAATATTGAAAGTTTGCCAGTTTTACTAAATCAATCTTCATTTTTCCACCTCAAATGCATTTCTTACACCTTATCCAACGTCTCCTATACCAAATAACCCAAAACCAGTCCACTAAAATCCAAAAACTCCATCCCAAATCCCCAACCTCCCGTCTCAATCACCTGAAAAACCATCTCCCGCATCCTCAAACCCTCTCGGATCCCCCGGCAACAGCTCTCCGGCTCTCCAAGCTCACCAAAAAGCAAAGCGAAAAAAACGAAAACTCGCCGAGAGAGTCTCAGGCATCGCGATCGCTCGGTGCACTCGAACTCAGCTCTCTCGCCAACACACAGCGAGCCTCGCTTCTACCCACAATGCCTCGTCACAGAGCCGCACACACAGAGCCAGCCGACACGCGCACACAGGCCCGCACGATCCGTGAAAGCTATAGCAGCGCGCGCCTGGTGGGGAGTTTATATACGTGCAGTAGTAGTAGGCGCCTGCTCCGCTCGGGTCGCGCTGCTTAGTGCTCGCTCGGCTCTCGCACCGCTCGGACGAGGACAGCTCTCCGCACGCGCTCCAGCCTTTCAAAAAGACTGTGTGTGCGCCGAGAGAGAGAGAGACAGAGGAAGAAGTAGAGAGCACGTATATACTTCGAGAGCGAAAGAGCGAGAAAGTCCAAGCAAAAGGGTCTCTGGATTAAGTATGCGAGTCGAGAGTCTCGGCGGCGGCAGGCAGAAGCAGTACCGCTCGGAGCAGCTCGAGCTGCTGCTCTCAGGGAGCAATGGCGGCGGAGAGTAACGCGGCTACAGCAGCATCGGGAGTACCGCTCGGCTAGTTCTCCTCTCACGAGTCAACTGTGTGTGCGTGTGTGTGCTGGTCGGCGGCGCGCGCTCCTACCTCCTGCCAATGTTCACCGGGCAACGCTCGCGTTATCTCGACCCCGAATTAGGTACGTGGAATTTGAAAGAGAGTGAGAGTGCTGGAGAAACGAGAAGCGCCCGAGCGCGCTCCATTTTATTGCCGCCTCGGGCTTGATATTACACGAGGCTCGCGATTATCCCGGGCGCGTTGGAAATTTAGATAGAGTTTTGAAGGATGCTAGAGTGGGCTGATTTCGAGTGTCTTTCGGTTCGGCTGAAGAAAGAGCAGGCGCGAATGTTGAGAAGTAGCGGAGCAGCGCTGGATGTGTATACGTTTATAAATAAAATTGCTGGCGAGCCGCTGATTCCTTAGCATTGTGCCTGCACTCCGGCTCGTAACGGAAAAAAAAGATACACGAAGAGCCTGCCGGGAGAATGTTCTCTTTGTTCGCGCGGGGCAGGCGCGTGAGCGCCTCTCGGGCCGTGCGATATACTCTTTAAAAGGTGCACGCTGGGATTATGCTGGACGACGTTTGCTCGCGGGGAAGTGAATGGGAGTTTGCGAAAATCGCGGTGTGCTTTTGTAACGTTTATTTTTAACGTTTATAGAGAACGAAAGTATAAAATATATAGAATGTTAGTGGGAGGGTTACCTAATTCATGTAAACCATCAGCAGAAAATTCTAGTACCACCCCGCTAAAGGAAACTGATTACCATTTCGGAATGCAAGCCGTAAACTTCCGCTGTCGCGCTCCGTTCACCTCGGCCTATGCACTCGTGCAAAATTAATGCCTCGGGCCAGCAACGGCCTATAAATTCGGCAGAGCCACGAGGCGCACGCGACGACAGCCGCGATATCCATTATCTCGCTTCCCGGGCATGTATCAACGCCGAATTTTCCACGTCGACTCGGTTTTTCGACAATTCGTCGCGTGTCGCACGAAAGCATCTGCATGTAGGCGCGTCGGTCGCAGAAAATTTCGCTTTTCATTTATGACAGTCCTCGGATTGCCTGCGTGTAATTTAGCGGGCACGGCCTCGTGCGCGACCGGGCTGTGTTTGATTATGCCCAGCGAATCGATATTTGGAGGTCGGTCAGTGTGCGCGCGCGGGAAAGCGAGTGTGTTCGCCGTTTGAAAAGCCAAGTTCAATAGCGGTTATCTTCGAGGGGATCGCGATTACGTAAATCGTACGCGCGTGAGGAGATAAGGAATTTTCTTAATTCCGTGGAGAGCGAAAGTTTTCCTGATAGGCTCCCGTGGAAGATTTTTCGAAAGAAACGCCGTGACAAACAGCGAAATTGCCGTGTCAAGCCTCTCGGCGTGTTTAGACTTCAGCAGTCGTAAACTCATTGTCCCGAATATGAAAAAAAAAAGATATACATATATCAGTTTGTTTACTCTGTACAGATCCCGATAACGCAAGCCGTTATTACCATCTGCGTGTCCTCAATAGCTATAAATACACATCTTATCCAGAGTTCTCCTAACGTCCAAACAACTCACGTGAACCAGCATCATCTAACCAAGGAGCTGACTTACGATGCTGCAGAGAATAACCAGTATTCTCATTTTCTTTCCGCAGGTCTTAGGAATGAGGGTGGCTCGGTGGCCCGCTGCCCTCCGCTTGAACTTGGCCATCTTGCTGACAGCTGGCATCGTAGCCTCGGCAGCCGGCACCAGCTCGTCGTCATGTCCGCGCAGCTGCGAGTGCCTCGACGATTACAGCCAGCTGCGCTGCCAGGATCGCAGCTTCCAGGGTCTCGGCTTCCAGCCCGGCCTGCTCGAGGCGCAGCTGCATCGGGTTCAGACCGCCGAAATACCATTGGAGGCACTCGAACCCGCCTTGGAGCTGCGCCATCTCGTCTGGAGCTCAAGCGACATCAAGCTCGTTCAGCCCTTCAACTTCCGGGCGAATCGTCAGCTGGAGAGTCTGGATCTAGGTGACAACCAGCTGATCAGGCTGCCGGCCGAGGCGTTCCGTCAGCTCGGCAAGCTGCAGCGCCTGAATCTCACCGGTAACTCGCTGATCAGCCTTCCGGCTGACATCTTCCAAGGCCTCGAGAGCCTCGAGTGGCTCAAGCTCGCCGGTAACAAGATCGAGCTCTTACCGTTTCCGGCTTTCGATGGCGCCCGCAGTCTAGTCCACCTGGACCTGTCGCACAACGCGCTGGTCTCGCTGCCCGATTACAGCTTCAGGCCGAACAAAGCTCTGCGCGAGCTGATACTCTCGTCCAACGGCCTGACCAACATACCATCCCACCTCTTCTCTGGCTTGAGCCAGCTCCGGGTCCTCGAGCTCAACGACAACAACATTGAGTATCTACCTTGGGGCCTCTTCAACGAGCTGACCAGCCTCGAGCGCCTCGACCTGAGCGACAATCCGCTGACCCGCGACGAGCCCATCACCGAGACGACCTTCAAAGGGCTCGTTAATCTGCGCTGGCTGAGCCTTAGCGGCACCCAATTGACCTCGCTGCCCAAGCAGCTCTGGTTGCCCACGCCAAGACTGAGGAGCCTGTTCCTATCCCACACGAAGATCCAGCACCTCGACAACAGCGATCTGCGCCACCTGCGCGAGCTCCAGATCCTCGAGATCTCCAACAATCCGCTGAGGAAGATCGGCAGCCACGTCCTCGAAGACACGCCCGAGCTGCGCAAGCTCGATCTCAGGAACAACAAGCTGACCTTCTTGCCGCCGAGCCTGGCCCATCTCAAGCGCATCAACCACATCGAGCTCCAGGGCAATCCTTGGGCCTGCGACTGCCGCATGTTCTGGTTCGTCCGCTGGGCCGAGGAGCACGTGCATCGCGCCGCCTTCGACAGCGGGCTCCGCTGCGGCCACGAGACAGCTACCATCGACACCCTCCAGGCGCTCAGGTACCTCAACTGCACGCCGCCGATCCTGACCCACGTCACGCCGACAGAGCAATGGCTGATCCGCACGCCCGTCGTTCTCGACTGCGAGTTCACCGGGAATCCGATGCCCTCCGTCACCTGGGTCACGCCTGGATTGAGGATCTTCCACTGGAATCCAGATCCTTCCTTCCCCGACATCTTCTTCCATCATCCGAGGGTCCACGACTACGAGGTGGACCAGGCTGACTTCGACGACGACGGCAGGATCAGGCTCCTGAAGAACGGCTCGCTCTACATCAGCAGTCTGCACAGAGAGGACGTGGGGGCTTACAAGTGTTTCGCCATCAATCCAATTGCCAACGCTACCACTTACGTCATACTCCAGATGGATCCGATTACCGGCTACAGAATCAAGCTGATCAGCATCGCCGTGGGAGCAGCCAGCGCGGCGGGATTCCTCCTGCTCACTCTCTTTGTTCAGTTCCTGCGATATCTGTTCCTTAGGTAAGTAGATAATCTGCTCTCTTTTACATCCGAGTTTGACGGACGACTGTTTATTGATCTTTTGGTGAATTGTGGAGATCTCGGGGGTATTTCAAAGACGGTCAGGCCGTCCTTTGATGCCCGGTTTTTATTAGTTACTCGCGCGAAGCTTGTTTGCGAGGGGCCGAGTTTATTTGGCGATCTTTTGATTGTAGGCGAGCTGGAACGGTTTTTCGAGGAGATTGCGGTCAATTGATCTTGGCGCGAAGTTGTGTAAATGTTGAGTCCATAAAAAAGTTATGGTAGATAACACTACTGGTGATGTCTAATTGTTTTTAAATTCAGTGAATTAAAAAAAAAAAAAACGTTCCATACACGATATTCCATAAACGTTCTAAGTTCAGGCCAACTTATGGATTTTTTAAAATAGAAAACAATTTTTAATATAGAGAACTCAAACTTTTGCCTTTGTTTCTGTCTATAACAAGAAGTTTATTGATCTTTAGGAACCGAAGTTTTATTTCAAACAACTTTATAAGCATCAAAGTCTTTGTAAGCATTTCGCCTTTAAATTTGTAAATAAGATCTATAAATAGCTTGTTGCCTTATGACAAATTAAATCTGACAACTCAAGTATTTAAATTTTATTGATAAATTCAAAATACTCACATTAAATTTAAAATCAACAACTTCTCTACCGGCATGGAACGTTTTTTTTTATTTCTTCTAAGTTTTCGACCACCAGTCAATCTCTTTGTTAAAATCGCATCTGACCTACTTTCTCCCTAATAAATTCGGCCCCCAAATTACACCGACTCGAATAGCAGCTTCAGCACCGTTTAAAGAAAAGCGACACCCCTGTTGAAAAACGTAGGTGCGGCTGTCAGAAGTGGTGCCTATGCTGCCGCCACGTCGGCTCTACTCCGCGCGCCAAGCAGATCTATCAGATGCTGGACAACATTGAGAACTACAAGAGCCAGCAGCTAGAGCGTCTGCGCGAGAACTACACCCAGCAGGTGCACAGGATCAAGGACAACTGCGCCCAGCAGGTCGAGTGGATACGCGACAGCTACGAGGGCCAAATGAGGCACATACGGGACATCAGGGACTACGGAACCAACCACCTCACCACTCTGCGCGACCAGTATTATGATCAGGTAAGAGAGATTTTTTTTTTTTTTTTCATACGTGTGTTTGGTGCTTTGGATGGCGATTAATTAATGGCTTATAAGTGAAATTGAGATAAATGTACCGCTTTGTGTTATTTTTGTTTATGCAGTATTAGAATGTAAATCAATAGTGTGCTAATTTGTTATTCTATTCGGGCATTGAAGTAACATTAATTAATGATACTGATCAATGAATTTCGAATTGCTATCATTAATATTTTAATAAGCGAAAACAGATTTTTGCATTCTAGTAGTCGATGTATATAAAATTATAGATTTAGTAAATTAACACGTAATAGCTAACTTTCATTTTTGCTAACCGAGAACGAGGAAAGTACGTATAAGGAATAAAAGCGAGTTCCTATTGACGACTGTAAGGCGGTAGAAAACCTTGACACGCTCAAAAAAGGCAAACTCACGTTGCTCGCTTCGATCAAAGTTGCTGTCTATTTTTCCACTCGGAAGATAAAATAAAAATATAAAAAAATAAGCACATGTCAAGCTACGAAATAAATTTTTGCAACGACGACATACGTAATTCAACAAAAAGGTGTTAATCAAAATCAATTGCAAAAAGCAAATCTGCGTTCTTGTGTTAATTTTTTTGCTGATAAAAGCCTAATTGTCGGTTTTCCAGTAACCCAAGTCCAGAGAAAGAACAAAAAATTCAATAACAAACTAACAATTAACAAACTGATTATTCCAAACAAATTCAACACAACCACGTCAACCAGCCCATCAATTCCTCTCATATAATAACGATCCCCAACTTCTTGTGCAGGTGAAACGCGTGCGCGACTACTCGACGAGCCAGCTGAACTGGGTGCGCGAGAACTACGTCTTCCAGCGCAACAAGATCCGCAAGTTCAGTGCCCACCAGGTCCTCCGTCTCCGCGAATCCTACAAGTACCAGCAGCAGACCCTAAACAAGGTCCTGGAGAACCTGCCCAGCCTCTACTTGGACAACTGTCGCAGCGGCTCCTGCGGCCGCTCGGACTCGGCGGTCTTCGATCCCAAGGATCTCATCGACGTGGCCGACATGCCGGGCACCAGCAACGTCGACACCTACTTCAAGGCCAAAATCGACGACATCATGGCGGCCTACACGTCGTCCCTCGACGACGTCAACAGCGAGTACTACACGCCGAGCGAGCTCTCCTCTTGCAGTCCGCGCGGCCCCAGCACCAGTCACATGATGCAGCTCGAGGGCGTGCCGGTTATCAACTACGTCGACGACAGGCCGCCAGCGTCGATCAGGTCGCTGACGATGAGGCCGGACGGCGTGCCGCTGGGCCCGGCCTTTCTCCAGAAGATCGACGAGTTCGGCAGCTCGTCAACGGTGAACAGCACCACCGAGCGTCCGGTCTTCCGGGGCGTGAGCGCCGAGACCCTCGCCGGTGACACTAGAGGCACGCCCGAGATCCTGGGACTGCTCGTGCCGAGCGTCAGTCTGCCCGAGCTGCCGCGCGAGACGACTCTGTGAAAGAGAGCTCTCTGACCGGACTTTATTGTGGACGAGTCCTGAGGGCTGTTTGATTGTTACGTTTCACGGTGTGCGTGAGTGTGTTTTTTTTTTGTCGTTCTTGTTTCTGGAGGATGCGGCGATGTGCCAGTGTTAAGGCTAAGAGACGACAGCACGGAAGATGTGGAGAAGTACCTGAGAAGAATTGTGCGTACAAAAAGAAGGAGGAAGGTGATTGCGGATGAATAATTACGCGGTGTGATGCAGGTTTTAAAGTTTTTTAATTCAATTTCGATTACGCTTGTTTTAATCGGGATCGTGCAAGGAACGAGAGACGCCAAGCTTCTCCTCCAGAATTGATGATGCCACACGTCATCGGCGCAAGACCGTAATCAAGCCTACATTAGGTGTCAATTTTTAACAGAAACAGATTCCTATACTTCGAGTAAGCGATGAAAGATTAAGAAGGATGCCACCGTTGAGCTGCTGTTTCGACAGAGCGAGAAGAGAAGGAAAGACGAGGATACGGCAACCTTACGCGAAAAGATCTGTGTGGAATGTGTGTGTTGTTTATTGAAGACTGAAGAAAGCCGCTGCGAGCTTAACGTAGGGAACGTTTTTAGTGTACAGTATAAATACATGCTTATAAATAATTATGAAAAAAAAATAATGCTCGTGCAGAGACTTTTCGAAGAGAGAAGATGAGAAACGAGGGACGTGTGATGAATAACGGCAGGCGTACCTTATGTTGTTGTATTACGTAATTTCTCTGTGCGTTTGTGGGGGAATATTGTGCTTTTTTTTTTAGACGAATGCAAGAGACTTTCTGTGGAGAATAAGAGAAGGACGTATCCGCGGCAAGCTATATTATCGGATTTGGAAGTAGAGAAACAAGTCTATCTCTGCGGGGAGAGACGAATATTTAGTGGATAAACACATATATCGTGTAAAATGCAGGTTTGCAAAGTCAATAAGAAAAACGATTAAAATATTAAGTCGTTTGGGTTGTTTTGTTAATGGGTTTGAACGTCGATTCCTTGATATATGTAATTGTTTCTTTGATTTGAGTGAGATTCGACGAAATTATAGAAAATGACAGAAAATTATGTAAGTCGCAAACTGTTTTGCGACCGCCGCAATACTTTGCGACGTTTGATTATTAATAACTTTTTTGTCTACTTTTCTCAATACATACATCTATATATATATATAAATATATCATCGAACTTGAATGAAAAATAAAGTTTACTAAAAATGTAAAGATACTTGTTTTATTCATCATAAAAGCATGTCTTTGATGAAGAATTATATTACTCTAATGATAAGTAGCACAAGTGATTCTTTACCATTGATTTGTTAACAATTGTAGATGTGATCAATAAATTTTTTTAAAAATCTGTAAATTCTATTATTCTCTACTTTTGAATTCGATAAAAGAAAAGGACTATTATGAACGAATTGATTTCGTTCCAGTCAATACTTTCGTTTTTTATTAATTATTATTAAATGCAAGGAAATTCGCTGTGATTTTAAAAGTTAATAGTTCAATCAATCCTTCCTGGTACCAAATGAAGAAATTTGATTTCAGAAACACGGGAAGGAATAGATTTTTACTTAATAATTTTAACTTTTAGAAAAAATAAATGCTTCTGGTTGACTACATACTAGAAACAACTATTTGGTGTATAGAATAAATTAAAAACAATAAAAGAAAACATTGCGAAATTCAGTGCGATTAACGCAATGAGTGAGAGGACTTGTGGAATAGAAGAGATATATATGGAAAAAGCAAGTCATATGAATAATTGAGAAAAATGTTGGAAGTAAACTCAAAAGGTATAATTACTACATAAGAAATAATAACAGAAATATACAAAATACAGTAGCACATCGAAAACAAGCAAACAAACTGAAATGAAATATGTATAAAACGATGATCATTCAAAAAAAAAATAATAAGTCTATCAGCTGACGCAAGACTCGTACTTATGCTTCCCTCGTATTGCATATATATTTTTATACGTCGTTTTATCATGTAACAAGTAGGAAATAGTTCCTTCCTTGGATATATACTTATATTATATATACATACGCGACTATTCGAGACTGCCGAAGTTCCATTGATCTGTTGGGCAACTTTTTAGGATTTTTTTCTTACACAAAGACATTAATATCTACACGTTCCAACATTTTACTCTTAACAGAACATTTTATTTCTGAAGGCCTTTCCTTTCCTATTCTACTACACTTTTTTAATAAAAATATGCGAATACAGAAAAAGAAAAACGGGTTTACGAAAATAGGTAAAAAATAAATGATTTTTAAATCAATATTGATTCAATGATGATTAGAATAGTTGTCTGGACAAAATATATGTTTTTTAGCCTTACTTTGCGACTGATATTATTCTTATATTTTCATAAAATAAACGAAACTTCTTCTTTACCTTACACAAATATTATTCTTTTTTTTTTTTTTGCTTTGCATCCCTTATTATTTCTTTAAGATTTTGTTACGCTCAATTACAAAAAAGCATACACTAAAGAAACAGAAAAACAAAAAAAAAAATACATTCTTTTCCTTTTTTAAAAATACATAAAAGTTGATGAAATTCGGCAATCTTGTTTTCGCAAAGGCTCATGTTTTCACATGGTGCAAAAGTGCGTTTAAAACAGTTTAGATAGAAGATAACTACGGGATAAACGAGAGAAAGACAGACAGAAAACTATCGCAACAATAAAATGTAGAATAGCATCATAAGAGAAAAATCACAATTACAATAAAGTATTGAATACTTTTGCGCACTGATAAGCAAACTCTCAAATGATGGTCCCTTGATTGAGAATTATTTTAAAGTAATAACTCAGTAGTTGTTTTTTCTACACTTACGGGTTATAACTGATTTTATTTTAAATAATAAATCTGTTAATTGATGAGCTAAATTTTGTAATATCTATTGTCACACTCGAGACGATGTAACCGATCTGAATCACTTTATTTATATTAGATACTACTTCGAAAACATTATCCACATAGTCTTCAAGTGGTAAAAAATTTATTCTACGTCGAATATTGTATTCAATAAAAATTATTTAGTATTAATTTTGTCTTTGAAAAATCTTTTTTTTTTTAACATCCCTCAAAATCTACTTATATTTTTTGTGAAAGGCTTTGAAATATTACTTGGTTTTAAAAAAACATAATTTGTACTTATTTCAATGAAGTTATATGATATTGAGCACAACAATAAGAGGAAAGTTGAAGTTTAGATTAGATAACCCATAAGTGTAAAAATTGTATTTAAAACAATCGTCTCGTGATTCATCTATAGTTTTCAAAATACCAAAAAAATATCAATTCTAAAAATATTTATTATTTTATTTATACTTTCTAATTATTTTTTCCCGGACTTTTCATACTCAATGATATTTTTTAACATTTATCGAAAATCAACGAAAACCTATTAATAAGCTATATTCAATATACAACAGATAATCCAAAATAATACTGTACACTGAAGATTTTTTAAAAACATCTTCAGTTCGTTATTAGAAAAACTAAACCATACTTTGAATAAATAAAACTTAAAATAAAAATTAATTTAACCTAAAAAGAAATCGTATAATGCTCATATTTTAAAGCGCACAAAGTGCTAAATAAAGTTACGCTCTTTTAGGGGCTTTAATATTTCTGGAATTGCGCTTGCCGCTCCGCGTTTGTCGAAAATTTGTAGTAGGGGTACAAATTTATTATGCTTAAGAGAACAATGTAAAAACACTCGAGTGAAAATCAATGACATCACGGTAGGTGTTTTCTCAAAATTCTACATAATAATGTTTATTAAAAATTTTTAGTTAACACCCTCTTTTACTTTGGCGTCGAAATATGCCTCACAAAAACTACAGCACGAGCTTAATCAAAACGGATTCTTTTTTGAGGTATTTTCTTATTAAATGGAAATAAGTTATAATGTATCTAATTTATTCTAGTCGAGAACTGTAAGATTTTAAATTTAGATTTTAATATTTATTTATAGATTAAGAAAAGAAAAAAAAATATATTTCAAAAGTATTTTTAAATTTAAAGAATATGATTTAAATTGAAGAAAAGAATTGTATTATTGCATTACTGATTATTAGTAATTAATCAATAAATTATCTAAATTTTTTTTTAATTACAAATATATTTTAAGATCAGAAGAATAGTTGTGCAATAAAAATTTTGACTAAAACTTTTTTTTTTATTAAAAACAACTACTTCTAAATCACAAACAAAAAATTATTTCTGTATAAAAGTAAGTTTCTTTTCTTACATTGTTTTAAAATTAAAAGAAAATTGATGTGTCAAGAAATTAACACATCTAAATATTACATTTTTTTCATGAACTTAATAGTTTATAGCAAGTTAATTTAATTAAAATAAGAAAATTATATTAAACGTCTGTCTCATAAATTGCATACAATTGAGTAATTATTTTACAAAAAGTATAAAAACTTTGCTCTTATTGTTACATTACTTAAGATAGTTATTGAGTAAATTAATTTTTATCAAATTTATAAGCACATTATACCAGAATGATTTTAATGTTCTCTTGCACTATCATCAAGATAATTATTCCCAAAGATTTGAACTTTAATACAATAACAAATGGTAACAATAATAACTATATTGTTTGATTAATTTTAAAGTGTTTAAACTATATTATTTGCTCAACTATTTACTTTATTTAGGAATAAATGTTCTAATTTTTTATTACTTTGTATGAAATTAGAAAATTAATTAGAAAATAAACTTTGAAAAATAAATATTTCTAAAATACAAATAAAACATGTTTTCTGATATTTATTTGAATGCACAATTTTTTAGTGGATATTAACTTTTACTGATTTAATAAAAAAGCAATTTTAAAAAATAAATCGACAATTATAAAATGTAAAGTAACAAATAAAAATGAAGCAGAACATTGAAATATTGAAAACCATACTAAAATATATTTGTATTTAGAATGCATTATATTAAAATATTAAATGTATGAAACGACGAAAAGCGTATTTTACTAGATAAATATCAAATATCTTGTGGCAGATACTATTATCAATTATCTACTATACATATCAGTCCAAAATATAAGTTCGAGTGAATATTTTTTAAATAAAGAACTTTTCTTCCAAAAAGAATCAATACCGAAGTACACGAAAATTCATATTTCTAATAAGACTAATTTTTTCTACAATTGCAAATTAATTTGTATCGATTTATTCAACGATAACAAAAGATGATACTATTGCTAAACTAATAATCAATCAATTTGCAAAGGGAATAACGCATGAATGTTTATATTAAACAGTCGACTTTGGTATCTTTTCTTTTACGAAAAATATGTGACAAATTCATGCCACAAAAAATCATATGCGCGTACAAGTAGAAACGGATGAGTAAGAGTTGCCACGACTGTACTAAGACAGGCAAATTTTCTGACGTTACGAACGTTGGCGACGACGAATAGAAGGAACTATGCGCTTTGTAAGCGAAATCTTTACTGTATTACTCAGTAAAAATAAAATTAAAGTGTTCTTAATATGGATTTATGTTTCTAATATCCTTATTACCTAATCCTTCATTTTTTTTTCAATTAAAGTTTATCTTGTTTATAATAGTAAACAATGAATAGGAGCACATTTAACTATATATTGTCAACTCATTCTAATTGAGAGCTTATAGTACTTAACTTATTTTGAAATCTTAAAATTAAACAGAATTTATTTGCTTGGAGGTAATAATGAAATTTTTCATTTTTTATTCTATTAATATTGAAGAATTCATGTTAGTGAAAACTAAGATTTAAGTAGTTGAATTTTTAATATTATGTAATGTACACATTAAAACATTTATTTTGCAACAAAAATTACTCCAGATTCTTTTATGACCTACCCTTACAATGGTTTCATTGTTAAAGTCATATCTATAAAAGAATCAATCCCTAAATATTTGTAAATAGAAAATGAAATTCAATAGTACACAAGTAGTAGATGAAGTCATATAATATGACCTTTCTGAAATTCATGATCATACAGTTTATGAAAAGATTAACATCTTAATTATCATAAATCATTTTTTTCAACTTTGTAATGAATACTTATTAGAATTAATTTTTTAAATATTAATAATAAATGCTATTATTGAAAGGCAGTACATAAAGATATAATTATATGAATCTTTTGAAAAATAATTTGTACTACAGATGAAATGGCAAATAAAAACATTTAAGTATAATATCTCAAAAATTCTTTTTATCACATTAAGATCAATATAAATAGAGTACATACCTTTTCTTGTGTCCTGTTCCAAACGATCACTTTATGTCCACTATTTAGAAGATTTTTTACGATTCCACTTCCCATTATTCCTAGACCAAGGAATCCAAACTTTAAACTAGAGGCATGAATGTTCTTGTCTTTAAGTGTTTGGGAAAGTGTTTCCACATCCAAAGGTGGCGTCGCCTATAAATATTGAAGTTCATTTTAATTGCAAATTCATTATCAAAGCCAACATTAGCGAAAATGTTTCGAATTTGTATATTATGTATCATATTTTTAATAACTATGAAAAGGTTTACTTCGGACATAAAATAATATTTTAAATTAATTATTTATCACTTCAACCATCCATTTTTTAAAACATTTTTACGAAATAAAATAATTTTTAGTTGTGTATTATTAAAAAAAGTAACTGAAAAATCTTACAATTTCTAGTTAAATTATAAAAAAGTTGAGATAATTCCATAATTTATTAATTAAATATTTGTTATTTTACTTAATATAATTTATAACTATGATACAATAAATCATATAATTATGCACAAAAATTATATACTCATATAAAAAATGAAAATTAATAAAAGATATTTCTATAATCTATAAATTAAAGTTTGGCATTCTTTAATTAAGTACAGTTGTTTAAATAAAAAAAAATACTTACAGGTCGAGCAATATTTGCAGGTCGATCTAGAAGAGAGCCAGTTTTTCTTATTGGAGTAGAGTGATTTAATGCTGGACTTAGACTTCCAAATCGATTGTTGCTACTCGTATTTGAGTCTGTTCTTTGTTTTTTAGCTGGACGCCGCTCACTACTACTGCTTCCACTACTTTGTCTCTTCATTTTGGGAGTTTCCTGCAAAGTGATGTATGTTTTTAACTAAAATAAACAAAAAAATTTTATTTATCCTGGTTAATTAAAAATGTTAAAAAAAATAAATAAATAAATAAGTTGTGAAATTTTTCAAAATTTTGTTTTTATATACTATAATTTTATGCAGATAACTACTTTAACACAAATTGAAACTTTTCACTTTACTTTTGAACAAAAAATTATATTTACTAATTCTATAAGATACTAAAAAACTTACTTTTTTTGGTTTGATCTTTGGAGTCTTCTTTTCAACTGTGGTAATGCTGTCTTCTTTCAATTTGTCAAACAAAGAATTTGGATCTTCAGTATCTCCATCTTCAAATATCTGAAAAATATGGATTATAAAATACTTTATTATAACAAAATATTTTATAAACTGGTATAAAGTATTTTAAATTGCATAGCGATTAAACGTACCTCTCCTTTGGCAATAAAATCTTCAATGGCCTCACAGGCAACTTTGAAAGCTGCAGATTTACACAACTTTATACAAGTTTCTTTCTGCTCATGGTAAGGCTTAATATTTGATTCGTCAATCCAACCGCTAAGGTTAAAAAAATGAATTATTAAATATTTCAAGTATAGTTTGATGTATAATTTATTTGGTAGAATGAACTCACTAATTTTTTGATCCAAAGAAATATATACAGTGAATTGGACTTTTCTTTGCATTAACTGGTCTTTTCATGTCCTTTAAGGGATTCGATACCTTTAAATTTAATGTTACATGTTAAAATATTGCTAATATAAAAATATTTCATGTTTTAAAAAATAACTAGACTATTGCAGAATCATTGATATATACAAAAATGATAATTTAAGATCTAATAATTATTAAACGATTTAAATGATTTATTAAACCAGAAAAAAATTACATAAGTAATTCCTATAATGGTAAGCACAGTTACCTGTACATAGGCTGATATTATTAACTTTAATATATTTACTTTCTCTTCAACAACAAAACAAAAATAAATGTTAGATTGATTTTTTACTCGTTTAATATGTAAATAAATAAAATAAAAGAACAAGAAAAAAAAACAATAAATAACCATTATCAATTATAAAATATTTTATTGATATCAATTTAACAAAAGCCAGTTGAAGAAAATATTAATGTCATAAATTATATGATGTTAAGCTAAATTTATAATTAATAGAAATAGAAAATTAAAATAGTAAAAAAATTTTCTAGCTATAATCTATATTACATCTTTCTGCATCTTAAAATTTAGTATTATGTTATTCTAAATAAAAAATTGTTCAAAATAAAAAATACTTTTACATATTTTGGAAACTTTTTTTAAATATTAGTTATTTTATACTTGAAACTTTTTATATTAAATTGAACTAAAAAAGAAGATGAAAAGTTTAATTAATATAAATTATTGATTGTATATGTATAAGATTTATAATTATTTATAATATTATATAAAATCTTGAAAGATGATCAGTTAAAGTAGTAAGGCACTATTAGAATGAAATTTCTCCAATAATTATCTATTTAAAACAAAATTATTCATCAGTAGTATAAGCAAATATATAAAAAGTAATAATTAAACAAAGAATTCGTATGCTATCATTTAAAGAGAATTTCTCAATCTAGACATCTAAAAAAATGATTCACTGCCACATAAATTGATCATAAATCTATTAAATTGCTGTTCGATACAAAGCTACCTCTCAGAACAAGATTTCTTCCAACCTCTACATTTCGAAAATTTCAAAGAACTATGTACTTTAAAAATGCAGATACTTCTGGTAAAGGGACTCGCAGCGTTCGAATTTAGGTTATAAAACTGCGAGCATCTCGCGCGCCTATTTGAATTCCGAACGGCTCTGACGTGTAAAGCGGG
Organism: Eupelmus urozonus; assembly: GCA_900480035.1. Lineage (NCBI taxonomy): Eukaryota > Metazoa > Arthropoda > Insecta > Hymenoptera > Eupelmidae > Eupelmus > Eupelmus urozonus. The sequence goes on from UELX01000026.1 coordinate 169,507, forward strand.
AAAAACGCAGTGCACTCGGGAACCGGTTAACAGCTGTACACGAACCTTTGATAACCCTGACTTTTTAACGAATCCGGCCCTACTCCGTCAAGGAAACACCGCGTTTATCTTCCTTTTATGAAAGACACCAAAAAATCGCAAAGTCCACGTAATCTCAAACCCAACTACATTCATCATTCACCCCAAAAAACAAAAAAAAAAAAATCCAAGCAATAATGCAACGACGCAACAGCGTAAACACCGTTCGGCACTCCGCAATCTCCTTTTAAGGTTAGGACTCCCACATATCATCGCGCATCCTCCTCCACCAAAACAAAAACACGAGCCACCCCGCGCGCCCATCTCATCAGCCCTCGCTACGTCACTCGCATCAAAATTACCCAATCGCTATTGCGAAATAAACACTCGTCAGCTCCCCAAACCAACCCAACAAAAAGCGCGGGAGGCGTATCCATAAAAAAGCCCCTTTTAAAAAATTATAAATAGTACTCACCCGACCAGGCCACGGCGAGAATCCCTTCATCTTCGCCCTGCAACAGAGAGAGATAGAACTAGCGTCAGTACGCACACAGACACACACATAGCAAGATTTTCAAACCCTCGAGAGAGCGCACAGCGCGCGCGTTCGGCTGGTAAGGTTATGTTTACCCGCCTCTAACGGCGCTGCCCGCCGCTATTCTCTACATCCCGACAATTCTGAGAGAGATACCCACCAGACCAAATCGCCGAGTTTGAAGATCGCTCCGTCCGTGGACATGATTAAGAGTCTAGCCTCTGACTATCACCTAGATGCAAACCAGAAGAGAAGCACGAGACAGCTAAGGAGTCGTGTGTGTGTATCTAATCGAGCTGAGGTGGGGGTGGAGGCGTGCGCAGACGGCAGAACGCGCGACGTGCTCGATCGGCGGCGTACGGCGAGCGACTGAAGCCGGAGCGCGCTGAGGAATCAGCCGCGGCGCGCGCGCGCGCTGCCCGCGTCCTTTGGCCCTGGGACTACGCTGGTGGATGGTTGGACTGTGGCGCTGGGCACTGCGATGGTCGTTGAGCGACGCCGGAAGAGGTTAGGCGGCGTGTGAAAGAGCGAGTGCTGGCTTGGCTGCTGTGGGCTGTTGGGAGGTGGTTAAAGAGAGCTGGGTATTGGTGAGGTGTTTGGTTTTGTGGGTTGGGTGTGTGTTTTGTGGATGGATTGTGAAGGGTAATGCTGGTGCCTGTGTGACCGACGTGTTTCTAATGTGTGTGTGTTTTTTATTATATTTTGCGATTACTTAAGTTTGCGTTACGTGTCAGTGGTTCTTCTCGTGCTGAAATGCAGGTAAGATAATTTATGTAATTGCAAACTGTTATTGTTATACAACTATGATTGTTAAATGTTTGAATACCTCGTAAACTAATTCTTAACTTTAACATACTTATGTTCACTGTTCGAAAAAAATGTCGTTCCGAATGTTTTGAAATTCTATAAACTTACTGAATAAATCCAACGATTCAGCCAACATTCTATTACAGCATTTTAAAAACATTCTAAAAGTCCTTGAAAGTTGCTACTTAAGAGTATCGAACACGGCGTTCTTATATTTGCCGGTTGATTCCTGCACACTGCGTATACGCCCTTGTGGAGCAGGCTTCAGCTTGTCATTACAGTCTTCCTCAATAATCCGCTTCGAATAAAAACCGTTAAGTATGCATCGATCAATCCTGAATTTTTCTAAGCCCTCTGTACCCTTTTTGCATAGAATTTCTTAATTTTTAAGCGATTGTTAATAAAATATTTGAGTTGCATTTCCGGTTACAGCAGCTCAACAGTCAAGCACAGACAGGCACGAGCCAATAGCGGAGCCCGTCAGACAGCAGCTCCGGATTTGATTGGTCGCTCCGTTAGCGATGGAAGTTCGCTTCTGAAATTCAAATGTGTGTATTTAGAATGTTTTTTTTTTTTAGGGACTGTGTTTGTTAATGAGTTTATTGACTAACTTTAGTTATTTTGTTTAATGTAAGTGATTGAAGGATGGGTGATTGTAATTATTATTATTTTTTACTACACTTTGGGGAAATCCTAATGTCATAAGTTGGGTTTTATTTAAAAACAAGCATCTTACAATAAGCGTAGATATTTTTGTCAAATATTTATGTTTACATTTTACTTATATAATGGCATTTATCTACTATATTAATAAATTTATTTAAATTATCGTTATATATTCATAATATACACGTAACTGTTAAAAATTTTATCGATGAAGAAAATATAATTAAAACGAAATAAAATTGATAATTAAGGATATCATAGATACTACTGAACATACACAGCGAACCTGCAAGTACGTAATAATCATAAGAGCACAAGAAAGTCCAGAATCTTAAATTGTACACAGAACAAGTGTTTTGATAAGAAATAAAAACCCGATAAGCCGCAATCTGGAGAAATGAAAAAACCGCAACTAAAAATAGAAAAAGAGCAAACAATCGATACCAAGCAATTTTTTCGGTTAATTAAATTAATGAACTGACTAATCCAAAATCGGAGCAGCTAACTAAATAAACATTTTACCAATCCCCTTAATATCGTATCAACTTTTACTCCAAATTCAACACTCAATCCACAAAAACAAAAATAATTTCCAACAACAAATTTAAACCATAAAAAATGTCTTCCATTCCAGAAAATTCACGCAAACCACGAAGAAACAAGCATCCAGACACGCGCAGCGCGCAACCTAGACTCGAACCTCAACTCAAATCATAGTAACCTGACATCGTCTACGACCGTCCCACCACCTCGGCTCTCTCTCTACGTCAAACGAGGGGCTCACGTATATACGTAAACAGTTACGGCCGCATGACTCACCAACACACAGCAGCAGCCCAAGCGCTAGAGTGAGAAAAAACAACTCTGCGCCGAGCGTGCGAGGGAGTCGGCGCATCATTAAAATCAGCTCGCTAGCGCACTCGCACACACAGGCCTCACGTGTACGTACACAACAGCAGCCTCAGGTTCGCGCAGAGGCATCGATTGTACCGCTCTCTCTCTCTCTCTCTCTGTCGTGCATGTATATATACTGCGTTGTTTCTCCCTTTCTCGCGAGCGAGAAGGAGCGAGAATTCGCGAGTGAATAATATAAAGAGGCGAGTGCGAGCGCAGGCTGATTAGGTATATAGGCGTCGACGACAGTCTCGTCGCGAGAGGAGCAAAAAAGAGATTTGGAAAACGAGTGGGAGAGAGAGAGGAGTGGAGCTCTATATCGTCTGGTGTGTGTGGTCGAGAGCGATATAAGCCAGCAGAAGGAGAGACGAGTGCATAGCTCTGCTGCCAGGAGGAAGATTTGATAACCCCCCCGACGGGCAGTCTATCGTCGGCGATGAGGCCCAACATCCGCGTCATCAACAATATGGTACTGCTCGGCTTTTAAATCGCTGCCAGTCTGCTTTTTTCTCCAAGCCTCTTTTGGGGCTTGACGTGCATGGCGCGCTATATGCGCATGTAGCCTCCGCGCTCTGCTGGACATTTTCTCTGCCTGCAGCCTGGAGAGTTAACCTGTGGCTTTCGCTCCAAAGTGTTTCTTGCTGTCGAGTGTGGCTTGCCCGGAGTGTAGATTGATGGTTGGAGCGGTGCAATATCACTTTGTGCTATTATGTCTGTAGATTGTGCGTTCTTTTTGTGAACCCTTTGTCCAGGCTGTTACGAGGGACTGGGAGATTTTTCATGTGCTGCGGTCGGCTCTTTTTTGGCACATATTTATCAGAGCTTTAATATGAGTTGAAGGAGTTAATTGCTGTTACGCACCGCTTGTACTAGTGTTATTTTGTATTTAATGTCGCTTTGTATGCAAAATAATCAATTTAGTTAATGGTTTCATTGTTAGATACAAAATAGTACCATGCTATTTAATTAGACTAATGCATTGCATTAATGTTTTATGATTTGATTTAATCATAACACTGCTTTTGTAATTTTTTTGCGTAGCTTAATGCTTGTATAATTTTCTTTTAGTAGTGTTATGTGACGCTGTTATGCTCCAAATTTCATGTTACTTGGTGTCCACTTAATTCATTTCAATTCATTGTCATTTCAATCAAATTTGATGTTACTTTAATGTTGTGTTTGTTTAGAAACACTTGTAAAATATATTTGAATTTTGATTTATTTTACTTTCTACTTATCCATAAAAATTAATATTTATAATTTTAATAAGCAGATAAAATAGTAAATATTGTGTAAATACAATTTATTTATTTACTTATTTAAACAATTTAACAGAATAAAAGCTCTTTTACACAATAATATACAAAATAAAATTCAACAAATAATATTTAAAAACAATACAAATTAATAGCTGGACTAGAATATTATACTATATACCTTTTTATTAAAAAAATAATATTGTTTTTTGAAATCTGTAATGATCATTATTATAAAAGTTATTTAATAAAAAATATATATAGTAATCTTTTAAATTTATAGCAGTACAGATAGAAGCATTAACGTAAACATTAGTAAATGTTATCTTGCTTATCTTATTTATCTGGCACTGCATTCATTTCTAATTATATTCATGAAATGGCTTGTCAACAGTCACAACAGTCACAAGCAGCATCCGAGGGTGAAACGAGTTTACCAGCTACTCATTCGGTACATTCTGGAGATAGTCAGCAAAATCATAATGTAAGCATAAATCATAGTGACGAAATGGCTGCGCAACAGTCTCAGATGGCTTCACGGGCTCAAGCTGTGAGTCTACCACACTCGGTAAGATATATTATTTAAAACCTATCAAACAGTTAAGCCAAACTTATATTTTCAAAAAGAAATAAATAAAAAATTTTTTATTTAAAGGAGAGTGATGAGATTCCACCTCCAAAGCCAGATTTTTCTGCACCACCTCCTTATGAAGTTGCTACAAAATTACCAAGTTATGAAGAGGTGCAACGTGAAAAAACACTCCAAGGAGAAACAACACCACAAACTCATCCACAGATACATTTAGTTAGTTTTATTTTTTTATAAATGTATTTGCCTTAGTTTATTGATTGGATAATATATAATTCATTTTTCTTTGTAGCCTGGTGGTATGAGGGCACCACAGCAACCATTGACTATTTTGGCTATAGATACTGATGGAGTTGAAGGTGATCCAGAGAGTCGAATGTTGGGCACAGACTTTATGTTCTTTACTGCTTTCTTAGGTAAGTAAAGTACTTTGAATAGAAGTGTTTAAAAATTTTTAAGTTTTCTCTTATACTGATGCAAAAATATGAATTCAATTTTAGTTGCATTCCTGTTCAACTGGATTGGTTTCCTGCTTCTTATGTGCTTCTGTCACACAATAGCCTCAAGATATGGAGCACTTTCTGGCTTTGGACTTTCATTAACCAAATGGACTTTGATTGTTAAGCACTCAACTGATTTAGCCTCCCGTGAAAATTCCTGGCTGTGGTGGCTAATAATGGCTTTTGGTAATTTTTATTAAATATTATTTTATTTTAATTTTACTATTACAAGCATGAATAGTAAATAAAGAATTAATTAATTTATTGATTTTTTTTTCTAAAAGCAGTAACATTATTATTTCTGTAATTTTTTTCAGGTCTGCTGATTTGTGTCCGCGCTATTATTCAGTACCTAAATATCAAGCGGGGATGGCGACTCTTGTCTGGCAGTGCCCAAGAGCGTTTGCTTTTTTATTATTGAATGATACATTCAATTGTCAAAGTGATTTCTTTTTTTTTAGAAAGGAAAGAAAGTATTTCAAGGCGAAATGCAAAAATAAAGAGAGAGGCACGTGAAAAGTATATACTTCAATCCACATACTTTTCACTGTCCGGAAGTTTATAGAATTTTTGTGATTTGTAGAAATTTAATAAGAAAAAATCGCACATAAACTTGAGAAATTGATATGATCTTCGTATCGCATTTGTACTCGAAGCTTTTGTCAATTTTTACGAGTAAATGTTACCACGTATGTTTATCTTTCTTTTGTTAAAAAACACTTCGAGTATATTAAAACATTACAAACACCTGTAATTGTATCAATTATAAGAACTTCGTGCAGCAGTCCATCCTGTAGAATTATAAAAGCCGAGATGCCAACTGCTATTCCAAAGCAAGTATTAACTTTTGTTATTCTACGGGAGTAACAAAAGACTTGTAAGTTTTGATGTGCAAAAAGCAACAGTTAGTGATATTGTAAAGAGAAAAGAAAATCGTGCTGCATATGGCAAGCGCAAAAACGAATATGGGGCTTTTAGAAAACTTGACTATAAGAAGCAAGTATTCACGTAAAAATAATAATAAACTTCTTTGTAAACCGATATTAATGTCGGATCGCTTGTTTATATGTTATAATTTATATATGTATACAAAAATTTTAAGGTTGTAAGATCATTAATATTATTTTTATTAATCCATATACACAAGAGAATCACGCTGATTGACCAAATTAATAGTAATAATAATAATGAATATTATTATTACTATTAATCCGAAAAGTACACATTTTTCGATTGTACGAAGAAACTTTTTTGGAGTTTTCAAAACTACAAAATAGTGTATATCAATTATTAGAGAGTTACTTACACTTTCCTTGTTTATAAGCTGTAAGTATTGATTTTACAATTTTCATGTCTTTCAGATTGTAAGCTAGAAGTATTTTATGTAAATAAAATTTTAAAATATTTAATGCGTCTTTTATTCACAGTATCTCACTTATTTTTACTCTTAGTTTACTTAGTTAACTAGTTTTGTCAAAAATCTATAGCCCATTTTTATTATAATTTGTGCCAGTTTATTTTTGATAAAGGAACTTTTCGTAATTTATTATTAGAATAAATTCCATGTAAATTTGATTTTTAGGAATATAATAAGTTTGAAGTAACCGTAAGAAGTTTACATTTTTTGCATTTGCAGATTCTTAAACAACTTGCATCTCCCGCACGTCGAGGTCTCATGGTGTAATGGTTAGCACTCTGGACTCTGAATCCAGCGATCCGAGTTCAAATCTCGGTGAGACCTTTATTTTTAATTTTATTTATTAAATATAAATAACTTTTTAAATAAATATATAATTGCACACATATCAATAAGTACTTTGTCTATTATATTAACAGCTTTTAAAAATAATTATTTAAAAGTGAATTTATATTTGTTTATATTTGTATTTATTTATGCATTTTCTTGAGCTGGCAATCTTTTTTCAATCTATTTTCAACATTACTTAAGTATATAGAGTATTACTAAGATCAATACCGTGCAACAAATTTTTTTAGAGCATTCAAAAATTCAATTAAATTAGTTAAAAATGTATCCCTAATACTTAATAATAAATATAGACCTATGCCTGCTATAAATTCTATAAAGAATTTATTTTATTTTTCATTCAAATTTGAAAATAAATTAAAAATATATATAATCAAAATTATTAATGAAATTTGATACAAGTCAGTTATCTACTATACAGTGATTCGGATAAACAGAATGTTGCACAATTCTGTTTTAAATTAGCGGCTGCGTCTAAGCTATCGATTTCTACAGGCATATATGGAAAAATCGCAGAAACTTTTAATTCCACTTGTAACCGAGACCTACTTTCTTCTGAAGACGGTTTCTCCGTTTCTTGGATCTTGTAGATAACATGTGTTATTTTGAAACCAAAAAAATATCTCACTATTTAAATAGAATTATACTTAACGCTTACATCTACAATTTTTAAAATACTTGAAAGGTTTACATTTTTACATAAATATTGTTAAAAATAGATAAATATAAAATTGAAAATTATAAAAATGTTTTACCAAAGCTTTTCGCACAATATTCATATAAAAACGTGAACGTTTTACAATTTTTTCAGAAATTGTAGGTGTAAGCTTTAAGCGCACCCTTATTAAAAAAATTAGAATACATTCTTTAGTTTCAAACCAGAAAATGGGGGCCCAAGTAGCTATCTCTCTCTCCAAGAAACAGTCTTTCGAAAATGTGCAAACAAATATTCCTAATAATTTAAAACTAAAATACCACAATTTTATTAAAAAATTACTATCAAAATATCACAGTTAGATTAAAAATAATAAAAAATTTCTCCACAAAACAACACAATACAGAGTTGACAATTCCTCCAACAACCCATCAAGTCTGCAATAGGATGGCGACTCCGGCCAGGGTCCACTTGGTCGGCTTGTCCTTGCTCTTAAGATTGAACGTCCAGACATAAGTGGGCCCTCGACCTCTGGTCCTGTAAACCGGGCACTCGTACATATTCCTCAGATCCTGCTTGTCCTGTGTAATGGCTTTTATGTAGACGACCGGCATTTGAGGAAATAGGTCTTTCAAGTGCGAGTCGGCAATAGAGCCGGTCTGGAGGTCCCAGCGCGCACCCTCCATAAACAGGCTGTTAATGTAGGCTCCCTCACGTGGTGGCGAACTGTTGAAGTAATATAATTAGTTTATGGATTGGTATATACACGTTGAGGTAGTTCAGGTTTTTTACTGACTTGAACTCCTCCTTTTGTTTTTTGGTGACGTCGCAGTAGAGACACATTTTGTCCAGCGGCCAGCCGTTCTTGCGCGCGGTTTGCTGCATGATTGCAGTGAGGAAGGACTGAGGGTTAAAGAATCCACCCAGCCAGACAGATGATGGTAGCTGATTAGGAAGATTGGAGTTAATGATTATTCCGATAAATTTCATTTAACGCTGGTCGTGTCTTTTAAATGGGTACCTGGAACTCTTGGGTCCAATTGAAGAGTTCACTATACCGATTGAGCAAATCGGCGAACCAACTTTGCAGACCGAGACTCGAGGGGTAAGCAAGCTTGGTCCACGAAGGTGGTACCACGTCCATGTACAGGTAGTTTTGCAGTTCCTCCATGTCTGCGTTGATAGTCAGCTCACCCTGAAAAGTAATAGACGTGTAAGATCTTTTATTGGAAACTTCAAATTGCGATTGCCAACCTTCAATCCGAGCTCCAATTCCGTTAGCGATCGGCGTAGTTCTGAGCACAAAATGTTCATTCGTTCGCATTCTTGGAGAGCAACAATCGAGTAAGGCGTTAGCTCTTCAACCTTAAATGTACATTTTGCAAATTACGTTTATTAATCAACTTGTTATGCATATATCAACAGATTTGGAACAGATATTAAAAAGTTTGTATTTCGTTACCTTGGCCATCAGTTCATAAATGCCAAACAACTCCGGCAGCTTATCGACAATGTCCTCAATAATATTCCTCACTTTATCCTCGCGTGACATGCCCGCACCAGCAGCACCGCCGGTGTCCCTCGGCTGCATCTCCAGTACCGTGCGGAACAAATTTTCCGCCGTCACGGTCAGGAAACCTTAATACATTCACAAAAGATTAATTTCAAATTCCACTATCACCAAATACGACATAACCGAAAAGCTACCGATTACTCACCGATCTCAGCGTTCGGATGCAGTCCATAAAGCACAGGACTTTCGGCTGGTAGGAAGTCATCAACGTACTGGTGATACTGGATGTAGTCGCTGTTACCCGGCGCCGGAAAGCCGGGCGCGAAGTTAAGGTCGCCTTCAACGAGCTCGGGCTTGACGTACTCGAGCAGGTAGGTCTGGCAAAGTCGTCTATCCCAGTCGTCGGTTATGTGGCCTCCGTACATTATCTCTCCAAACAGATACCGCAGGTCCTCCCAAGGCACGCGGTTGTTGTTTTCGAGGTAGTTGAGCAACACGGAGACGCTGATTGTTAGATCGCCGAAATTGAACGGGTAAATCTGTTAAGAGAAAGAGGATTTGTTATAGAGTGTGGGTTGTGAAATAGAAATTGTGGAAGCTTACCCTGTTCCAGCCCTGAGGACCAAATCTTCGGCGTTCAGCGACGACGGCGTGGTAGTAGCACAGGGCGAAAAGAATCGCTTTGAACTCGGATTCTTTCGAGCATTGTTCCAACGTTTCTTGGGTGAAGTTATCCAGAGCTTTGTGGATGTTTGCGAGCATTCCCGTAGGCGGCTCGTTCGTTATTTTGATCGCGGACTCCAGAATACCCTGAGCAAAGATAACAGAATTGAAATGAGTGAATATTGAGATTTTTTTCTAAATTAATGCACTCTCTTGAGAAATTTATAAGAATATGTGGTACTAAATTTTTAATCTATTCAAACAACAAATGACTGGATTCAACTCACCTGAGGAATGATGCTGGCGTGAGGATCGCCTGCTGGTTCAGCGCTAATGAACAGCCTGTAATCATCGTGTGGCTCCTCTGCCAGCTGTTCGAGCTTCTTCTCGAGGTTGCCCAGCCAGCTTCGCACCAGATGGACGTTCTGTAGAATGACCCAGTGGCCCTCAGAGGCAGCCAGATCCATTGCCGCCTCGGCTACTGGCTCCTGGCCCTGACCCAGCGAAACGTTGTGGAACTTGTGTGCCTCCATTGTGAAGCCGAGTTTGCGGCCCAGAGCCTCCACATCCTGGAGTTTTAAGGTAAAGTAATCTTTCGTAATTCATAAAAATGTTTTAGTTTCCGTTAGATTGAAAATACCTTAAGGGGATCGACTCCAGGTGACAAGATGAAGAATACCGGAGTAATGGAACTAGTTTCTTCAAAGGACTTTTTGAATGGTGGCGAGCGGGACTCGACGAATTTCGGTCCTAGTTTTTCTTCTACAAAGCATCTGTAAAATTGAAAATTGATTCATGTAGAATAATCATAAATTATTCGTTAAAGGTTTAATTATAAAAAGTCTCATACTTGACGGCATAGGTCATACGATCGAGCCTCAGGCATCTCATCATGCAAAGCCTCTGGAAGGCCGTCTTATTCTTCCATTCAGAGGGGAACTTTTCGCGCTCTGGCTTATCTGATTCAATAAACTTCTTCCAACGTTTGGCTGCGCCTTCAATATCCTTATCAAGATTTTGGAAGTCTTCCTGGTTGCTTAACACCTTGATGCCTCCCCAGTTCATATTGCCCAGAAACTCAACCGGACTGACTGCCAGGGGATCGTAAGGGTATCGTAGCAAGAAGTCTACTTCCGTGCGCTTTACCTCACCTGTTTTTAGCAAGATCTGAAGCAAAAGATGAAGGTTTCAGATAAATGTTAAATAACGTTTATCACAATGAAATTATGTTGTTTATTAATTTGGTTTTAAAACAGAACCCTAAATTTATTAATGCTCCAACCTGAATAGCCATCTGACATAAGAAAGTGAGCTTATCAGCTTCAAAAAGTCCTCTACTTGTGTAAACGAAAACCAAATAGGTGATGCTGTCAATGAGGTTAATGACACGGGCTTCTAGCACATCAGCGGGGACGGCGAATCTAAATTAAAATTTAAGACAATTATATATAAAAGATTATTTCTTCATTAATTTGGAATAAAATGAAACTTTTAATCGAATTCAGCTTTGATTTATAAAACAAAACCACGCAGACTTAGTCACTAACCTAATGGCATTCTGAAATACGACGCTGAACGCTTTCAGAGAGAACTGATACATCATGTTGATTTTGTTGAGGTCGTTAAGGATGAAATAGAGAAGACTAGCTCTTCCTGCGGCGGGTCTGTACCACTCGCGAGCTTCGTCGATTTTAACGGACGTTATTTTAGCTTCGGCTACCTTCACCTCAATCTCCGCGGCTGTGCGCTTCGTGTTCTCTAGATTTTCCACAAGAGCCACGTCGCTCAGTACGTTCGGCCCAGCCGATGACAATCTACACAATATTCAAATTTTCAATTGCCACAAAACTTTGCAATCCTTTATTGACATTCACCTTTGCAGCAAATCATCCTCAAGCGTCTTGAGCGTGATCTTGAATGTATTCTGCTGTTTGGTCAGCTCGGATTTGGTCTCCTCGAGATCTGGTCTCTCAGCCTTAACGACCTCTCCGAGCAGCTGCTCTTCCAGACCGTCCTGTGTAACTGTGAAGTTGATCAGCGTCGTCTGAGCTTGCATCTCAGGCTTGTAATGTGGATTGGCCAGCTTCGTTTGAAGGATTAATCGGAAGTTAGGGCTGTACTCAACCTCACGGTCGCCGATCTTTACAGCTCTGTAATAAAACGCCGTCAAGTCGATTTTGATTGTGGACGTGTATTTGGACATTATGAATAGAAGGTACTTACGTTCCCTTCTTTATCAAGACTCGTCCGAGAATGGGATCAAGCACGGCGTCGATGCTTTCCATTATGTTTTCGAGTATCACGATCTCACCGTTCGTTATGGCAAACTCGATTCTGTCCAGGTAATTGCGCTGTGTCAGACGTAGGATCTGTAGATCATCGCCGTACTTGCTCTTGATCCATTTGATACCTTGCAGCTGAGGATCGATCATCAGAGGCCAGCGTGCCGAGTTTGTCAGGATTGTGGCGTTTTCCGCCGACATTCGATCGGTGGGCAGACCTGTCACAGGAGCGATTTGTGAGAAACTGAACAGAAATCTAAGAAATAAATTGATAAGACTAATAGTTACCCTCGTTATTCCATTGGGCTATTTGCGCGTCATCGGTGAGCATGCTGAGCGGATCGAGATCCTCGGTTCTAGGTATCGGAACCTCGAGTTTGTTGATGAATGGCAGCCAGTGCACATTGAGCAGATCGTTTCTATACTTGCGACTGAAACAGCCTACGTAGGAGATAAAAGCTGTCACCATTAGCACATCACCTGGTATCTTTTCGCCCGATGACTTCAATCTGTTTTTGACAAATAATTTTTTGTTTGCGTAATTTTTTTCTATTTAATCCAAAAGATTTACATCGTGGACTTACGTCTCGACAGTTTCGGCCCAACGAACTTTTTCAGACGCAAGGCCGTTGACGAGCCTGTTAGCGAGGTCTATAGCCATCGCGGTAGCGTCCGCCTCGGCTTGACACTTCATTTTCTCGGCCATTGCAATGTCCATTTTCTCGCCTAGCGCGTCCAGTACTTTTTGCAGTTCCTATAATAAATACAAATAAAGTTTATCATATCCTTTCCAATCAATGGTATAAAGAAAAAAAAATCGAAAAAGGAGATACCAACCGCTATTCGGGCTCGCAAAACAGTGAGTTTGTCCATGGCAGCCTTAAGTTCAGCGTTAGCCGCCGCTACAGCTTGCCGTAGTGGTTTGACCTCGTCATTGATGTAGTGGAACACCATGATATTCAATACCCAGCTACACAGACCAGCAGCAGCCTGCGACTTCGTTGAGATGAAGTCCGGATCAAACTCTTAAATTATACAAAGTATCAAGCTGATGAACTTCCATGGGGTGTGAATATGTTGTAACCAATATATAATTTAAAAAAATATCTACCTTTGTCTTTAATATATGGTTGAATCGCTTTGACGACCTCCGGATGGATGTTTTCCTTGTCAAAGTTTTTGAGGGCTGAAAGGAACTGATCGGCACCACCCATCATTGCTTTGCAGGCCTTCCAGCTACGATCCTTGGGTACTTTACCCTTTGGCGAGAATAGAACTAGTACGGCCTGGGCGACCTTTGCTACTGATGCTGGTGGCGAGGCAAAAGCCTTGAATTCTGTCAAGTTGTTCTATTGGAAATCAGAAAAAAGTGATGTGAAATAAAGTCGTGAAACAAGCTGCTAGACGTCGCGTTTAAAAAAATTAGTGTAATAGGATATATTTTGACTACCTTGTTCAAAGTATCCAAAGCGGCTTCGGCTTGCTTTACGGCAGGCTCAGCTTTTACCAGCTCTGCCTCGACCTTTTTCTGCTTTTGCGTAGCGTTTTCTTTAATTACCGCGACCTTCGCCTCTTCCTCGGTCACTAAATATTGAATGTTATAGTTATTATTAAGTATCACATTAACCCTTTTATACTCAATGTCCATAACTTTTCACTGAACATAATTTATAAAAAATCAAAAATTTTTTAACTGATAAAATGGTTTTTTAGCTACTGAATCATTTGAGTGAATGCAATATATACCAGAAAAAATTATATAAAGATTGCATTTTTTTATTATTCTTAAATTTAAATCGAAATAATCAATTATTTTTCCTTTTATTTACCGAAATTCTTCTCCACTTCTGCTTTCGCATTTTCAGCCTGGACCTCTGCTAAGATTTTGTCGGCTATTTCGTTTTTCTTTCTAAGCTCGACATCTTGCACAGCCAAGACTACTTTCAATTCGTCCACCTAGTTTAAAATGTTTTTCCTGAGAATCATTCATGCACAATTTAATGTTTGGAGCTTACTTGTCCAGCGCAAGAGAGAAGTTTTTCCAATCCGTTCTCAAGTCGCACGATCATCGCCTTTAAGTTATGGGTTTTTGCCTTTAGCAGCTTCGTGTAGAGGGCGATTTGTTCGAGGAAGGATTTCGGCGTTGTGTAGTTGTAACGTCTCTCGTTCTGCAGATAAATTTTGGAGACCTCGTTGACGATCGTGTGGACGAATGACATGAACAGTGAGACTGATGTTCGATAATCCTCAGGCAATTCTTCAAGAGCCTAACGTAATCGTGAATCATAAACATAACAATTAAACTGATTAGTTGATTATGCGAATAGTTACCGCTAGGAACTGCAAAGATACTGATTCCAAGGCCTCCTGCGGCCAGTCTTGGAACCAGTTGATCGATGTGCAATTTACGAGAGCTGGAAATTGTCTGGCTCGTTTACGGAGTGTCGCACCGACTGGCGAAAAGCAAAGGATGCATTTGAGGGTTCTGCGCACTTTGTCTATGAAGAATTTCCAGCAGTTTTCCTTTGTATCTAACATTCCCGCTTGTTTGACCTAAATTCAGTGGTGATTAAAAATAACAGATTTGAACTAAATAACTGAATATTTACCTCGTTCCTCATGGCTCCGATAATACCCTCTAACTGATCGTCAGGGAAGAGATCAGTGATCTCACCACTGGCCAACATGTCGTTTACAACGACAAGGAATTTTTCCTGTGCTACTTGCGAGTCCGTCATTAGGAAAACGATGCCGATATTCTTTACACCGGCTTTCATGTACAGGACAGAAATGTCGGCTTTAAGATCGTTCATAGAGTAACCCTTTCTCAGCTGGACTTGGAATACCTTTGAAATTTTCAATAATATTACAATTAAATTAAGGTTGATCCAAGAGATATTTTTTTAATCATTTGCCAGTTTACTTCTAAGGAAGAAATAAAAGATGACAATCTTGACAATGACTGCTTTCCACTACCGCCAACACCGACTAGTAGTGCATTGCCTCTCGGTGACTCCAAAATTCGATTGATACGACATACGTGATACATAGCGTCTTCGAACATCACCAGATTCATCGCTGAAACCTGTAATTTTCGCATTCAATTTAAGATTGGCTCATTTTCATTAATTAGCATTTCACATAAAAAATTCCGTTGGTCTTGATTTTAGATTTCTTAAATCCATTAGACTCTAATTTTTTCCTTTTTTGGATTTAATAATTAATGATTATGTTGTAGCGTCAAGATTGCCTACTATATACGGATACACAACAATGAGTAAAATAGTTATTAAGAAAAAAAAATCTATATAAATTAGATCTGGAATTTTTCACAGAAAATGTTAATTCATTGCCAATAGAAAATCGTTCCATACCAGTTCATTGTAATTTGCTAGTGCATCGGTTAATAGTTTTTCAAGCTGTGGCCAGTTAAGTATCATCATGTACTTCGGATCACCAATACCCTCAGCAAAGTGACAGAAGACAATTGGCTCAAGAAATACTGCTTCTTCCTCTAAGTACTGATAAACGTAAAAATAGATAATATAAAATAGATCGTCTAAGAAATATTGATTAAGTAAAAATGGTAGTCAATCGTACAGGAACAAATTTTCTAAGAGCTTCACGACATAGACTGTCAAATTCTCTTTTATCCTCGAAGTCTAAGAGCTTATCACAGTATACCCTAGTAGCCTCATGAACGTAGAGACGCAAAAAGTGTACTATGGTGGGAATCGTATTTGCACTAGCAAACAAAATGCCCTGAATAAAAATAAGATTTTGAATAATTTTGAGTCAATTAAGATAATTTTGTATTAATCATTATTGGAATAAACGTATGCTATAGAAAAACATTTACTTGGAAGATGTTTGAAAGATCTCTTAAATTGAAAATATAATGGAACTTCACGGCGGTCGGTAAGAAAGTTTGCGTGACTTTGTTGTGCAGATACAGACATGCAGCTATTAATGGATCCGCTACTTTATTTATTATTGGATTAATCTTGTTCATTGGGCTGTTCAGATGCTGCTCCAAAATTTGACTATAGATTGTGACAAGTGCTTCTTTGCCCGGAAAGCTAAGTAGAAAATAAAATAAAATAATCAGTGACCTACGATTAATTTTATAAATATCTTTTAAAATAAATAAAATAATCTTACCTTACTGCAAAAGCAGCAAAGTGTCTCTGAAGTCGAGAATCTATCGTGAAACTTCCAGCCGTTGGATTCATGCAAGAAACGTACTGCGTGTTGTGGATATCTTTTAACGTGAATTTCTGTCTGTCATACCTTTAATTCATACAAAAATATAATTATTAATGAAAATGCTTCAACATCGATCAGTAATCTATGCGTTAGTTACCAATGACTATAATCCATGTGCTGACGAATGATTGTATGAGGCTGAACTGTTCCGTAAGTGTCTACTTCAGGCATATTCATATCATCAATAAAGTACACCAATGATTTTGTGCCAGGAGGCCCGAAGTTACGACCAGCTTTCTTCTCGAGCGGTCTTTCCAATACTCTTTGCAACATTTCTGTAATACCCAAAATCATTTATTGTAAAACAATTAAAAAATGTCCTTCTAAAGGTAATTAAAATCATCGATTATTACCAGATGAGGTGTAGAAATTGAATGGCACATTTGCCACATTGAAATTATCAGGTAGACTAGACAATTTATCGGCGACGATTACACTCTTGCCCGTACCGGCGCTGCCGATCAGCATCACTGGCCTTTTACGCTCCATCAACAGATCCATAAAGAAACGAATACGAACCGTCTCGCCAGTTGGTACTAGTGTTGCCTATATCAATTATATTTTCATCAAAAAATGTTCTTAAATTTATAGAATTTATCGTAAACTTACTTGAAGTGGAATATCTGGATCCAGCTCGAATTTGCTGACCTGCTCCTCCCAGGGCAGCAGTTTCTTCGTCTCTGGATCGATGAAGACATTAAAGATGGTGCCGCCTGACGGATACTTAATGGTCTTAAACTCAGAGACCCACCATTTACTGAACTCATTGCGCCAGTCAACCAATTGATCCTGGAACATCGCAGAGCCAAAGGCCCAGATGCAGGCAAAAGTGAAGTACAGCTCGATCCTTATTTTTAACAAATAAAAAAAAATTGAATGTTAACAATTAGTATAGTGAACCATATTGTCCTTTGCATTAATTTTTATGTAAATACCATTCTCTAGGACATTCAGGAGGTAGGTTTTTCTCGGTTAAGAAACAGTCAAGTAAGTTGCACAACATCTCAAGATGAGCAATCTCTGGGATAGGTGTAATTTTCTTAAACTTGCCCTTGGTCACTTCGAGCAGCGGTGGTATATATTTTTCAAACAAGACCAGCAGATTTCCACGTTCGGATTCTTCTCGTGTATCGATCCAGCTTTGTACGAATCTAAAATAATTTATTTTGTATACAATTTCATTCGCTTGAGTAAAGAAATTTCATGTTTGTTTATAAATACACTTAATAAGTACTTACGGACTCCATCCTAAATCTTGCGGATTTATGTATAGAATACCAGCTCTCGATACTGTGGCCGGAGTGGCGGTCCTAAAATAAATTATTAATTTGCAATTTTTGTAAAACATGCTACATAAATAGTAACTACTTAGTTACGAATAAAAAAAATGATTGATAGCAATTATTTGTAAAAACAAGAAACCTCAAATTGGAAATTTCAAATATCAGTCTCATTTGTTTGGTGAGGGCGATACGCTCATTACTGGCGAGCGTAAGTACTTTGTTGTCGTCCATCACGGTGTTTAGAGACTCGATCCACATGGGGTCTATATCACCGTCGAAAATTATCCACTTGGGATTGGTACCTCCCATGTTTGCTTGGTCACGCATCAGCACCGAGACCAATCTTAAAAATTATTTTATTTTAAAAATGAATAGCGAATCATGTAAAATATATAAAATAAATTCAAGTCAAGCCGCGTCGTATTTTTTTCCGAAACCCAATCAAGTACTCGATTTTTAGAGAATTCGAAAAATTGTGTATACTCGAAACGATTGAGTTATTAAAAAAGTCAAACCTTCAAATAAATAATTCTATAATATTGCATAATTTAGTTACTAGACTCAATATCGTAAAATAGAATTTCAAATCGATTTTTGAATAATCACATAATCTTACCCTGGTAGAATCTTAACGGTAATCTAGCTAATTTACCGTTAATTTTGACGAATTGACAGTAAATTAGCTAATTTATCGTTAAGATTCTACC